>VWZX01010081.1:2172166-2567491 GCA_013399015.1 Galbula dea
GAATAGGCTGCCCAGGGAGGTGGTGGAGTTACCATCCCTGGAGGTTTTTAAGAAGAGGATAGATGTGTTTCTTCAGGGGATGATTTAGGGGTAAGAGTAGTGTAGGGCTATCGGTTGGACTAGATGATCTTGAGGCAACTTTCCAACCCTAATGATTCTGTGTGATTCTGTGTGTGTCTTGCAATGACACTTAGAGTGAAAACGGTTACAAATTCAAAGCACTTGAAGGCTTGGAGGAGTTTTAGGTGATTGTTTTCTTGATGCTATGAAACACTGTATGCCCATTGTTGAGTGTGCTGTGTTATCCTAACTTTCTTAGAAATTACTTGTCTTTCAACATTCTTGAGGATTAAAAAACCCTTTTTGTCAAAGGCAGATGGTTTCTTACAATTTTATGTATTAAAAACCTCCATGGAAAAAAATGACTGTAGTGAAGAAATCGAATCTCTAGCTCTGATTTATGCAACATATAAAATGGATCCATTCTTTTTAACTTCCAATTAAATAGATTCTCATTCATTGTTACACTGTTCCATGGAGGAAAAAATTGAAATCATCTGGAAAAAGAAGTAAACCTTCTATAAAAGAGAGACTGCTTCTTGCTCTTAGAATTGGCAAGGTGGATTTTATAGAACAGCCAGTGAGTGACTGAAACATCCATTCAGAGATTGAAACTCCTCTCTAGTTTTGAAGTGTCACTGGCTTCCCAATCACTTCTGCTTTAATTTTCTTGTGATTCCAGAAAGAAATGAAAATAAAAATGTATCACAAGAAAAACACTGAATCATTTTAGTTTTTTTCTCTTTGCAAACAGACAACATAAATCACTTCTGCTAATAAAAAGCTGACAGTTGGTTTCTGCTTTACTTTTTTGTCTGTTTTGAATACTTCATGCAGAAAAATGCTTAATGTTACTCAAAAGTAAAAATACAGGACAGTCCTGATACAGCAGGATGAAACATCTCAGGTTTGGGGAGTTTTGGGGGGTCCTGCCCCACCCTTGAACTTGTGCATCATATTCTACCTGATGTTAACTCCAGGCTGTGATTTGTTCTTTTTGTTCAAATATTTATTTCTGTCTGAAACTGCTTTTAGTTATCAAACTAAAACTTATTCCCATCATTATTCCTGTATCAGGAATATACTCCTTGGAATATCAAACACTCAGGGAATTTATGCTGCTTCAGTTTGTGACATGGGGCAGGCACCTATTTCCAAAAACTAAACCTGGGTGCAGGTGATTAGCATCCTGAGCCCATGTGCAGCTATGGGAGTAGGTATTAATCTAAAGCTAAAACTAATTGTGATTTGATAAACTGAAATGAAAAAAACAAAGATGAGAAACCAGAGTAAAACAGGACAGATCTCTGCTTCTGGTTTGGTGTCTTTTTTTTTTCAGTACTTTGAGTAACTGTACACATATGGCATTTTTCAGTGGAATTAAAAGCAGCATTTCCTCCCCTATTTTCATATTTTTAGCTTTCAAATTTTAGCTCATTTATCTGTGGAACTTTCTAACATAATATACTAGGATGAATTTTTGTAGCCATAGTCTATTTGATTGCACAGGTACTTTTGGAGTAATCAGACTCTAAAAAATGAAGCATTTGTAAAATTAAAAAAGGTATGATTCTGATTTTCCTATTAGCCAATTTTCATTTGACAAAGCAGAGGGAAATTAAATGCCCCAAAATATGTCTTCTACAGAGTATTACTCCCACAGTGTTGTTTAATTTTGTCTGTATATATCCTACAGAAATTAGCTGTTTTCTTTCTTTCTTGTTTGTACATGAAGAATCTTATTAGCACATCAGTAATTTGCAATCTCAGTTCCCTTGAGGGACTGTATTTTTCCTGCACTCTTTATGCAGCTCTCCCAGGTGTCAGTGTTGAGAGTACAATTGAAGGAACCTTGGGTTTGCAAAGGAAATTCTCCTGTATCACTAAGGCTCTCCTTCTTTTTAGAGTGAAGAAATGCAAAAGCTAATGTCATTGAAAAGAAGGTTATTGCAAAAATTGCTTTCTCCCACAAACTGGTGTCCTGGCTCTAGGAGTAATAGCAGATTGAAATGGGAAAAGTGGTTTTGCTTGCAGCTCTAGGCCATAATGGGTCATAGGATCTAAATGTTCTTAAGGGTCTGCATTCTGGAACTTTGCCTTCACATTTTTAGCACTTCTCTCTTTCTTATACTCTGTTACTAAGTTCCTTATTTCTGGTTATAAAAGGGGGAACAGGGAGACAGCATTACTGCCAGAGGATAGCTCTTTGCTTTTCCTCCTGCCAGAATTGTAACTTGAGCTGTTTCTCTGCTTCTAGTAGAGACTGTAGGATCACAGAATAGTTTAGGTTGGAAGGGACCTTTAAAGGTCATCTAGTCCAACCCTTCAGCAGTCAGCAGGGACATCTGCAACTAGTTCAGGTTGCTCAGAGCCCTGAACAACCTGACCTTGAAAGGCCCCAGGGATGGGGCACCTACAACCTTTCTGGGCAAACTTTGCCAGCATTTCACTACTCTCATTGTAAAAAAACCCTCAACAACAACAAAACAAAACAAAAACAAACAAAACCCCAAAGAAACAGAAACCAAAATAATAATAATAAAAAAAAAATCTATTCCTTATATCCAGTCTAAATTTCCCTATTTTATTTTAAAACTATTTTCCCCTGTCCTACTGCTACAGGCCCTGCTAAATAGTTTATTCCCATCTTTCTTCTAAACCTCTTTAAGTACTAGAAAGTTTCAAGAAGGTCTCCTTAGGGCCTTCTCTTCTCCAGGCTGAACAACCCTAACTCTCTCAGTCTGTCCTCAGCTCTCTATCCCAACTCCTGAGGCCATACCCAAGTAGCCAGGATTCACTTTGTATGTTCTGTACAGGTTAACAGTTCAGAGTGGCAGGAAAATTCTCTATTTCATGCTTGGTAGGCAGTGTTTCACAATGTCATCCATAGTGCATGGTCTCATGGACAGCTTGATGGTTGATGGGAATTCACTGTGCTTGAGCAGGACATTTACATGGCCACTTTCTTGTCTGCTTGGGCTGCTAGATACCAGAACAATTAAAGTCTGCATCCATAGAGTTAAGGCAGATGCCTGTCACTTTAGAAGTGTAAGTCCAGACTTCAGATCTTCAACAAGCAGCTCAGCTGCCACTCAAACTGGCAGTTTCCACCAGCTGCTCACACTTCCCAAGGAATCATGCAGAGGGTGCATGACGGATTGGGTTATACAAAATACACTGGGGGCAGCTGTAGATGAAGCAAGTGAAGCAGTCATTGTTGGCTGAATGTCCTGACCAGTTGGTTCTTGAATGTGATTTTTTTTTTAGACTCCAAAATGCTTTTTTGCCACTGCCCCAGTTGAGTGTTATGTATGTAAAATGGAGCAGTGCCAGCATGCAGAAGGAGGTTGCCTGCTGCAGCTTGCTTGGATGTGCTGCGTAGGGCAGCGTGTGGAGCAGGAGAAGTGGGAGATGCACAGTTAAGACCCTTTTGATGTGGCCAGGGACAGTTTTGGAAAGACAAGCTGTTGATGTGGTGTTAGGGAACTGAGTTGTGAATGAAAGCAATACAATGCTTTTGTCTTAATTCCACAAAGTGGAGGAGAGTATTTCATATCTGCTTTTTTTTGTGTTTTAATTACAGTTGTGGAAAGATGAAATAATGCAGGATCTTATTAATCATAAGTGGCCTTTCACCTGCTTCAGCACCTCAGGTCACTTTCTGCTATTCTTCTCTTAGGCAGTGACAGACTTGGCTTCTTTGTAACTTCAACTAAGGTATCTCTTGATCCTACCCCTACCCTGCCAGGATAAGGGGATGGCAATGGACCAAAGGGAGATTCGAAGCTAGTGAGGCAGAGCCCCACAGAGGTTGCTCTGCCACTGTGGCCCCCGACACCATCTCTTCTAGGGGCTATTACTGGTGATCAATCACTATTTCCCAGCAGCTGCCAAGCCTGTAGCTTCTGTGATGAAAAGCCCAAACCCTGCTCTTCTTATGACTGTGGGTGATGCAATTTGGTTGTGGTGTGTGGGGGTGGAAAAAAGAAGGATCCTTGATGCTTCAGTAAAATACAGCTTTTCTCAATGTAGTGTGTGTGTGTGGTGGGGGGAAAGTTAGCTTGTAAGCTGCAAACTTCATTGTAGTATTTTCACCTTCTGGCTTTCCCCCTCATGTATAATTTGAATCTATTTGTTTCCTTTAATGTGATATCCATGTCACAGATTAAATCTTTGAAAAGGAATTGAACCTACTAAATGAAAGTGTTAAGAATCACACTATGCTTCTTAATACCATAGGTCCCTGTGGTAAAAGAGCTTGGTTAAAATTAATAATTGTGTTATACATTTTGTAATTATATGAGGGTAAAATGGAGTGGGAATGTGTCTTATGGAGAAATTCCTTTTACAGAATTGCTTTCAAAATTGTTTCAAGTAGAATAGTGTTCAGCTGTGGAGTTTTCAGTTCATGAAATCTGTTTCAGTGGGAATTATGCTAGATTCAGACAAAACTTAATATTCCAATGCAACTAACTTCTTTCATTTTTTAAAGTCATAGTTTGAATGCTTTATCTGTGGAATAACTACACTCTTAGTGACTTTGCTCTACTCATATTGCTTACAGCTATCATTTACTAGAAGGGAAAGGACAGTGACTTTTTTAAAGAAAGAAAATCTTACCAGGCAGTAGATCCTATAGCTTGTTCCAAAACAGTGAAATCTTGTAACTGCATTGAGGATAGTAGCTTTTCCAAACCAAACTGTTCCTCTTTGTGTATTATTGTTGCTTGAAGGCTGTGGAGGCAAAGACAAAAGTACTTTTAAAGTTAGCCACCAAAACAGAAGGGGCATGTAATAATTTCCTTTGACCAATGGGACCTGAACATAGGTAGACAATGTTGTGTGGAAGAAATTGAAAAAGCTCTGCAAAAAGAAGTCTCAACAGTCCTTCTGGTGTGTATAAACAAGAAGAGCTTACTCTCAAATGAACAGGATGGAGATAAAGTATAGCAGGTTCCATTGCCTGTTCACTCTTAGCTGCTGAGCACAGAGGACAGGAAAAGCTTTAATGCTACTTGAAAATATTGGCTGCTCAAAGGCAAAGCAAACCAGGGGAGCTGTGGAATAGCAGTAAGAAGGCTGGGGCTGATTTCAAATACAGAGTCTTGGTGCACTGTGCATTACAAACAGCCATCCTCATGCAATGTATTCAGAAGGGATTTTTGTGTTTCCAGAAGCAGCTTATGTTTGCCCCTTTGCACAGGGAGGAGGGAAAGGAGAATGGTGTGTGATGTGTAAGTGAGGGCCAGCAACAGGACAGTTTGCTCAGGAGCCTTCCCAACTTGATGCCAGTTGGCAAACTGGGCTTGTGTTTGAGCACCAGTCAAGAGATTATGGGATGAAGTTGTTTTGCAAACAGTGCCTCTCCATGTGATTTTAATGATAAGTCTGTAACATCTGGCTGTGGTTTTGGAATCAGAGCTCATACATTTGCATGCCCTGGTCCCTTCAGAAATGATTATGCTCTTGGAGGGTGAACAGTGGACTCTGGAAAACACTGCAACCATGGTTCATATTACCACCTCTCTTCATTGTCTCTTAGCAGCCCAGAACAGCTATTTGGAAATGACTTAGGAAGATGTTAGTTTCAAGAGTTTCCTGGAAACTTTTCTATTTAATTGTACCTGAGGTTGGTTGTTTTGGTTTTGTTGTTTTCCAACTCCTCCTTAGGTTTTGTGCTGTTGTTTCATCCAGTTCTGTTCCACTAGTATGTGAAGCACTGCAGCCTGTTCTGTGCAAAGCTGAGATGCCAGCAGGTCAAGGGAGGTGATTCTCCCCCTCTACTCTGCCCTCATGAGACCCCAGCTGGAGGTCTTGGGTCTTCAGCGCAAGACAGACATGGAACTTATAGAGCAGATCCAAAAGAGAGAGACAAAGATGATCAGAGGGTTGGAGCACCTCCCCTGTGAACACAGGCTGAGAGCTGGGATTGTTCAGCCTGGGGCATAGAAGGCTAATAAAAAAAGGAGAGAGACCTTTAGGTAGGCAGATAGTGACAGGGTGAAGGGGAATGGATTTAAACTGAAAGAGGGGAGATTGAGATTAGATGTTGGGAAGAAATTCTTTACTTACTTTGAGACACAGAAAAGCTGTGGCTGCCCCATCCCTGGCAGTGTTTTAGGCCAGGCTGGATGTGGCCCTAGGTAACCTGGTCTAGTGAATGGCATCCCTGACCATGGTGAGGAGTTGAAACTTAATGATCTTAAGGGTCCCTTCCAACCTAAACTGTTTTATGGTTCTATGCCAAGGACCATGCTATATGGAGCTGACCTGAAACATGGATGCAGAAGTTTGTTTCTGGTATATACTGAGTTCCAAAGCTACCAGTTCTGATGGAATTAAGGTGTTTCTGTCAAAAAGACTTAACAATGTACATTCTACTTGTCATGTTGAATTAGTAGTGAAATCTGGATATATTTATTCAATTTTTTTTGGTGTTACAGTTTGGAGTTGATTTCATTATCTCACTGTGACTGTTAAGAGTTAACAACTGGAAGATGAGAGCAGAATTAGTTGCAATTGTCCAAGAATCATCAAAGACAGGAAAGAGGAAGCAAATACAGAAATAAAATACCCTAATGTTTTAGAACCTAAATAAACTGCAGTGTTAGTGAATACACTAAATGGAATCACTGCATTTTTTATGTAGCATTTTATTTAGAGAATCTTTTTCAAAATACTTGTGAAAATGCTAAACTTTTTAATTGCACATAGTGGTGAAATGAATAAGAGGTGCAGGATCTGCTCCCCAAGGCAGTTGAGTGGAGAAATGTTTATAGTTCCAACAAAATGCTTTTAGATAGGCTCCCTTTAACTGTCAGTTATGGTTCTGAGATGTGGATTCCATGTTTCCATGGAAAAACTTACTACTATTGCTGATAGCTAGTGAAATGCAGAGAAAGACTTGTTGTTTTGTAGTGGAGTTTTGTTATCAAGAGCACTTTAGTTTATGTGGGAATGTAGCATGGGGTATTGGAGCCTGCAGCTGCTTACCTGCACTGCTGGCCTGTCCTGTTCCTCCTCTTCTTGCCAGGACATTGGTCATGTACCCAGCAATTGATGTTGAACTCATCCCAGTGCCCAGCAAACTGCTCTAAGAGCATATTTAGCTTGCTAGAATGGAAACTAAGTGGTTTAGTGAAAGATTTGGCAAGTGTCAGTGTCTTGGAAGAATCACAGAATATTAGGAGTTGGAAGGGACCTCGAAAGATCTAGTCCAACCCCCCTGCCACAGCAGGATTCCCTAGACCAGGTCACACAGAAGCATGTCCAGAAAGGTCTTGAATACCTCCAGAGAAGGAGACTCCCCAAGCTCTCTGGGCAGTCTGTGCCAGTGCTCTGGCACCTCAACTGGGAAAACATTTCTACATGTATTCACACAAGAAGGGAGAAGATCGAATTCTGAGACCAGAGCAGCAGAGGGAGAAGGAGAAGGGGACCTGGAGGCTGTCCTCCTGGCAGCACTGAGCCATATACTATGAAAAATCAACCCCTGACCCTCTTAAGCTGTGTCTACACTGTGGGAATAGAGACCACAAACTGTTTTCATTTCCTTTACCCTGGGAATGACAGAGATGGGAGTGTGACTGAAGAAAGATTTGTGATTTCTGCAGGGGACCAGCCCTTACTGGTGTGCAGAGAGTGCTGCCATGGGTACAGCATTGTGACCAGAGCTGTTCTCCTCCAAGCATGATCTGAGTTGACAGGTCTCAGCATGGCAATCCACCTTGTGTGGCTTTACTGATAGTCTCTGCTAGCTCAGAAATCCTTGCAGAGGACTGCACTTTTGGGAAGAGGCTGGAGACCCTGTATCAGTGGGCATGGGTCAACTTGGGATGGTAGCTGTGAAATGCTAGAGATCCTTTTGTTTTGTTCTTAATTTTGACCTTTTTTTCCCTGTTCTGAGTTTGGATCTCAAGTAGCTTTTTCTTTTTGCAACTTTTTTTACAGCAAGAGAAAATCAGAAACAGGTAAAACACAAAGTAAAAATAATCCCCATCTAGTAGACATAGGGCACTCCTGTAATGTCCAAAGTGCTTCCACTGTCACTGTATGCAATGTGAAAGAGATTTCTTGTCCAATGCAGTGTTAACTCGATTTCATTGTCAGTGAGCAGTTCCTAAAAGTCTGTGCTCAGTTTGTTTCCCTTTGGAGTTGGAGAGCTGGAGGCATTCTCCTTTAGAAGTGTAGTGGCTGACAGCCCTGTGGTGATGGCTCAATACACCTCCAGCTGCACCACAAATTGTCACCAGGAAGGAAGGAAGAGAATAAAGTGGAGTCACTGAGAGAGGCAACAAAAGCAACAAAACTCAGCTATGCAATGTGACTTCATTTTAGTGGCAGCCATGAAAATAGCTGACTTTAAGTCACAGTCAAATCAACTCTTGTAAAAGGAGGAGCAAGAGATGGATGGTATAGGAATTATACTGGGGAAAAAAAAGTGTAACCATGCTGGTAATAGGGCTAGGAATGACTAATGCTTTCTTTATGAGCAGTCCTAAAATAAGTCTTTCAAGAACAAGTATGGGAGACCCAGAATAAAAATACATCATTTAAAAGACACTTATAATGGCCCAGCTTGTCTCCCAGATAAGTTCTGTATTTTTGCATGTATTGGGCCCATGTATCATTCCTCCATTACTGTATTACCTCAACTGCTTTTTCTTTATGCTGGCACATATAGATTTTGACAACATATATATTCTGTGGATTCCTCATTTAAAACTCCAAGGTGACTGCCATATCCTGGTGGTGACAGGAAGGTTGCAGCTCACAGTTCTGTGATTTTTCACTACATCAAACTGCTAGGCATAAAGGACTACATGTGATGCATGATGGGCATGGTGTTTATGGTTGGCTTTTGACCACTGCTATCCCTCCTTGCTTCAGCATTGCAGGTCTGTGGGGTTTGGTTTGTGGCCTGAGAGCAGAAGTTCCAATGGATACATTTTGCAGTTTGCTGTCACTGAAGTCAATGGTAAAGAGTTCATTGATTCCAGTGAACCAGGATCAATTAGTCTTCAATTAGAACATGACCTTCATACTCTTTCTTTAATCAGCATTTACCTATTACATGAATGCTGCTTGGCACTATCCTAGCCCCTGCCTGAATAATTTTTGTTTCTATGGCTCTAGGCTACTGCTTTTAAATTGAAATAAATTGAAGTAAATGTTCTCCTTTACACTATGCCTGGACCAGTGTGAATCTCTTACTCAATGGAACCCATTAGTTGTCCCTCATCTATTATCCATTACTTTATTTTTTTAATTTGGAAATTATAGATTTACTTCATTAAGTTTTGCTGCAGATCTTAGAGTGATAGCTCCAAAAAAGAAGGAAAAGAGGAGATAGAAAATGTACCCAGGCAAATACACCACTTGTTAATCACAGGAAATTTATTTATTACCTTTTAAGAAACAGAGCTGCACATTTCCATAAACTCTTTAAAAATGCTAGTTAATTGCTGTGTGATCTTTCCTAATGTGCCAGATCACTTCAGCTTGAGTGCCAGCCTGTGCTGTAAATTTTGGGTTCTGACTTGTAATCATTAGTGGTTTTTTCCCCTGATGATCTTATTAGCCTTGAGTACAAACACTTCATATATCCCATGGAATAGCTAAAAGTCTGTGCAGCTCCTTCAATATGCATGGATATCCAAAGATATTTCTCATCTTTTCTCCCCCCACACACCTCACAGGAAGTAAAATGAAGTGACACTGTCACTGCATAACATCCTCTTCACTAATTCTACTGTTCTCAGGCTGAAAACTGTCATATTTTGTAGGGGTAAGCAATGACTCTTGTTGGATTGATGCAGCAATACAAGCAAGAATTGTACAGACAAGCTATCTGACAAAGCTCTGTATCTTTATTTGTTGGAATTTTTTTTCTCCCAAATTTATAACCAGTCCAGTAAAAGTACTGTAGGATTTTATGTCCAAATTTATGTATGGTTTTTGTCTTGTAACTTGTCCTGTACTTCTGCAGAGCTGTGTTAGCAAGAGCTGAGTGTGGTCCAAGGACACTTGTTCTTTATTGATCTGTGATGACAAGTAATATTACATGACTGTGTATTGTATCAAATCACAGTATCACAGAGAATGGTAGAGGTTCAAAGGGGCCTCTGGGAATCATCTGATCCAACCCCTCTGCTAAAGCAGTGTCACCTAGAGCAGGTTGCCCAGGATCACCTCCAGGAAGGTTTGGAATCTCTCCAGAGAAGGAGACTCTACAACTTCTCTGGGCAGCCTGGGCCAGGGCTCTGGCACCCTCAATAGGAACATTGAACCTGCTGGGTTCCACTTCATGCCTGTTGCTCCATGTCCTGTCCCTGGGCACCACTGGAAAGATTCTTGCCCCAACCCTTTAGCTATTGATAAGATCCTCTCTCTCTGCTCTCCTCATCAAGTGTTCTTTTGATGATGATATTTTATATAGAGACTGCAAAAACTGAGGTAACTGGCTGAAGTTTTGATAGCACTTTTCCATGTTTTATCTGTTTACTCTCAAATGTTCATCACTTCTAGCTTTTTGTGTAGTCTGTATGTGATTTTTCTTTGCAGGTTTTCAATCCTAGACTTTGCATTTACAGGGACTCTGGGAACTGCTAGCATCTTGAGGGTTGTTACAAATGTTACCTTGCCTTAGAGTTTGAGAGGAAAGTTGAAATTTCTTTGGCATTTGTCTTCTTTTCTGGAGTTAGGGTTGTATTACAAAGTGCTTATAAGCTCTGAAGAGATGCTAACTCTGCTTGTGTTAGTCTATACAGACTGAATGCTTTTTTGGCTTTGCTTTTGTGTGTGTGTGGTGCTATTTCTTGTATTTTTAGGTTTTCTTTTTAATGGGGACTGGTTTGTGGGTTTTACTTGTTGGATTTGTTCCTCCCTACACACCCCAGTTAGAGATCCTGGTGTTCTGGTTCCCAAGCAAGGGTAGGATTGGCTTCAACATAACTAAATACAGGAGCAAGTATTCTGGTCACAGTGTTCTGAGTGTTTTCATTATCAAAGTAAACATTGTTTTGGTTTTATTGCTCTATAACAGAGCAGAAAAATCACTCAAACTATGACCAATTTGAGCCCATCTGCTTCTAATGGGACATGGGGTAGAGATGAGGAGCTGGGACCTGAGACAAGAACATAGCAGTAGAGATTTCATTAAAAGATTTAAGTGTAAGGTCACATCAGGGAAGGTGAAGTTTCTTGAGCTGTTGAGTTGATTTTTCTCTAGGTTTCTGAGGATTTCTAGACACTGAAGTCTCCCAGCATACTTCAAAGTTCTGTAAACACTTATTAGCCTTGCTTTTTTCAGATGATACACTGGAGCACAAAGGGGTTGTGTGGTTTCTCCAGTGAAAATGAGGATAATACAACACTTGAATCCTGTTGTTTTTTTAACACTGAATGTATGTACAGTGTGTGTTTATATATAGTGCTTATCTATATGTAGTGCTAAAAATATCTGTAATATAGATATTATTTTTCTCCAACTGTCTTGTTTTGTTGGCTTAAGTTGAATTTTTTTTTTAACCTACTTAAAACTTAGCCTCTCCTCAAATATTGCCAAATACTAGGAAACATTTGTAGCTGTCCTAATTCTGGCTCACAAGGCATGCTAAAAATTCCTCCTTCAATTGACAGCTTCCTTTGCCAGATTATAATATTCCCAGCTGATTAGTTATCTTAACTGCAGGCTTTTTTCTGAGAAGTACAATTAGCAGAATTTGTTTCCAGCTACTAGTAGCAGTTTGCTGGAGAATGTAATTTCTTTAATGTTTTTCTGAGCAATGAATGTTATTTATTTTTGAAACCTTTGTTTGCTAAGTGTATCTTTTCATCCTTTTCCTTTCTCTCCTCCTCCCCCACTGCCAAGAAATAAACATTAAATGTTGGAACTAAGAGCAGCCCTGGCAGTTAACTGTGTGGGATTCTGGATATGGAGCAGTGGATATTGTTAAAATACAACTGTTTGTGGAAATAACACCACAAAAAGAGGTAGCTGGAAGGAAAAGGGGGAAAACAGAAGGATTAGGAGCTGTCAGGAGTGCAGAGTTGGGGATTTCTGTACCTCCTAGCAGGGTGTGGGCTGCTGGGCTGATTTAGAAGAGGTTTCACCTCCTACTTGAAACCTGAGAGTGTCAGAAATGAAGGTCATGCCCTTTGGCAGCCTGGCCATTCAATTGTCATTCATTAGGAGGTTCAGGGCTCTTAAACTCTAAAGCAGAGAGCTGGTGTTTTATACCTCTTTATTTATCAGCCCTGATTGAAGAGGCAGACAGCAATCTCAGATGTGGCTTTTATAGAACTTTATAAAGATAAAGCCCATATAATATCTCCTTCACTTAGAAGTGAAGTGAAACAGCAGCTGATGTTTGCTGGATGTCTGCTGAAGTGTGATTAAGTTTTTTGGGAAGGAGGAGAGAAATGACTGCAAGGAGCTCTTAAAAAGCAGTAGAAATCAATGCTGAAGGCTGGATGTGTCTGGTTTCCATTGTGGGCACAAGAATGTGGTGGGGAGGGAACGTGGCAGAACTAAGCAGAATAGGGAAGATGCAGGAAGGGAACAGAACTAGTCATGGGCTGTGTGTTGTGGGGTTTTGTTTGTTTCTGGGCTTGGTTTGTTTTTTGTGTTTGTGGTGTTTTGGGTTTTTCTTTTGCAAAGGTGTTTTGGAAGTTGAACCAAGAATTGAAGCAGTCTGTTAAACAAACAAACCCCCAAACAAACAAACAAAAGATCCAAACCTGTCTCATGTTGCATTGAATACATCCCATGGCTTTATAAATTGGATAAGAAAGATGTGGATATGCTTTCTGATGCTCAAAATGAGGAGATGATAAACTTTGTCTTATCTAATAGTTCTGACTTTACATTTCAGGCAGTGAGAAGGCTGATGTTCTACACAGGTCCTTTAGGAAATGCCATAGATTGCTCTTTTAGCTGCATAGAAAATCTATATCTCTTTAGCCCTTGTTAATACAATGAAAGGATCTGAATCTACTCTTATTGTGAACTTTCCATTTTACAAATCTCTTCCACAGATCTGTTGAATTTAAGCTGTTTCAATAGACATCAAACAAAAGAAGCTGGATGGAATATTTACAAGACACAAGGAGCATTTTCATGGAGTAGGGAAAAGTCAGTTGTGCACATTAGACCATTAATGATCATTTTCATATTTAGCAATTAGTGGAAGGCAATGTAGCTATTTAAACTCAGGGTAATATTCATTTAACTTGAATTTTCAAGCTGAAGTTGTGGGAGATTGTAGCTGCTTTCTCTCTTTGTTTCTTTTCTTCCTTTTTTGTTTCCTTTTAAATAGAAATAGAGGACTAAAGAGATTTACATTGGGCAGAGTTTAATTTGTATTGACATTTATATCTTCCCTCTGAGGGTTAGAAAAAACTGGCATCAGATTAAGTCAGACACATACAAATGAGAAGATATCCCTCAGAGCTGCATGAACACTGAAACACCTAAATCCAACTTAAACAAGAGTGACCTGGAAACTCAAGGCAGCATGTGAGACATGGACTGGGGGCTGCAGAAATCTTGTTTGTTATACTGAGTATTTCATGAAGTCATGAAACTCTAGGTTGAAGGGAAGGAATTCAGAATACTGAATTTATTTAAATAATCATCTCATGAACAATATTTGTATGGGAGAAAAATAGCAGCTTATCTGACATCCTGTAGATGATAAAGAATGTGCCAAAGGAACTATTTTGCAAGAGTAACACCTCAGGTCTTGGTCATCCCCCACAATTTAGCACAATGTGGTCACAGGCACTTTATATTACAAGATAAACTTGTTTTTAGGGGATTATTTCCTATTCTGTGTTTGTGTGTGTGAAGTAAGTAGATGCATAAATATCCTATGGTTTCCTTCACTATTTACCAGTTTGTGGTGTATGCTCAGTGTTCTTAAAGAATGAAAAAATAGAACTTGCTTTGTAATTTTCTATTGAGTACAGAAATGGGGAGGTTTTTTTATTCCACATTGTATGTTTAATGTGGACCAATTAACTTTTTTTCAGTTGAATTTTCAGTTATAGGGAGAAATTTCAGAAGTTGGCTTTCTGTTAACTATAAACTTCTACCCAGATTCTCTTACTCCCAAGAACTTCCTAAAGTAGGAACTTGTGTTTGTGTCAAGTGGGATAAAGGCTTTACTGTTTACATGTTAATACTTAGCTTTAAATAGCAAAAGCTACATCTTGCATATTCTATCCCAATGAGGTTGCTGATGATGTCTTTATTCCTGTTATTTTTGATCAACCAGCTGCTGCAGTGATGCTGCATGGAGCAGGGAAGTCATCTCAAGCCAAAGCAGCCATTAGACCTTAGTCAAAGGAGATCTTGTTGAAATGACCCTGTGCAGCCTGTCAATGAAATGAATGCTCTCAACATTATCTGCTGACCCTGATGGCTGGTGATATTTTCAAATCACTAATAAAAAGCAGGTTGTGATGATAGTTCTTGGCCAATGGGGAATTACCTGACCCTTTGAAGGCAAGCTGCACTGCCTCCATATATCAGGTATCTGTGAAAAGCACTACTGGAAAATGCTGAAGTTATGTATGTTGTTGTGGAGCTTTTTGTGAGTGCTGGAAGAAATCTATTAAAATAAATGGGGTTTCTTCTAGCTTGAATCAAATTCCTTACATTTCAGTATTAATGACCTTAAAAGAAAAAAAAAATACTTTTTTAATGGGCAATTATATCAATATAATTGAGACCTTATCCAAAACTGCACAGCTGTGCAGGGAAACAACCTCCATGTAAAGCAGCATAACATGGGAGCATTCATCCTGTCCCTTCTCTTGGGTGTCTGAGCAGAATAAAATGTAGTAGTATGACAGATACCTTTTGGGAGCACTTAGCACTTCAAATGGACTCTCTGTATTGCAGTAGTAAATTGTTGAGTTACTAGCATTAAAACCCCAAATAGATTTACATTTAAATTGTACCAGAACAAGGGAAATCATGTCACCAGGCAAGGAGATGGGAAAGCAAATCCCAGTATACATCAGCTCTTTATTGCAGTCTCCAGTTAGTTAGGAAATGAAGATCCTCATTTTGAGTCACACCTTGTCAAGAGATAAAATACATTAAATAGTTCCTCTGAAGCTCTTTCAGCCCCATGGGTAAACCCTCTCTAATGACAACATGGACCAGGGTGAGGGATTAGGACATATGTTGGTGGCTGTCCCTGTCTCCCAAAGCTCTTCCTTCCCTTGATCTCTTTCTCTCATAGGATCACCAAGATTGGAGAAGACCTCCAAAATCATCAAGTCCAACTGTCAACCTCTCACCACCTTATAACTAAACCATGTGACCAAGTGCCACATCAACACATTTTTTGAACCCCTCCAGGGCTGGTGACTCCACCAGCTCCCTGGGCCAATGCCTAACTACCCTTTCTGTGGAGAAATTTTTCCTAACATCCAATCTAAACCTCCCTTGTTGCAACTTCAGGCCATGGCCACGTGATTTAGAGTCTTTTTGTCATTTTCCATTATTAATTTGAAGACTACTTTGGGCATTTTTTGTCTGTTTTTTTGTTTGGTTGGTTTTTAAATCCATAGTGGTATATGCTCACTTGGAAAACTGACTTTTCCATTACCTGAATCTGTGTTTTTTTTCCCCAAGTTAAGTTAATCCACATAGAAAACCTTTTAAGTAGCTTATGATTTATGAATTGTGCTTTTAATGAAAGGGTTTTTTAATATGAAGAAAGTAAAACAAAGCTTTAGAAAGGGACTAGCCTGAAATAGTATTTTATGTGTAAAATATATTTGTTTTAATAATAGCCTTGACTTGTGTAGGTCTTATAATAAGAATAATTAAGAGCATGTCACTGAACTAAAGAGGGATGTTTCCTATTCCCTTGAGAGTCAATTGAAATAACAAATGAAATAAGGAGAAAGTGCCCTAAAAACTGATGTGTACATATTTTTACCACAGTGAACAGATAGCAATTAGTGATAAGTGACTTGTCTCAAAGTTGCTTTGAATAGCACATGAGGCAAAGCTCAATACACAACAAATAAGCTTAGACTCACTGGAGAAAAGACAGAGAAGTTAATCTTCCCTCCAGGGCAACAATGTTCCAGGTGATATATGTGCAATGGATTTGGCCACATTGTGTTTTAATGCTCCCAAACAATGAGTTCCCACTTCTTTTTTTCTTTGAAGAGATTCTTCCACAAATGATCTGTTTAAGCAAGGCTTAGGCTTCTCTTGGAAGCTTCTGTCAGATTTGGTATTGCAGCAGAAAGATGTGTAGCAGAGGTGGTGATGGTATGAGCATACAGTATTGACTCATTATGCTGCTGTAGTGAAGCATGAGAGTTACAAGCAATTGCTGCATCTGGAGACAGCAAAAAAAATACTTAACACAGAAAATGTGTGAAAAAGCCAGGAACTGACCCAAATTCAGGTCATCTGAACTGGAGACTCAGTGTGATTTCTTGATAACTGTTTATGGATGAAATAAAGAATTTTCTAATTGATGGGAACCTTATCAGTGCTTATCTAAAGGGCAGGTGGCAAGAGCATGGGGCCAGATTCTTACAGTGGTGTTCAGCAACAGGACAAAAGGCAACAGGCACAAAGTAGAACCCAGGAGGTTCCACCTGAACATGAGAAGAAAATTCTTTCTTGTAAAGGTGCCAGAGCCCTGGCCCAGGCTGCCCAGAGAGGTTGTGGAGTTTCCTTCTCTGGAGTGATTTTTCTGTCAATTATACCACTCTAGTGATAATAACTTCGAATTCTTTTAGAGATTCATCTAGATGTCTAAACTTGCAGTGTTATTTTTCTGACCAACTTGTCTTAACTCTGTTTTGTGTCAGAGAATGTCATTGATTAGTTTTGAATCTGTGTTATGCTCTTCAGCTATTTCTAATTCTTGATTTTAGTTTTGGTTATTTGGTTTGCTTCCTGCAAATTATATAGTATAACTTGATATTACCAAGTGCAAACATGTTTGAAGGCAGATTTTCATTTTTTTTTCTGCATTCTAGTTTGGCAGAAGTAGGAGCACAGGCTGTCTGTATTTCCCCAAATGTGTTTACTTTCCTGATGAATGCCTTCTCTGGCTGAACTGGGAAAATTCAGACCAGACATCCTGTCATGTTGTCATGGCCAGTGTTTTGGTTAGACTGGAAAAATCCAAGTCTGCTCTTGAACCAGCAGGTTCAACAGGTCAATACTTGTGCTCTACAGTAAGCCCAAACAAACCAGATACACTGAAGATGAGGTATGCAGGTGTGTATGTGTTTCTAGGTAATCCAGGTAGAAATATGAGAATCTGAATGACATGATAAAAATAGCAATAGCTGGGAGCCTTAAAGGATTCTTTTCAGAAGCAACTTTTATTCACCTTATTGTTTTCATAACTGATTTCTTTGGTGTATTTCTTTCACTCTTCCTGTGGTGGTGGAGACTCTTGGCAAGTCAAAGTGTTGTGGGAAATAAGAATGTGTCCCCTTACATTGCTGCTGCCTCCTGAGGAGCAGAGGCTGGGCAGTTAGCTCTGTGTATTCCAATTGGCAGCTTGCTTATTGATCCACCTGAAATCAATGGGGAAGTGCTGTGCACAAAATGAATGGCAAGGTTAGGTCTTCTCCTTGAATGGTGAATGTGAAAGCAACTTTTGAAAGCAGAGTATGGCTTTATCCAGCACAGAGCTACAAAGATGATGAAGGGGCTGGAACATCTTCCTTATGAGGAAAGGCTGAGGGAGCTGGGTCTCTTTAGCTTGGAGAAGAGGAGGCTAAGGGGTGACCTCATCTATGGTGTTAAATATGTGAAGGGTGTGTGTCGGGAGGATGGGGTGAGGCTCTTCTCAGTGAAGCCCAGTGACAGGACAAGGGGCAATGGCTGTAAACTGAAGCATAGGAGGTTCTGTGTGAATACAAGAAAGTATTCCAGAGCACTGGCACAGACTGCCCAGAGAGCTTGGGGAGTCTCCTTCTGTGGAGGGATTCCAAACCCCTCTGGACATGCTTCTGTGTGACCTGGTCTAGGGAATCCTGCTGTGGCAGGGGGGGGGGGCTAGATGATCTTTGGAGGTGCCTTCCAACCCCTAACATTCTGTGATTGTGTGATTCTGTGATTCCAGTGGACATGTCACTACAGAAGGTCTTACAGGAAGCTGAAGCAGTCACTCGTGCAGCCAAGGGCAGCTCATTCGGCCATCAACAGGGCAAGCCTGAGCGACTTAGGAAGCTCTCCACCCCCTGCAGGGTACCAGGAGTATTTAACAGAAATTACTCACGTTGATTTTGATGATCTTGGGTGGGCTACATTTCAAAAACTTGAGATGTTGCTCTAGTGTGGAAGTTGACTCAAAGGACCTCCAAATTCAAAGCTGAAATCCTCACCAAACTCCAGGAGTAAGCTGGCAATCAGCAAAGTCCTGGCACCTCTCCATGATCAGTGTTCTTCCTGGAATAAATGCAAATCATCTTTGAGCTGAAGGCTGTGCATGGGAAAGCTTTTAATTTTGCTAAAATGAATTACCTATAATTATCTCCTTGTTAATATGTAGAAGTAGGCTCCTAAAAGGCATTGGATATTACCAGTAATTTGCTATTAATCAAGGGGAAAAAAAAAAAACAACCTCAACAGACAGGTTAAATTTGCATTACTGAAAAGCAGTTTCTATCTGACATTACTGTGTAAAACTCAAAGCAGAAATACCAGCAGTGTGGAAGACTTGCTCATTGATGAGGTTTGCATGCAGGTGTTTCTTACAGCAATAAGAGGTCAGATAGGCACTTTGCAAGGAACATAAAGGTAAAAGAAATATTTGTCCCAAGATGCCTGTAATCCAAAAGGCATATATGACAAATTAGGAAGAGTGATAACCCTTCTGGGGGCTGCTTGTAGGTCCCAAGGGGTGTGCAGTCTTTCCAGCAAGTTGATATTGGGTATATAGAGATGCTGTGACAAAATGGGAGGGTGTGTGGGGGGGTCATGCATCCACCTTCTCTCATTTTGATGCCTTTCTTCTGAAGAAATGGAGAGCATAAAGGACTGTTGCATGTGTTATAGAGCACAGATTGAACCTCTCTGCATGGTTACACAAAAGGAAAGCAGTGGGTATGCCTTTAGCATGTATTGCAGTACCATGGCCACACTGGTCTTTCACTATAGGTTTAGTTCTCATGTTGTTTTTATTTGTTTTTCCTCCTTCCTTTAGCAGTAACTGGTCTAGACTTGGTCTATACTCTGCCTGGAGCTGCCTAGTGGAAGCAATGTGGTGCTGGTGCTTAAAATGTGGTGTTTGTACTGTGTATAATCAGGTTAGCCCTGGGTTTTCAGCTAGAATGGTTTCACAGAAGGGTGAAATTTTGCAGCAAAGGCTGACTTTCTTCTAATGAGCAGACTTCTGTGAGTATTCTCATCCTTGTTATTTATTAACAAACAAGACAAAGGAGAACCTTAGTAACTTTTACAGCTAAAATTACAGCAGATAATATGAAGTTTTCCAGAAAAGTCAAAATGTCAAATTTCCTGTTTTCAAACTGTAAAGCCCTTCCAATGGATGTCTTGAAAATTACCTTCTCTTTCCCTGCTCCTGTACAGTTCTGTTACTCCAAATGATGGTGGATACTTATGCTAAGAGTTCTCTCTTGGTAGCTACTTAGTGAATGTAGATGAACTTAACGTTTGACATGAGCCAAAACAGGTCTTTTGAATCAGGTTGTTAAGTGAGAAAGTGGTGCAAAGTCTTTGAAGTTTGGTAAGCAAACGTTAACAGCATGACGATGATAGTGCTGCTGCAAGACTGAGTGCATACCATTAAGGGGAAGGTCTTCCAAAAACCCCTCAGCACTGAAGACTTAACTGCTTCCATCATTAAAGAGGAAAAGTGTAGGCTTCTAACTCATTCTAGAGCTCCTATAGACAGTGCTGTGTAAGTTGCTGTGACTTTAGAGAGCCCTCTGTCATTTCCCTCCACTTTGTGTGGCTGTGAGGCTTTGATCTATCTCTGAAGCTGACAAGTGATGAGAAGGTTTCTGGAGTCATGGTCTATTACTGTGTGGTTTATCTTGTCAAGTTAGCAGCAAAAGAACAAATACTTTACTCAGATGGATTTTGCAGGTAGGATTTGGTTACTGCAGTAAATGCTGTTCTGTGATTTTTGCCTTTGCAGTTTCTCACTGTAGTGTTTTTAAAGCAGAAGCAAAACCACTTTTTTTTTTAATCTGATAATGTGCAGGAATGTTGCATAAATTATGTATGAATGTCAGTGATATATGAATGTGCATGTAAACTGATGGAAGGTCTTGAAATATGCTATGTGTTAGCAAATATGTTCAGTTCTTGAATAATCAGTTCAATTAATATATCAAAATTGATTTAGAAATATTTATCACTAAGATAACTGATGTTTTTATTCACTGTCAGTATGTGAGAACTGCCATGGACCATACCCTAATATATCTGGGATTTCAGAGGTTGGCTTACTGCTTTTTCATCTGAAATCTGTAATAAATTAATTTCCTTGTCTAATTTCTCAGCTCAGTGCTGAGAATTTATAAAATATCCTTAGATTTTACTGTGTAATTAAAGGTAGACCATTGAAAAATGAAGTGATGGCAACTCTTTGGAAAGTATTTTATCACAGTTACATGGCACTGAATCAGGGAGGGGCAATACATGCCAGTTCACATACAGACAAACACAGAGGTTACATCCTGAGCACATCTGTCAGAGTAGGAGTGGTAATGGAAAGCTTCTTGTCAGCTCAATAGCATGCTCAAATTTCTCCCCTTGCTCAGCTTTCTGCCAGTGAAACATTTTGAGGCTTGAGGATTTTATTAATCAAACAAGCTCATCCAAGTTAGTTTACCTGAAAAGCTCTGTCAAGAGACATGAATCCATGGGATCTCACTTTTTAACCACAAAAGGAGAATCTAGGTGAAAATAAGAACTGCAACTTTCAAGTCTTGCTAATCTTTCTCTTTAAGATCAGAAGAGAAACCTAAATGTTTCTTTCTTTCTTTCTTTCTATGTTTCTTTCTTTCTTTCTATGTTTCTTTCTTTCTTTCTATGTTTCTTTCTTTCTTTCTATGTTTCTTTCTTTCTTTCTATGTTTCTTTCTTTCTTTCTATGTTTCTTTCTTTCTTTCTATGTTTCTTTCTCTGGTCACTTAAAAATGTGAAGCCAAAGATGCTTCACAGTCAAAGGAGCAGAAGCTTTTTAGTTGTTTATGCTGACTTTCCATTTGCTTTCACCCTTGCAGGTAGAATGTTCTCCAGCAGCTTAGGATATTTCTCCTTATAAGAATCCTGCTGTGACAGGGAGGTTGGACTAGATGATCTTTCAAGGTCTCTTCTAACTCCTAACATTCTGTGAATACACTTAGAACATGTGGGTTACTTGTACCACAGCATGGCCTAGGAGAATTCAAAGGGACATAATTAATCAGCATGCTTGGCAGCAGCATATTTCCCAATCTCAGTAAAATTAAAGATAATCATTTCCCCTAATTTATTTCAGTTGTTTTGAAAGATCAAGTTGATTGAGAGAGCAGCTGGACCTTGAACTTTTCTCCTGAAGACATTTTTGAGGATTTATGGTGGGAAACAAAGAAATGAAAATGTAAATCAGTTCTGTAGTTTAATCTCAGGGAAATATATACATCAAGACTGAAAGCATTCACAGGTATTTGCACTTGATATGCTGACTGCTTCACTGGCAAGCATTGCCTTGTGTTGCTTAACTGGTTGACCATCCTAAACAAATACACAGATCAAATTTAAACAACTTTATAAGGATTTGATTACTCCTTGTGCCACATGGGTGTTTCATTTAAAATTGATGTTTCAATTAGGCTTTATATTTAGATGGAGGAGAGGTGAAATTTGGTTGTAGGTTTGAAAATGGATTAGTAGTAGGGTGGTGTCCATTTTATGCTAGCATTGAATGGTTAGGACTATCTGTTCTCTGCATCACTTTAATTGTTTTGAAGCATTTTCATTTTCTGAAATGCAATTAATGTTAAACTACTGAAGACCTTCTCTTGGACTTTGAGAGAGTTATATGAGTCAGTGAATCAGTTCTTCCTTTTATCAGAGTGTTACTAGACAGTAAAAAATAAATAAAATTATTCCTTGGTTTTTAAGAGCAGTCTTCCAGGAAAGAAGTTCAATCAAGCTCCCCATTTTCAGAATGCCTGGAATAATTCCTCAAATAGCAATCTAAATGAGGTATATCATAGTAGGGGAGGTTTTTCCCCTCCCCTCATATGCTGTTTCATCTCTCTTTTACTCTCCTGTCTCTAGCGTCACAGTTATCTGCTGTAAGGTATGGAGAAATGGGATCTCTTTCCACCATTCATTTTGGTTTTATTCTTTATTGTTGATGCTGATCAAATGATATCATTTTGCCCAAGTTGGAACAATTTCTTTCTTCAAACCAGTGGGCCTGGAAGTTCACCTTATTGAAAGGCATTTTTAGATGTAGGTTGTAACATTTAACAATTCTTTTGTTAGATTTTTTTTTTATGGAATACCATTAAAAAGAAAAGAAAGAAACAACAGAGTAAGAAAAGGAGCACAGGAGGAGAGAGTGTTTTTATAGGCTCTATCCTGCTCTAAAAGACTGACCTGTATTAAAAGTAGAAAGACACTGCAGTAAAGATCTTGTAGGCTGCTGTTCACAACATTTGATAGCTTGCAGAAAAGGAGAAGGAAGTCTTCTGGAATGTTTAAAAGGGAGAGTATCTTCAGTGTTAGGAGTGCACTCCCTGGTCACATAGGAATGTCTTCATTATGGGAGTATTTTAGTGTAGTATAAATCAAATTCCTACACCCTTCTTTCCAAACCTAATGGGAATACTGTTGAATTTCATGTGAGGTTGTGCTGATTTACACCAGTTCTTTGCTGCAGTGGATCTTCAGCCTTCAGTCACATCTGCAATGACTAAGTAAAGAGCTGCTGGTGAGCTTCTACCACATACTGTTTTTTGGTCTGAGTTTGTTTTTGCTTGCTTGTGCTTTTGGTGGTTGTTTTGTTCTCATTTGTAAGCAATGTCAGAAATTTGAAGTGATACAATGTCCATGAGCCATGAACTGTTTCTGCTCTGACAGTGGTGACTCAGTGAGTTCTTAAAGTTGAGTTCTTAAAACTGACCTTTAAATCAGGAACCAGCTAGTATGAGAAAACATGGCCCTGGGGTGACCTGCTACCAAGACTATGGAACTTCAGCTGTCACCACTATATTTATAGTTATTGGTAATTTAATATAGGAAATGATTCACCTATTAAGTCTATTAAGTCATTTCTTTGTGAGCTCCTGGCTAGCAAGGTTGTTGGCAGTAAGAAGTGTCTGTTCCCTTTCC
Organism: Galbula dea; assembly: GCA_013399015.1. Lineage (NCBI taxonomy): Eukaryota > Metazoa > Chordata > Aves > Piciformes > Galbulidae > Galbula > Galbula dea. The sequence goes on from VWZX01010081.1 coordinate 2,195,582, forward strand.
TTAGTAATGTAAGTAAAAAAGAGTTTGCCAAACCCCCATTTCTTTCTCTATCCTTTGTCAGCATCTTTCTCTGGAGCCTTTTTGCCCTCCTAAAGTAGATCTTTCCATAGAACCCTGAGCTATTCAAGGGGGAACTCTGTCCCTCTCTCTGATCACTACAGGCTCAGGTGGTTGAAGACTTGCATGTGGTGCAGAAAAATGCACCCAGGCATCTTGAGGATTCTTTATGTTTTGTAGATCCATTTTTTTTGTCTGACTGGTTTCTTGACTTTGGCTGTGACTTTACCAAAGGCTTCAGAAATGATGTCAGCAAGTTCCCTACCTCAGTCCACCACAAATGCTGCATTTATTGCCTGGGAGAGAGCCATGCTATTAATGAGTACCCACCTGCCTACCTTTCAGAGCCAAACAGGACACAGCTTCTACTCTGCAGCTCCAGGAGCTTCAACATAAATCCACTGGACCGAAGCTTTTATTCAGAGCTGGACACCCCTCTGATTCCTTGGGTCTAAAATCCCCTTCTCAAAGCAAAGATTGGCCTACCCAGGACCATTTCCACCTTATCTGCTGTTCCCAATGCTGAGTTTGTTCCTACCTTTTCAGTAAAGCTCTGGGATGTAATGACTCAAAGGAGCTGCAGAGGAGGCTGACTGCATCCTTTCACGGAACAATAGCTCTCATCTCTCTTCATTAGAGAGAAGAGTTTGCTGAAAAGAAGGATCACAAAATAAAATGCTTGTGCCTGTTCTTGCCACTGTTCTACCTCAGACAGCTAATCATCAACAAAGAAGATCTTGCAGGGGAAAAGAAATAGTTAGTGGGTGTCTGAATTTTTTATACCTACACTTTACCTTAAGGCTGTGGGCAGAAGGATGCTGGTCTGTTGGATGATTCATGGCCCATGAGGAGCTACCCTTGTTCATGTGATCAGCCCCACTGCTGTGCAATTCTTGCTGTCCTTAATTAAGTAATTGCTGAGGAGCAGCCTCCAGTTGCTCATTTGTTGGGTGCTGCTTGTAGTCAGCTACGGTGGAGATGAGTGCATGGACAGGCAAAGTACAGTACTCAAAGTACAGAACAGGTTACAGCCTTCCTTGCTCTCCCTCACTCTTCTAGAGTAAAATCTTAATTAAGGAACTAAGTGGAGGTTGTCCCTTCATCACCTGGTCTATGACATGCTTGGGAAAGGTTTGGGATATGCCACCAAAGAAGAATACTGACACAGTACCTGTATAACACTTCTTAAAGCAGCACAGTTAGAGGTAAATAGCAAAGCTTTCTAGACAGATAAGAGATTTTTGATAAGGTGCATATTATAACCTGTTAGGTAACAGCTGTTGCCAGTAGGTGAGAATTTGTGTTATGGAGCCAGTTCTTGGGTAAAGCACAGTAATGAGCTGTGGCAGAAAGGAGTCAACCTCCCACTTGAATTTGGTTATACCCAATTGAAATGAGGAGAGGGTTTATAATTACCAGCCCAAACTCAGAGTCAGGAAAATATCTTTTCTCTTTATGCCTCTGAAGCAGGTTCTTGTAAACATCAACTCTAGGTATTATTGGTGTGATTACCAAAAATTTTAGTTGGAGTGTGCATGCATGAGGTGTTGCTGATGAGTAGGTGGAGGAGGGTCAGTACATTTCACTTTATGCCAGGATGGTTAATCACTGAGGTAAGGGCATACAGTTCAGGCCAGGCCCCTTGCAAGGCTGGCTGATCATGCTTGGCTGGGGCTTTTCCTTCCCTTCACAGAGCACAGGGTATGCAGAAGATCTTCCCATTTGTTACTTTGACCATAGAGACCTGCAGGTGAAGGGAGCCAGGGGGCTCATCTACTGCTTCCTTGCTGCTTCTCTCCATGTTTTACTCTTGATGAGTGTGTGTCCAAGACTCCATCAAATAGTTCCTATATGCAAATGAACAAACAAGAGAATTACCAGGAACTCCCTATCAAATTAGGGAGGAAAAAAGTCAAGTGTCTTATCTTTCCTGGAGACACATGCTGTGACCAGATAAGGAGTTTGTCTTTCCAGGTATATTCCATTAAGTAAATTATCCAATCAACTGGGATGTAGAAGACATATTGCAATTCTAATCTTTTCAGGCAAGTAGTATTCAGTTACTCTTTAAAAGGAGAAATATCCTGAGTATTGAGTGCTTGCATTTTTGGCACTCAGCCTTGTTATGTGAAGGGTAATAAAGAACATTCTACTGAGAAGGTGTAGGACAGGCAGATGAAATACTGAAAAAAATACTATACATGTCCTGAGGTGGAAATGTTCACCATCCCTTAAAAAGGTTTCCTGATATCTAATGTTTTGAAATCAGGTGAAGGATGGAGAATGAGAGAATTGCCATCCTTTTCTATGCCTATGGTGTATGTTTTGTGTGTGTAATTATAATTAAAATAGACATGCTGCTGAATACTTTGTTTGCAAGTGCCCTTTCTGTTTTAAAAGTGCATTCAATTATGTACTCTGTTTTGTTATGTAAATTACTTTTTGGATTGAATACTGTTCAGACAGACCCATTTTCCTCCAACTCTTCTAAGCAAACAGGAGAGATGTCAGAAGTCTGTCACAGCTCCTGAAAGCTCTGTTGAAAAGACGTCTGCTCTACCACATAAGATGTTAGCAAATCAGCAGATAATTTAAGTCACAGACAGGTTCATAATTTGGTAGGAGACTACTACTTCTATTCATTTGGCTTGAAAAGAAAGTAACATATCATCTTTGGAGGGTTATGGGAAAGTCTCTGCTTCATAGCTGTTACTGGAAGAACTTGCAGCAGAGGTTACAGTTGAGGCTGTTTACCTCCTTCCCGTATCAAACCCTATTTTCAGTTGTTTATCTTCTTTAAGCTTTACATATATTGGCAGAAATTTCCATGTCAGATACATGAGCTAAACTAAATACTAGTCTGTGGAATATGTCCAGTATTTAAGAGAAGGAGAAATTATAGGAAAATACATTGTTTGGCTACATATTACATTTAAATGGTACAGCCTTTCACTGAGATGCTTTAAGGACACAGTGAAGCAAGGAAGCATTTCCCAAATTTCTTCATCCTTCCATTCCTTTCTAAAGTGACCTTCAGCCTTCTTTGTTCAAACCATAGTTGACAAATATTAACAGTACATGTGTCTTGTTCTTGCCCATGAAATACACCATCTTTATTCTTCATATCCATATTTGGCTGAGGTACAAACATGTTAAAATTAATGCATGTTAAAGGCTCTTGCTTTTTGCACAGAGCATTTTCCATACACCCATTAAAATGATGACATGTTAATGTTGTTTTCCCTCCCTGTTTCCTTTTTTTCTCTTCATTAACCCACCAGTAGTGAACAGATACCATCTTTGGACTGAGAAGAATGAGCCAGTTCCTCCTGTGCTCCTCCTTTCTCATCTTGCATGTAGATGCAGCATAAAAGGATAAGGCTCCTTGTGGCTAAACAGATTCTCCCCTATGCCCCCTCCTCTAAAGCCTTCCTTTTGCTCTTTTTTTGGTGATCTGAGCCAAGGAAAACAGTTGTTTCCTGGTTCATCATCACAGATAAGAGATCCAGTGCAGGCAAGGGAATGGTGAGAAATGCAAGCATAGTCTTTTACATGTCATCTCAGGGAAGGTCACCACTGAAACCTTGCAAAAGTACCAAATCTTTAATTAGCCCTGTGTGATCTAGAAGTAAGTCAAGAACAATACATAAAAAGTTAATTGCACAAGAATTTCAATGTTTGCAAGCACAGAGATAAACTGAGATTTGGGGATGTGTTCCAGAGGATATTTGGCCCAATGTAGTCTGATATACTCTTGAAATACCTGGTCTAACATCCCTTTACAGGAGAACTCAATTTCTTCAGCTAAGTAGACAAGTTAGTACAGGGAGGTCCTTATTAATGAGAAGAATGATATGTACTTGAGCTGAAGTTGGAAGCTGACATCAGAGGAGTGATATTCCCCTCCATGCCCCTTTCCCTACCCCACAGTTGTTTCCTACTCCATTTCTGTTGTTGCAAGAGCAGCTCTAACCTAACCAAGTAGCAGGCATCTTTTTCTTTTCTTTTTAACTCTGGCTAGAGCACAAGGCAATTTGTGAGTTAAGGCTTTTGGAGACTAGCTTTTCCCCTCCCTTCCAGTTTTTCACACAAAACCAAAATGAAAGAAAACCCCTAATATGGTGCACAGGGCTTATTACTTAGTGATGTTGGCTTCTCTTCCAGCCTCAGGTTCCCAGTGGGTCCATATGCTTACCTTGCTGGCTAACTTTGCAATGAACTCTTCATCTCTTTCAAAGAGAAATGGCTTTTCAGGAGATAAGCAGTTAAGACAGCATTAATGAAACCCTTTGTGGCAACACTTCACCTTCTGGTGGCCACTTGGGAAATGCTGCCTTCTTTTACATCTTTCCTGTATTATGCAGGAAAGAAAAGTATTTGTCTGGTTTTTCCCCATAGCTTCTGCAGTCTAATTTAGGCCAGTCAGAGCTACTTAAGTCATGCTACATGTTTCCTCCTGAATTCCAATATTTAGAGAAGTTCAGGACTCCCAGCAGGTCAAATTAACTGGGGAGTGCACTCTGATTCAGTTTCTTGACCTTCTTTCTCCCTTAGTCTTTGTTTCTTCTGCCCTCACTGAATAAATAGTTTGTAGCAATTGAAATGGCAGGAATTTCAAATAGCCAGCTTATAAATAAGCATCTGCACTGCCCAAAAATGCTACACAAAGATGATTTCACTGTTTGTAGCAGTATGTTAAACCAAGAAAAGTGACATTCTTGTTAAGATCTCTAATCTCTGAGTTTTAGTGGAAGAGTCTGTACCATTACTTACAATGTGGCTGCTGTTGTTTGAACAGAAGTGCTGCAGGAGCAGTGAGATTATTAGAAGTAAACAGATCTGAACTGGTTCTGTCACAAAGCCAAAAACTTTTTAATTAAAGTTGCAGAACTAGGTTTCTTTCTTTGGTCACAGAGTAATAGCTGTAATGATGGATCTGGAAGGAGGAAATGGTATGGGAAAAATAGAGGAACTTTTTTTTTCTTCTCTCTTTACATTTCTATTATATCTTCACCATAAATATAGTAGAATAAGTACAGTTTTGTATTGTTTGCCCAATGGCTTTTCTGACCTGAAAACATTTTCAGGTGACCTATATATAATGTCTCCTCCCTAAGCAGCAGTTCTTACATTTGATAATCAGTTCCTGGCACTGAAGTAAAAGTCTGTTAATAGGATATTAGGATTTGACAGAGTTCACACTGTCTGCTCCACTCCATGTATTCAACACTTGGGTACCTTGTAGTGTGTAAGGAATGGTACTGTTAGGAAGAGTGAGCCAGAAACAGCTACTAATGAGAGCCCAGTACAAGCCTGAAGCTGAAGGAAACCATAACCCTCTGCTGAGAGACTTGGTTACTCTATGAAGACTAGGTGCCTGTCACTAGCTCAGTTAATTACCATGGTTGCAACTGAAGAAATAGATACTTTGCAAATAATCATATCCCTTGATCACCTGCAGTACAGGTCTGGGGTTGTCTTTTACTGCCTGTGTAAAAACCTCAGTATAATTGGTTGTGACTAAAACTCCCATGACAAAATTTTGAAATGCTTTTTCATCTTGCCATTTCAGATGCACACCATGAGTGCCATATTTTCAAGCAGTAGTTCAGAAATTGTCTGAGGATAGCTTATAAGGTCACTAATGCACCTGAATGGCATTGCTAGGAACATCAGGAAAGATAAAAAAATATCTGGGTTTAATAAATGCTTAATCATAGAATTATCACAGTTGGAAAGGAGCTTCAAGATCAAGTCCAACTGATAAAATCAGAAGCACATGAATGCTTTTTATTGTTCATCAAAGTTTATTGTTCATCATCAAAGTAGTTTGTAAGGTTAATTTTGACATAGAATCCAATATGCTAAACCATAGAGGCTTTTGTTGTTGATCATAGAGTGTAGGACATACCCACAGGTACCTCTGTAGGAGATTTACTGAGATTTGTCATTATTTACTGTCATTTTGGACATAAATCCCTAGCTTTGTGTTTCAGGAAAAAGGAGTATGATCTTGCACACTAATTGCTTTTCATCATTTCCATATTGCTTTGGGTAAATATCTTTGATGTATGCCCTCAGCCTACCACACTTTAAGGTCATGGAGGAAACCAAAGTGTAGTATGGTTTTGATTTTACCAGAAGAATGGTGATCAGTTCAAAGCAGCAGTTTCCTACAAGTTTCTGCACTATTAAGAATGCAGGTACTTGCCTAATTAATAATAATAATAATAATAATAAGGATATGTTAATGCTCAGTATTTTAGAAGTAAAGTGGTAAGTAGAGCTAGTTTCAGGATGATCACCACTACAAGCATTTCTGTCCTCTTCATGAAATCATCTTTTCAAGGACTGTCACTCATTTTCATATTAATATCTTAGACTCCTTAAATGAAAGGAAAAAATATTGTAGTTTCTTGCTTGATATAACCTGATACCAGCAGCTTTCTGTTTCACTTTTTATTGCATAAAAATCAGGTGAATCTAATCCAAAATAAGTACATTTAATAGAAAAGGAAGGAAAAGGCAGAGATGTTGAAAGTTTAACATTTGCAAAGACATTTACTCTGTATAGGTGCTCAGCCAAGTGGAGGATCTTTAACTTTCTGATTAGGTTTCTTGGGTTCATGTAATATATGCTGTTTTAAGGAGTAATGAAGAATATTGAGGAACAAAATTTCTTCTTTTCTCCTTACCTCTTTCAACAGCAGTTCTAAGGATATCTAAAATCAGCAAGCCTTCAGAAAACCTCTTTTTCTTTTTAGAGTAATAGAAAAGCTTAACCTAAAGAATCCTGTGGAAATATTGCCAGGGGATATCACATTTATTCTGCATTTTAATGAAATCACAAATGAGTCAATTTAAAACTAGTATACCATAAACTATGCTTCCTTCCTACATCTGTTCATAAACATCACAGGATGTATACCTAGGGGAAACTTGGTTCCTCTTACATGCAAGAAGGAAAAATTCTAACTAGGGATACATATTTTTTTCCTCATTCCCTGTGGGTAAACATCACAGAGGCAAACCTAGTTGAGTTTCATTTCTAAGGCATAGAGCTTCTTGTCAATCATGGTTGTTAATAAGGTTTGGTGGAGACAGAAGTGTGTCACTGTGGATATCCAAGTAGTGCTGCAATTTGCATTGACTCAGTCAAGCATAACTCTTGCCTAACAAACCATACAAACCCTAATATCCAAATGTAGGAGCAAGAAGAGACTTATTTACTAACAGCTTGTTTTGCAGAAAGTTGCCTGGATTCTGTAGCAAAGAACAACTCTGTCTTTAGAGGAGACTTCAAAAGACCAACAGAAGACCAACTTGGAAGGCATGTTTAGTAATTATGTGTAATTGAAATAGATGTATGGGATCTCTAGGTTGTCTAAACAGACATTTCTAGGGGTTGGAACTGACACAGGCAGGGAGATTATAAATGAGCCCTTGTGTAATCATTGCCTTGCTTTTGTCAAAACCAGATCCCCAAGCTCTGCTGAATTGTATTGGGTATGCAAGTATTTCTAAAACAGGATTGGTGCTAATTGCCATCATCAGGCATCAGTGGCTACAGCTGACATCTTGCCTGACATGATGATACACTGCTGAGCTTGACTGTTCAGTTTGTTTAAAATGGGTTGGAAATAGAGTTATAGAATGGTTTGGGTTGGCAGGGACCTTAAAGATCATCTAGTTCCAACCCCACTGCCATGCACAGGGACACCTTCCACTAGATCTGGTTGCTCAAAGCCCCATCCAACCTGGCCTTGAACACTTCTAGGGATGGAGCATCCACAGTTTCTCTGGGCAACCTATTCCAGTGCTTCACCACCCTCACAGTGAAAAATTTCTTCCTTACATCTAATCTAAATCTACCCTCCTTCAGTTTAAAGCTTTTACCCCTTGTCCACTACACTCTCTGATAAGGAGTCTCTCCCCATCTTTCCTATAGGCCTCTTTTAGTACTGGAAGGTTGCTATAAGGTGTCCATGGAACCTTCTCCTTTCTAGGATGAACAATGCCAACTCTCTCAGCCTGTCCTCACAGGAGAGGTGCTCCAACCCTCAGATAATCTTTGTGGCAGTGTAACTAATACCTTTCAGACATTTGCACACACCAGTAAAGACCATGGCTTGGGTAATCCTTGTTTGTCAGAACTTAGGTCCTAAATCCATCTCTCTTGATAGCCATGACTGATTATAGGCACATTTGGGCAACAGAAGGTGTGTTTTCACCACTGTTAGCTTTTTTTCCTTCTGTGACTCTTTGAGTGCTGTTGTTCTTACATAAGTCCTGAACCAACCATCTATGTGACTTCAGAGAAGTCAAACTTAGGGCAAGAACTGCAAAGTTTTTATTCAGATTAAGCAGTTGCACCACTAATTGTCCATTTAAATGGAACTGTAGGTGTACTTAATAGGCACCTATGGTATTACCTGTGCTCAAAATAGAAATATTGTTTGAAAACAAAAGTGTTCTGTTTATTCTCATTGGTTCAAAACTGCTGCTTCATTGTATGATATGGGGATTTCTTGGCTTTTTGTGCAGTGCAGGTCAGCATAGCATATGCTCTGTGGATTTCAAATGCTCAAATTACATAAAGCTGGTGTGTCCTGAACCCAGCCACAAACAAAATACATTGCAATAAGAATCTGGAGTAATTCTTCAGTTGGGTGATCAGTTTTGAAACATCTTGAGGAATTCTTGGATTCCTGAAATGCTCAAAGGAATATAATTGAAGTATGGAAGGAAGTTTCAGACCTATGAGTATGAAGATAGACTTCAGTGCTTACAGCATTAATTTTAGAAGTTTCTTGTCCTTAAAAGAATAGATGGACTTAAGTGGCCCATGAAGACACTGATAAATTTCTTGCTGCCATAAGTAGTAATAGAGAAATAAAGAGATCTGCCATCTGAAGTGCTGATCCACCATCATCACAGTTCTGATCTCCAGAAGGTGTTTTCCAAACATTACCATGTAGTGGGAATGCTGCAGTGACACATACTCTCCTTAACTCCTGTAAATTAATATTTGCTTAGCACCTCTTAATTTCTGTACTGAATTGGTTGGAAATGGTCACAATATTTTAACAGCTTTTCTTCTTCTAATATGACACTTCTGTTTGAGGTGAAAGTTGTGCTCTCTTCCATCTCTAATTAGTTGTGCCAGCAGCCATAACATTTTACTATGTGATTCATACAGCTTTTATTTGGCATGAAATAGAAGTGAGCTAGCTTTGGGGTATGAGCTGTTCCAAGAGCAGAGACTTGTATATAATTCTCTTTAACATCACCTTAGAAGATATTTAAAAATTCCTTTTAGTCTTGCTTGGGTTTTTTTTAGGGACCTTGGTGGTTGTTCTCTTCAGAAGTTCTTAGCTAGCAGTTCAAAGATCATCTTCTGTGTACATGGTGCATGTCCAGCCCTGCAGTATGGTTCCACCAGTTGGTATCTGCTCTCTGCTCACCCCAGCATGATGACAGGGGCCTGCCAGAAGTTAGGATAAAACTAAGCTTAATCCATCAACCAGTTGTCATTAAGCATTCCTCTTTTCTCAGCTCCAAGGCATACTTATGTTGTTTCAGTGGCACTGGTTGTGGTCAAAACACTTACCAAGGAAAATGAACAGTAGAAAGACAATAAGAGAAGAGGCTCTGTAGGTCAGCTCCTTTCTCTCTGGCTTTTGGACAGCATATTGACTCAAACCACAGTGTCATAGTGGATGTAACTCTGACAGGGCATCAAGGGAAAGAATATGTTCCAATTACAGAGAGATAGAGAACTTAAGGTTGCAGTCTGCTTTCTCTCTAGTGGTAGTTGAGTCATCATTACTCACATGTTGTTGCACAACACCTTAAATATTGGGTTTAATTACAATTCAGATCACTGTGGTTTGTGATGCTCTCATGTAGAAGATATCTCTGTTCAAGATCAGAATAAATGTGTATTTTCCATGGTAGCAGCCCTTAACTCATCAAGACAGCTATGTTAGATAAACAGGGTGAAGACTTTTTGGTTCTGGTGGTTGATTAGCAAAGGCTGGATTTCATCTAAACATAATATGAAGCAAGATGAAAAGGAGGAAAAAAATGGAATCCTTTGAAATAGCTTCATTAAATCTCTGCCTTCTACCTAACATCATGTTAGTTCAATCTTAAGAAATGAAAAAGGTTCAAAAAGCAGAGGGTGTTAGGTCACTGTAGCTGCTGAAACACATAGACAGAAATGGAATAGTAATGCAGTATTTAACATCCAGCAGAGCTGAGATCTTATTTCTTGTTCTTGGTAGGACAATACAAACAGTCAGGCAAAATCTGATAGTCTGGGTTGGCAGCTGAAGAGCTCATCCATCCTATCCATGTGCTTCTGTAGCAACCACAGGGAAAGAATAATCTTTGGCTCCTGTGACTTGTGACATCTATGTACAAAAAATAATTTCATTGGAGAACAGTTACTATTCACCCCTGTGGCCATTACATGGATATTTAGCATAAGATCAAACTGCTGTAACTATGTTCTTGCTTCTGATTCAAAACACACTATCAGGAGTGATTTGCTGTTAATATCAGAGAGCCTGTAGGTGACAACTGCCTCTCAGAAACCAGCCTTAGCAAAATAGCAGTCAAATGCTGTCTGATTTGCAAATCTGTAATTCTTCAGAGCTATCTATACAATAACCTCAGATATTCAGTATAGTTTTGTCTTCCCAGAAGTGGCTTTGAGAAGGTCTGTGCTTGAAGTTAGTTTTATCTGTGTTTTGTAACTTACTGATATAATTCTTCAAAGCAGATTCCTTAAACCTTTTTCATGTTTAAGATCTATTGATTTACCAAGAAACAACTTCAGAAAAAAACCCCAAACAAACAGTCCAAAGCATTAAAAACTAGGTGAAGATGGAAGATCAGGTCTGGTGAATGTACTTTGAATTACAGCAGCACTTGCACACTTAAGAGCTTTGAGCCAAGCATAATTTCTTTTACAAGTCACCTGTCTATTTTGCCTCAGGTTTAGTGGAGCCACAAGGGTGACAAAAAGCATTTAACTGTTAAATGTTTTACCATATTCCAGGGAGGACTGCATTGTGGAATGGGCTGTAGAAACAGAGGAATATTGCAGCATTCACTGTCAGTACAGAATATCTCATATTTTCCTTGCTTTACACTTCCCTATCTGCATAGCTTTGAATAGAGCAAAACAATTAACTCCTGAGAGAAGAGATGATAATGGTGAACAGGAAGGAGAATATTTTACAAGCATGGCAATGATTTAAGTACTTTGTAGGCCATTTCCTTGCTTTTAAGCAAAACTGAGGGTAATGCACACTGCAGTTTCCCAAATGTTTGTGTGCTTTCAGGTTTATGCAGAGTTTTCTAAGTGCTTTGCTGAATGGGGGTCAGTGGCCTGTGCTGAGTAGAGAAGGACTTGGGCACATTCTTAAACATAAGCACACAGTTACATGCTTTGCTGATTTGCCCTAAATACACTACATTGCTGAACATTACTTATGACTAAGGAAAGATTACTAGGATAATGAACCTTAAATTCTTCCTTTCCCAAAGGTATAATGCTCTTTTAGAAGATTGTTGTATGCATCTGTGTGAAGATACACAGCTTTTTGCTTCTCACAATACACTTACCTTTGCCTCTGGCTTAAATGGGACATGTGCCTGAAGATGCAGTCTGTTTACATGGAGGTACAAAGTCTTGTCAAGAGATACAGTTAACAAAGTATGATTTCTTTTTCCAAACAAAAAATCCCACACTAACCATTAGCTTACAACCTTAAATATTTGCTGAGGGTTTGCCTCATACCTGGCAGTGTTTAAGATGCATTTGGGCTATGCTCTTAATAATATGCTTTAACTTTTGGTCAACCCTGAAGTGGTCAGGCAGTTGGACTAGATGACCACTGTAGACCCTTTCCAACTAAACTATTTAACTCTATTCTATTCTTTCTGTTTTGACAGTTTAAAATTGCCCCAGAAAGAAACAAGATCAAATATATTTGAAATCATTACAATGAAATGTTGGGTAACATTTCCAAAACCTTCTGATCAGGTTGGGAGTTGGATTTGAAATTGAATTCTATTTTCAAACTATTTTGGTCTTATTTCTTAAAAGAAGGTTTCTGACCACTGTAAGAGTAAGGTTTTTGAAGTGGAGAAACAAAGGTAAGAAAATAACTAATTCTAAGGTAAAGCCATCTTCATCAGTCTGTTAAACTGATGATAAAACTTGGCCTCAGTAGCAGAGATTGGCCACATGACAGAATTTTCCCTTGCAGTCTTGAGTAGCTGTATGAGAGCTCTTTGGAGGATTTACCAGTAGTATGAGCAAAACTGTCCTCTGTATCTCCTGGCACTGTGAGCAACAGAGATCCTCTGTTCTCTCCCTGCAGCTGCTTTATCATCTATCTGATATTCAGAAATAACTTATTGTCTTAAAGGCTTCTCAATTATTCCCACTTCTGTCCCCACACCTGTCCTGTCTGTGCCTCAGACTGAAGCTCCATGGTTAGTCCCTTTCTATTCATTGTAGAAAGGCTTCTAACCATGGGTTTTCTCAGGAAGAAAATTCTAAAGGATTTAAATCACCTGAGGCCAAACTATCTATTAAATCACTTTGCTAAATCACCTCACTTGCTACTTCTTGACACTGTGAAGAACCTGGGCAGAGGAGAGCTTGCTCTCTAGTACATCCTCTCCTAACGCTTTTCAGCTAGGAGGAACTCTAGAGACTAGGAGCATCAATATCAGCCTTGCACCTGGATACCAGGACAGCTGAGCTGTGTATCCTGACCCTAAGATCATGCCTTACTTCACATTCTTATTTCTTAGCAAAAGAAGTTCACAATTCAACTTAACACTTCTCCCCAGAGCATGATCTCCCATTGTCTGCTCAGAGTAGCTATTAAAATGGAAAAAAAGCCAGGTTGGTTTTGCAGTTACCTTGGAATGCTATTATTCTTGTTATGAAATGATTTTACAGCTGAATGTATTAATACTTCAGCTCATCCTTGATCTTCTTTTGTAAAAACAGAAAAAAACCTGGAAAACTGGAGTCCATTTACTGCTTAAAAACCTCCCATTATCTCTGAGCCTGCCTAGTTCTCTGGCTATCACAATATATGCATACATGCATATAAATACAGATAAAAATACAGGAATAAATTGTGCTAGTCTGTGTCTAAAGAAGAAGAATGAACTGTTTGCTGTATTAAACCTCCTATTTTGTTCTGGAATAGAAAGAAAGTTCCATCCACAAGTACACAAATGCAGGAAATAACATCTCATCCCTGGTAAAGAACAGGTATGGCAGAGAGGATGTTACCAGGGTTAGCTTGCTGAATTTGTTTCATACCATTTTTTGTTTACTACAGCTTGCACTACATTTAAGGTCAGTCTGATCTCATCAAAGCAAGCATTCTTAAATACTTCTATTTAAGACTGAAAACAAGATCTGAGCCTCCATTTCCCCTTCCTTTCTTTTCCTTAGAATGAAATATCTATTTGCTTTTGCTGAGTATCAAGGTCTTTTTGTGATTATATATATGAGAAGATGACCTTTTGTCATAAAACAATGTAACTGACTAGTTTATTGAGAGGAGATCCTATTTTCACAGAATCACAGAACATTAGGAGTTGGAAGGGACCTCAAAAGATCATCTAGTCCAACCCCCCTGCCAGAGCAGGATGCCCTAGACCAGGTCACACAGTAATTAAAGAATATGTAATAAATGCTTTAGTAAAAAAATCCTATTTCTCACTCACAACAGGAAATGAGTATTTTCTAATTGTACCTAGTAGAAACATTGTTATAATATCCTTTAGTTTTCCAAACAGAACTTGATTACTTCCCCTAGAGAAAAATAAAAGAAGCAGCAACATCTTTTAATCTTTCTTGATTTGTTCTGATTAAAAAAGCCAACCCATTTGCAGTTATATTCATGTACATCTAGGTCCAACTTAAGCAAAATAGCTTAAAAAATAGTCCTCCTAATAAGTATATTAGGATATTTTTTAAAAGGTTGTGGAAGCCTCATCCCTGGAAGCTTTTAAGACAGGGCTTTAATGATACATTAGTTAGAGATTTTCATATACATAGTCCAACATGTAACACAGCATAATCACAGAATAATCAGAGTTGGAAAGGACCTCAAAGATCATCCAGTTGCAACCCCCCTGCCTGGCAGGGACACCATCCACTAGATCAGGTTGCCCAGGGCCCCATCAAGCCTTGTCTTAAAAGCTTCCAAGGATGAGGCTTCCACAACCTCTCTGGGCAACCTGTTCCACTGCCCAACCACCCTCATAGTGAAGAACTTCTTCCTAATATCCAACCTAAATCTACTTTCCTCTAGCTTACACCCATTTCCCCTGGTTCTATCACTGTCTGACCTCCTAAAAAGTCCCTCCCCAGCTTTCTTGTAGGCACCCTTCAGATACTGGAAGGCCACAATAAGGTCTCCTCAGAGCCTTCTCCTCTGCAGACTGAACAATCCCAACTCAGTATAGACAAGCTTTACATGTGTACTGGTTCTGGAAATGATTTCTAGCAGCAAATTAACCTATTTTCTAGCTGGATGTGAAAGGACAAATGGGAGGATGCTGGCTTGAAGTGGGGCACATTCAGATGCTGGACCCTTGTCTCCTCTGTTGCCTACAATTGCACTTATCTATTGCAGCTGCCTCTCTTCCTTTGCAGCAATTCTTGACTAAACAGCAATTACCTTCACTGCAGGACAATAAGGAGTGTATAGGGGGGAAAAAAAGGGCATTTTATACTCCTTGTGTGTTCTATGGAGTTGCACTTTCATTTCACTTGACAGGAAGGAGCACAGAGAAGAAACCAAGCAGCATCAGGCTTCGATTTGAGTTTGTTCTTGTTAAATGTCCTAAGACACTAACGTTGCTCAGGCTGTGAGATTCAGATTTCCACCACTTTTATTTCAAGTGTCATTGCTTATCATTATGCTAAAAAAGACATTGCAACTGAGAGGAAAAAGATAGTCTGTGTATATTTTCAGACTGTCTTTCCAGTGGATGTTTTGAAACACAAGATCCTGTTGAATGTGAAGTGCATGGAGGTTGATTGATGCTGTAATTGATTTAAAGCTGATTTCTCTTAGAACTGTCATTGGAGGTGATAACACAGCTTTCATGATGAGCACTGCATATGGTTTACTGATAAGGAAGTTGGAGAGGAAATACTGTGTTTAAAAACCTTCAGGGTGGAAGGGAAAGAAGAGTGAAGGAAAGGGAAAAGCTCTCAGTGTTAATATTTCTGCTGGATCCAAACCAGCACAGAGCTCTGCATCAAAGCCAAAAAGATGCATGCAAATCAAAGAACTGGAGCTCAGATCAAAACAAAGTAATTTCTCTATACAGCAACACTTACTTAAGGAAAAATACATATTAAAAGAGCCCAACATATTGGCAAATTACTAAAAGACTCAGATATTCCTCAAAAAGCTGTGTCAAAATCCTCAAATGCTACTGTCAAATTTACCTTCTGCAGTCAGTTTAGCTCAGCTGACTTGAAACTCTGGCACACACATGTATATATATTTGTATAGGATTTTTCTTTTTTAAAGGCATAATATTTTAGAGTTTGCCTTCTAGATTTGAGAGCCCTTCAGGTGCCTGAAAATGGCATTTTTCTGTCATTCTCATGGTTTTGGAAGTTCTCAAGTTCGTTGGCACCTTGAGAACAGCTTGAAAACAAATCTTACCAGTCTGTTCCTGAAATGTTTCTGATCCCCAAAATGGGAAGATGCAGTAAAACTGGCAGATACTTTTAGAAATCTAAAGCTGATGCAGCAGACTATGATTTCAGTGCAAAAAATCCTAATACTAAACAATTCATATGCTGTAGTCTGAGTTAATTTTATGTTCTTTATGTGGAAGATGAGTAACCAAGATTAATGCCTTGATATCTGTCTCAAAAAGTGAGATTTTAGTTGTGGTGTCTCTCTCCAAAGTGCAGTTGGACATATGTAGTACCAGCAGGGGCTATGCAGCCTGCAAGATTTTGCTTTTTTATAGGTTTGCCAACACTTTGGAACCCAGATATAGAAAGAGATGAGGTAAGCAAGGGTTATTTATAGCATTTAATGGGTGTGAAGGTTTTTATTACTGTATTTTTTTTTTAGTGGTGTTCTCTCTTGAATCTTCTTTGGCTGTAAAATGAAAGAATGGTGGTAATTAAGTCTGTTTTATGCAAATGTAGCTAATGATCCATTAACCCATGATATCAAAGCTATTTTCACATTCATCATTCAGTGACCTTCTAATATTGGGAAAATAAATACAATTCCAGCCTGTTCTGTTGAACTAATGCATTTTGTAAGAGTCTAATAAACCTGTAGTAAAATAATCCAATTTTGAATTAGAGGTGAGGAATGAGGTGCTTAGTGTTGGTCACAAAACACACAGAAACAGTTAAAACCATAACAGAACAACTTTAAAAGGGAAGTCTTTTACTTCTGTTTTTGACACTTGGAGTGTGAAGAGCAAGAGTGAGTAACAATAAACTGTAACAGTGCTAAGAGAAAAGCTGTTGTAAGCATAGGACATAGTATTAACAGACAATGAAATTGGGGTCTCATTTTTAACATCTTTCTCCCTGTATGCATCTCTTTAGAATACTTGTGACTGGAAAAGGTACCTGCATCTTCTGTTTTTTCCATATGGTCCCATAGTAACAGATGCATGAAATGGCTTAGGAAAGGTGTGACTCATGCTATCTGCTGGATATTTCTTGGCATTTTTTCCCTTGGTTTGTCAAAATATTGCACAAAAGAGTGTTCATTTATAGGATTACAGACTAAAACCTACATTTAGAAATGCTGTCATAAATGCCTGCATGCAGTCTGGCTGTCTTTCCTGCCAAGGACTGTTAATGCTTAAATTAGCCACCTGATGGTCTGGTGCCTTGTTGTTCACAAATGTCAACTGCTCATGAAAGAAATAACAGGTTTTGTGGGGTTTTTTTCCCCCCATCAAATCACAGAATAATGTTCTGAGTGAGCTCATAAACCCCACTAATGGCTGGCTAAAATTTGCATGTGCTTTCTTTTGCATTGTTTAGTGCTTCATTGTAGGTTAAATGGCAGCACACAGAGCTGCCACCAAGACACTGCAAGTACTACTCTTCAAACTTTATCTCTTGGAAAGAAAAAGTGCCTGAGACAAAGCAGAAAACTTGATCTCTGGCTTGATTCTTGTTTCTGGTTATAATTTTATAGCATTATTAAGTAAAGGATTCAACAAAGCCCAGGCTTCTCCTCTCTACAGGGCTTATTCTATGTTTGTCTTCCATTGAAGTGTATTTGGTGTCTAAGATGATTTCTTTTTTGTCATCTCCATTTCCCCCTTTGCCCCTTTCCCTCCAGCTCTGAATTCCCCAATATCCAGAACCTGTATCAAAGTGCAAATGAATTAAAAATTAGCAAATAAGTTTCTGATGTGGGAAGCAGTATTTAAGAAATTTCATCTTCTAAAAACATTTTTCTTGAGTTGTCAAAAAAACAAAACAAACAAAAACAACCCCAAAATCAAACTGTGATGTGTTCCCTATAATACTGTTTAATTTCTAAAATCACATTACCATTACAGCTGTTCAATTTATACTTTTAAGCAGTTTTAAACTACTTCTCTACTATAGTCTTAGGGACTGTTCCTTAGAACAGACTTTACTTCATACATATAACTTCCCCTTGAAGATCAGTCCTCTTCAGTCTGAGTGAAAATGTGATTTTTACAGCTCTCTACCAAACTCTTCTGAGAACCAGTTAATCACTTTAGGTAGCTACAAATATCTGGAATTCCCACAGCTCACTAGCAGTTTATTTCACACTAAGCAAATGGGAATATTTTCAAAGGAATAGAGGCTTCAGTGCACAGACTGAGAAAACAGATGGAATATTGTCACCATTGCTGTGTTTGTATCAAGCATGAAGAGAAGGTTTGCCTATGGAAATGTCCCAACAGCAGAGTCTCCAGAGATGTTCTTTAAATCTCTGCCTCCTCTTGACCTGTTCCAGAAAGCCTGGTCAGCAGAGTCAAAAAGAACTTTCTTCATTTTAGTTTAACAGTTTCATATATGCAAACTTTCCAATACTCAGTATGTGGTGAGAGTTGATGCCTAAACATGAGGCAGCTGGTTGAGATGGAAGTGCTTAGGGGACAGAGTTACCTTGGAGGAAAAGGCAGCAATCCTTTGAGATTTGCTTTGTTTCCAGTGGAATTCATTTTCCCAGAGCATCCTTTCACAACTGAGGTAAAAGGGATTTTTTTTCTGAAGTATCTACCCTCTTGAAGATTATTTTTGCCTCCAAAATTTGCAGCAAGTGAGACAAATTCTCTTTGCATTTCTTCTTCTCACTGGATTTGGTTTTGTCCTCTACTGTCGTATGAGGGTCAAGAAGGCCAAGAGCTATGTCCTGCACTTTTGGGTCACAACAACCTAATGCAATACTCCAGGCTTGGGGCAGAGTGGCTGGAAAAGCTGCCCAGTGGAAAAGGACCTGGGGGTACTGGTCAACAGCAGGTGGAGATGAGCCAGCAGTGTGCCCAGCTGACCAAGAAGGCCAAGGGCATCCTGGCTTGGATCAGCACTAGTGTGGCCAACAGGACTAGGGCAAGGATTGTGCACAACACTGGTGAGTTCACACCTCAAATAATGGGTTCAGTATTGGACCCTTCACTGCAAAAACCAAAATGTTAAGGTGCTGGAGTGTGTCCAAAGAAGGGCAACAAAGCTGGTGAAGGATCTAGAGCACAAGTCTTGTGAAGGGAACTGGGGTTGTTCAGTCTGGAGAATAGGAGGCATCAAATTGCACCAGGGAAGGTTTTGATGGGACATTAGGAATAATTTCTTTCCTAAAAGAGTGGTTAGGCATTGGCATAAGCTGCCCAGGGCAGTGGTGGAATCACTCTCCCTGGAAGTGTTCAAAACCTGGGATGCTGAAGGACATGGTTTAGTGGTGAACTTAGCAGTGTTAGGTTAATAGTTGGATTTGCTGATCTTGGAGGTCTTTTTCCAACCTTAATGATTTTATGATTTATAACAACAACAGGTCACCAGAAAAGGGGAAATGACCTAGTATTACTTTCTGTTATTTCTATTTTCCTTCCCTGACAGTGTAGTTACCCAAACAGAATTTGACCAGGGCAGGCCACACTTTCTTCTTTACAGGTTAAGGGATCTGTTAGTCAATGATGGCAATTAACAACTCATTTTATTTCCTGCATGTCATCTGCATGTGGGATGGTAAAGTATCTTGCTTTCAGAATGTGAGTGGATGTGAGCTAGCATTTGAAATGAAGATGAGGGCACAAAAGAGATCTGGTATTCACAGCAGGAACTTCAAAGCTTGTGTCTGGCATGCACTACTTACTTTTAATAGCTTGTGCTCTGAAAATCTGTTAAAAACTCGTTATGCTAGTTGAAACCAGGCAATAATGAGTCCACAAGTAACTGTTTGCTTTGGACCATAATGGAATATGGCAGTTTCCTGACTAGACTCAACCTGATGAAAATGCTCAAATATAGATGTTGTGAACACAGTAGGGTAACAGCTAAGGGTTTGGCACTAGAAGCTCTTCACCTGCTACACACAGAGTTTTGCAGCATATTTAATCTGTTACAGCTTTTTTTGTTTTTTTTTTTCTTTCTTAAGCTATATCAATTCCCCAAGCTTGTTAAAGTTGTAACTGATCATAATTAACAGTTAAGCTTCTAGGCTGCTGTTGTAATAACAGAGTGCCTTCTTTTGAAAAGGCTACAGGATTTTGTATATAAATTATATAAATAATATATTATTAGGGTAAGTAGGTTTGCCTGACATAAGCTACACCAATATTTGTTAAAAATGGTTTATAGTATGTTTTTATATGGACTCAATGGAAGGTTCTCAAGGCTTTCTGGAATAAGTATTTTTCTTCTTTTTTTTCCTCCCTCTTTTCTTGCCTGGATTTCTTTGTGGGTAGAAATCAGTTGACTAGAAGATTCCTCATTTTCATTTGTTGTTGTTGCTTTTATTTTGTTGGGGGTTTGGGATGTTTGGTTGATTTTTTTTTTTTGTGTTCCTTCCCCTGCTTTTTATTATGTACCTTTTTTTTTAATTCTATTGGTCTAGACATAGCTTCAACTGGCATTTTGGTTTGGAGGAAGGATGGAATTTCTTGAAAATATAGTCTTTTCCAACTAAACATAAGGAAAAACTTCTTTCCTGTGAGGGTCCTGGCCTAGGCTGCCCAGAGAGGTTGTGGAGTCTCCTTCTCTGGAGAGATTCCAAACCTTGATCCTGGGCAACCTGCTGTAGCTGTGACCCTGCTTTGGCAGGGGGGTTGGACTAGATGATCCCCAGAGAGGTCTCTTCCAACCCTCATCATGCTGGGATTCTGTGATTTGTTTGTGGCTTGGTATCACTCAGAAATAGCTAATCATCTCCATGTTGGCTTGTGAAAATCACCCTGCTTTGCCCCAGGGCCTGGCTTTCCTTTTCTTTGGAACAGCTCCTATGCTCCAGCAAAGAACTCTGTGAGAAACTGGCCATGCCATGGGGCATTAAGATTTAATAGGAAAAGAAATGAGTTAAGATGGGCTTTCCATGGACAATCTTGATATTGTGATCTTTTGTTTTGCATTATTTATGTGTATGTGTTGTAGTGGTGAGTGAAATGAGTAAGCATTTGGCATTTTAGCACTGCATAGAGCACAGTAGTGTGGAAAAGAATTCATTCACAGGAGTTCAAAGTGCTTCTGTGGTGCATAATCACCTGAAGGCAGACAACTTGTTGTCACTGTTGGGTGAATGAAAGGCTTGGAGACAATGCCAAAGTTTACTTTTTGCTAGAATACAGAACATTTCTTAGAAACTGAACAGAGTTCTGTTGCTTTGAGAGACACATCCATGAGACTTGCACCTCACCTGATGCTGCTTGGAGATTTTCTGAGGCAAAGCTGGAAAACAAAGACAAGTCTCCAAGCTTTTGTGTTCTTTGTGTCAGTGCAGTGATTTGGTGTGTGTAGATGCTGAGGAAAAATAGTGATTACACTATTTTGCTGCTGGTTTCAGTGAAATAAGGGAAATAATAATAACTTTAGGCACCACTTAGCAGTAGCTAAGAATATGGTTACTTTTAGAGGTGAAGTAGAAATGCAGTGAACTGAAACTGCTCCTGTGGGTTCTTTGGCTTACTAGTGTTGCTGCTTCCAAAGCTCTGGAAAAAGAAAAAGGAAGCTGGCTGAGCATTTTATAGTTGAATGTTGTAAGCAAGTGATATTCCATATTTTGAAAATTAGCTGATAAAAGAACAACTGTAATTATGTCACTGATATTAACATTTCAGGGGAAAACAATTGAATAATTCACACTGCATTGTTTGTGGAAGATGGTTGACATCTCAGAAGTATGCCTGAAAAAAGAATGGTGTTGAAGCAGATATGAATAGTAAAGCAGTTGTATCAGCTTTCTGTGCAGTGTTTGTGAGCACAGTATGAACTTTTCCCAAGGTCCAAACCTTTGATTGGCTCCCATCTCTATCACTGCTGTCTTCACTTACAGGAGGTTAGCAGAAGATCCTCATTTTGTCTTTTCATCTTAACATCTGCAACATTTCATTTTTGCTTCCTAGTTTTGATTCATTTATCTGGATGTATAAACTAGGCTAAATCTATATTGTGATGATCTCTCTTTTAATGACACATAGGTGCTTACTCTGCATGACACAGGGCAGTATAATACACAGAAGTAGAAGGAAAATGAAATGACATTTAATTTGTTTCAGAACTTCCAAAGCAATTCATATTCCATAGGGATGTTAATTTTTATTTACTTTAGTCTTTAGTTTTAAATCATAAAATCATAGAAACATGAAGGTTGGAAAGATCTCCAAGATAAAGTCCAAGTGTGACTAGCATGTGCCACCAAATAGTGAATGGTGGTAGAAGCAGGTCCCAGGATCTCACTTTTCCCTCCACCCTCACTGTAGAGTCAGGTTTACTGTTCTCCCTTTTTTTCTGGCTCAGTAACTGCATGCACACTCTGTATAAAATGTGCTAGCAGAAACAGATGGAGTTGCATAATACCTGACACCATAACAGTTGTGAACCCTCCAAGGAGGTGTGAAATGGGGATTAATGTCTCCTCAGCTAGAGGAGAATGTGGACCAGGATCTCCCATGGGGAATGTTTTGTCAGCAGGGTAGGGAGTTGCAGGCAGTGGGGCACCTTCTTTCTTTCTTTCTCCTGAAAGAATTGGAGCTCATCTACATGGTGAGCTCTCCAAGTGAAAGAGCTGAGTGTATTCTTGCCCTGATGTGTCTTGACCATAAAGTTGAACGTTTTCAGAGCTCATTTTCGTGCCTGCTCTGTAAGAGGAGCTCTGGGTACCATTAAGTGCTAGCAAGTTGGCTTTAAGATCTTAATATTTATGGATTTGGATGCCTGAGGTTTCCTGAAAATGTATTCTAGAGTTTTATACCCCAAAATGTCAAATTAAAGTTACTTTGGCAATGCCATTTTTGTTGTCTGTAAAGCACTGTTCTTTGTAATAACTAAAATAACTCATCTGGAGAAGGTGCAGATGCTGGACAGAAGGATAATATTGTGCCAGTATTTAAAATGAATAAAAGCAACATTCCTAGTGATTGCTGACCTGTTAGCCTGATATTGATCCAGAGCAAAATAATGCAGTGGTTAATACAAGGCTTGCTTTATAAAAATGTAAGGAAGATAATGTAATTAATGCCTAACAGCATTGGCTGAGGGAAAATGGATCCTACCAAGCTGCCCTCATACTGGTTTTGATGAGATTCCAAGCTTGACTGATAAAGATATTGACATTAGTCATCTGCCTTGGAAAAAAATATCTGTAGCATGTGATGCCTTAAGAAAAACAGCAAAACAATACAGTGCAGTAGATTAAAAATAAGCATTTTGTATATTTAAACCCAATTTGATTGGAAACCATCTTGGCATCACTGAGTAGATATGGTTTGAGGTTCTGTTTCTGTATTATTTAACACTTTAGCACACATCATAAATACAAAATAAGTATTCATAAATTTTTCAGATTACACAGGGGTTAGGGATGTGGTTAATGATGATTGTAGAAGATCAGATTGAGAGTGGCTGGGATGTCTTGTGTGTAAGCAAACAGCATGCAAAAAACACCCCATGCCTTTAGTCAAGTCACACTTTCATAAAGGAAGATGCTACCTAGGAAGTCATTATTCTTGCAGGCTGTTATTTTAATGGAAATGAATTAAATATGAGTTCTTAGTGCTGCTGTGTGTATCTGTGACACAGAGTGTATCAGGTAGGAATGGAGAAATGGTACCTCTGAATTTTGGTCATTTATATTATAAACACTGGCAGAAAATCACCCATCTCTGTCCACAGGTCAAGGCATGTGTTGACAGTTTGAACAACATTCCTAAAAGACTCCCAGGAATGATGAAAAGTCTATATATGCTTTCTCTGTAGTGGAAAGCTGGGAAAAAAACCCCAAAAATATCTTTATTTGTCCAAAGCTGGCTTTGTTAATTTATTTTTCTTCTTGATGGGGAACAGTAATTTGATATATAATTGGAGGGGAAAGGGTTAACTTTCCTGTCAAACAGAGTAAGAATTGCTCAAGGCTGAAACCATAGGTGTATGAGTTTGGGTGAATTTCTAAGCAGTGGAAAAATCAAACCATTTTTTAACCTTTAGTTACAGAGCTGACTGAGCTGTCTCACTGCAGTGATCCTTTCCATTCATACTGAAGGATTTGCAGCATCACAGTGATAGTGGTGTGTTTGTGAGCCCAGCTGAGCCACTGTCCAACAAAGCAGGCCAAAGTTAGGGAACCTGGAACTTTGCTTGTGGAGGACATCAAAACTTGTTCCAGCCAAAGATTCAAAAGACTCTTGTCTGGGTAACTGGGTATTATACATATTTTTTTGTCTTAATAGTGGTGAAATGGGAACTGCTGATAAAGACATGAAAAAATTCAGGAGCAGCTAAATGTTGGCTGTGCAAGTGCTGGCTGACAGAGCAGGAAAATATCTATCAAGCTAAGAAATCAACAGTTGTCAGGAAGGAGCAAGATATACCTTACTGTTACACATTATTTTGAGAACCTTCAAGACAGAACTGACAGTAAGTGGATTATTGGAAGGTGAGGAAGAATAGAAGATAGACAGAACAAGTCCCATCTTAAGACAATTTCCTAATTTTACTTTTAGCAAGATAGGCCAGTCAGAGACAATAGAGGAATATGCTAGAAGTGAAGAGTGCTGACAAAGCATATGTTGGTAAAAAAGAAGGATAATGAAATAGGACAGAGAAGGCTGGATTTTTTTCAGTGTTCCATAATGCAAATGAAAAGATGCCATTAGAGTTGGATCTTCCTTGAGAAAGTGGTCTACATATATTCATCTCTTAAACCAAAAGAGAGATTAAATGCCTCAGTAAAAAAAAATCTGAATTCTCTACTTCAGTTTCTAGCAAATATCCTGGTAGAACTAGATTTAGAGTTCTACAATTAGAAGAGATGTAATGAAGAGTGGTTCTCAAATCTATTTTCTTGAATTATTATCTTGTGGTAACTTTTGGTGTAGAATTTTAAGCGGTTTAAGTTTAGTTTTTCAGCACAACTAAAATTGCTTTTCTTTGCTGCTACCTTTGTGAGCACAGAAGAATGAATCAAGTCCACTCATTGCTCATGTGCTTAAATACAAGGGTTATAAATCTGGCTTCAGCTCTGTGCCCCTATGTGCAGTGCCACATCCTCAAGATAGTCATGCTTTTGATATATATGTTTTTAATTACATTATTGTTTAGTGTGCATTATTCTATCAAGCTAGATAAATTCCAGTTGTCTTGAGAGTAGACAGGGTAATAAACCAAGAACATTAGTAAACTCCAGACTACAATTTCAGGTAAGCCTGAAGCAAATATGGGTAAATGTTCCTGAATACCCATATGCTTAAAACATAGGGATAATGTATTTGGTTTTTAAAGACTTTTGTACATTTGGTGGGTGACCTGGTTTTGGAGTGAGGAGGAAATTGCTGCAAATAATCTAAAGCAAGCTTTTCCTTGTGCAGTGATTACAAGTATGAGGAATGCTATAAATCTTTCATTGGAGGCAGCCTTCTGAGTTTCCAAATCTTCTGTCTTAATAGGTGATTCTATTGAACATCTGAAACACCAAAGACCTCCACAGAACTGAGCCTCAGGCTCAATTAACTCTTCTCTTACTGGTACTGAACAAATATTTGGTTGAAAGCAAAAGTATTTTTCAATTTCCCTCTGTTCTTAATAAAAGAGAATTGGAAAAAAGTACAGAAGGTTCCAGGTGATACTGTATGGTCCCTGTGTTAATCTGGTTCTTTTCATCCTTGTTTCGTCACAAATATGGCTTCAGCATGTACATATATTTATCCTGCTTGGGCCTGGGATCCCTGTAATCTCCTGACCCAGACTGGCTAGCTGAACAAAAGGAAGCCTTAATTAAATTATTGCATAAATTCCTCTTGGAGAAGCTGAATAAAATTCAGTAGATGTAGGATATCCAGCTCTGAGCAGATGTGAAAAGACATCTGCATGCCTACTGAACTGGCAAAAGAAATCCCAAATCTGAGCTATTGAAATGTAATGCTTCAAGAGATGATTATTTCTGAAAGAACTGCATTGCCTTTTGAAGTGTCCTTGTTTTTTCTTAACCTTGCAAGTGTCTGGGAGGTTTGTTTGGATTTGATTAAATACATTGTACTCATGTCTGACAGTCTAGTTGGTGCAAAAGAGAGGAGCTTCTGGGTTTGCTGCCTCCTTGTTGTACAACCTTGTCAGAAGAGAGGCAGAGAAAGAGATCTATTTCTCTGATGTGACAGGGTGCTGGAGAACAGCAAATATTCTGTGTAGAGCTTGTTGACTTTGGGAAGCCAAAATATTTTGCAGGCATCTGTCAGTTTGATATTTTGGGTGAAAAGGGGAAGGACTTCCTAAGACACTGTGTTAGTATGGGCTGTGCTGAAATCTCCTCCAAGGGCTATGAGTGCTCTGAATCAGACAAGGAAAGAGGTGGGAGAGCAGAACCTTAAGCATGGTCTTCGATGGGCTGTGTGCTCCTCCCATCTTACACACATGTACAGTTCCTGAAACCAAAGGCTACAAGTGTGAGTTTGGAACAAGACATTTTAACCTGCCACTGCTGGGTAACTGTTCAGGATACTTGTATTTTTTCTCACTTTAGAACAACTGAAGGAATTGCCACAGCCTTGCAAGGGTTTCACTGCCTGCCTCTGTTTGTGGCTTTCTGTCTAACAGTAGCTATTAAGTGAACACATTTAGGATGTTATTACTAATTGTGGTATCCTTTGGCTTGTCTTGAGTTGTGATGGAAGAATCCTGTCTTCCATTTCAAGATGGAGCTCTGTAGCTCAAACTCAGATTGCTTCCTCTGAGTCTGAAGCCCATCCCCAAAAACAGACTGCAGTTGACATGCATGACATGTAACACAAACAGTGTTACATCATATTTAGCTGTTGCATTACAGCTGCCTGACAGCTGGGATGCTCCTTAACAAGATGTAATCTGGTCATAACCTGACCAGTACAAAACCTGACATGATAGTTTAACAATAACATGTTCTTTTGATTCTCCTTTGCCCTCTTAAATGCCACAGCACAAGCAGCAGAGACAATTGCTCATTGACCAGTTCAGTTCTTTTTATATAGTTGGACATGTTGCTAATGCTAATCAATTAGAATCTCCTTGTACTCCTAGGAGGTCTTTATTTATCTAAGAGACTGAAAGCATTTTACATCTCTTTAGAAAAAAATATCTTTCTAGAGAAAAGCAAATAATTGTCTGAACAGATGAGGAAAATTCCCACTTTTTCCTCTCTTATAAGGATTTTTTTTTTTTCATGGAAATAAGATGTTCTGGAAGTATGAGGTCTTGTTTCAGACTGAACAAAAATAATGATGATAAACAAAAATAGAGTCAATGAGACTATTAGCATCTGTTTCCTGTAGCAGCAGTGTTTCTGTTGTTTCCTTCTTTGCTGTCACCTAAAATCTGTTCATCTGCACACTGAGCCATGTCAGGAGTGGATCTGTCTGCAGACTACTCCATTTTTCAATCACTTAGGGTTAGTTTTGGCACGTTCAAGCTTTCTAAGCATGCTTGGATTGCTTGGATTGTCCAAGTGCTAGTGTTGGCACACAGAAGGAGGAGAGTCAAGCTTGGGGTTAGAGAGGAAGATCAGGAGCAGATATTTTCCTGCCATCCTGGTGTATTGTCTGACTGATGTCTCTTGAATGGGAGGAATGCAGCAATTTGCTGGGTAAATTGTTGTTTCAGAGGAAAATCCTGGATAATACTGTCCCAATGGCTCAAGCAGAACCTTTCCCTTGATTTCAGTCCTTGACCTTTGCCATTAAGTTGTCTTTCACTTTTGCAGTACAGCAATTTTTCAGCAGATTTTCAGCTCTCAGTTAGCTAATGGTTCTGCATGAGCAGGTTCACCCTGGTTTAAATGCAGTCTCACTGCTGACCTTGCCTAGGGTGCTTTCATCCTCCCCCCCTTGCACAGATGCAAACTTTTGAGAGTCACCCTATGACTCACATTATTTTTTCTGTCAGGTTATGTAAAATGGATTTAAATCACTTTTTTTTTTGAATAAAAAAGGGAGTAAAGGGAGTAGAGGAAATGTTTCTAATTGGGAAAGATCTTTATATTGAATTCTTATCTCTTAACTGTTTCAGCTAGGTAAGATCATAAAATGGTTTGGGTTGGAAGGGATATTGAAAGGTCATCTAGTCCAACCCCACTGCAGTGAGCAGGGACATCTTCAGCTAGATTAGGTTGCTCAGAGCCCCAGACAGCCTAACCTGGAATGTTTCCAGGGTTGGGACATCTGCCACCTCTCTGGGTAACCTGGGACATTGGTTCACTGCCCCTAGTGTAGAAAATGTCTTCCTTATCTCTAGTCTCTGGCATGGGAGCTTACCTGGGAGATTACTTGTCTGGAAGAGGTTCAGCTCACAATCAGTTGGTCAAAGATCTGCACCATCAGCTGACAAAACCTCTTCTCCAATAATAAATAAAATACTAGCTAAATTGAAGTTCAGTTGGATCACATATACACTAATAATAAAGAAGCTTAAGGATTCAGAAGCATAGTCCTGAAGCATGCAAACAGCTAAGCTGTTGCTACCAAGAGTCCAACCAATTTAATAAAGTCTTTTAGAAAGTGGTCATTGAAGAAACAAAAGATACAGGACCAATGGAGACTTAACCAACCTTGGGATACTTCACAGGTTGTAACTGGTGGCTTAAGGAGAAAAGACAGGCACTTTGTGGGTGGAATGTGTATCTGTGCCATCAGGACTGGTAGGCAGTGACAGACTCTGCCCCACTTGGTTTTGAACCCATTGTCTTCCATCAAGTCCTACCACAGTGTTTTGCAAAACTATGGTTTTAAATGGTGGGTGTATAAGATTCTGTCTCAATTTATGCTCCTTTTTTTGTATGAAACACCTGAAATAGTAATTTTTTTCTTTTCAACTTCATCACAGGAACCATTACTTTATATACTCTGGTCTTGTTCCTGTTTCTTTATCAGAGTAAAATATTTTGCTCTACTTTTTGTAGTTCCTTCTCCTTTCTATTATCTTTTATTTCTGATTTAGAAACTTGTGTGTAGTGTATCTTAGAGCATATCTTACATTTTTATACTTTGCCATAGTTCTGCTCTAAGCCTTTCTTGAGGTGAGACATCTCGGATTGCATGGAAAATTCCAGCCCTGGTACATCATGAATTTATACAATGGCATAATGATGTTTTTGAGATATTCTTAAAGTTTTCTATTTGCCTTTTTGAGTGCTACTGAGCATTAAGCTGACACTTTGAGAGAACTGCCTGACATGACACCAGATGTCTTCTGCGTGTGGCAGTGTATTATCTAGGGCCGATTATTGTGCTAGGTAGGGTTATTTTTACTTGTCTGCAGCTCATTGCCATTCAGCTCTATCTACCATTTTATCACCAGACACCCTGTATTGTCTGTGCCTTTTCAATCAAACTTATGTACAAACCTTCAAACTTGCCACATGATTTACTTAAATGCTGGATATCACAGGTCTGAGTACTGTTCCTTGAAATAACCTACACCTCCTATTAGAGGGGGAAAGAAAATAATTCTACCATATCATCTTTATCTTTTAGGGAATCTTTAATTCACAAGATGACCCACTCTCTTATCTCATGATGATAACAGCTATTTTAAGATCTTTAGGTAAGGGACACTAGCAAAAAAAGGTTATCATGTGGACATAGCTTATATTAATTGTTCTTTTCCAGGAGCTTCTTACCTTTGCAGATGCCTTGTGTAGACTTGAGAGGCATTTAATCACTTTTTAAACTCTGTCTATCCTGTTAATTCTTTTATCTTATATGTCTGCTGGTTCTTTTGTTGATAAAATTTCCACCTATTTTCTAAGATTAGAAGTCTCATATCTATACCAATGTCTGTTTTATGTAGTTACTGAAAACATACTGTAATACTGCACCTACTACTAATACTTCAAGGGATGTGTGATCTGTCATGTGTAGGTTGTTCATTACTCTTAAAAAGCAGCAGAAATGCAATTGAAACACTGTATTTTAGTGGAGCACCTTGATTTTGCTTTGAGGCATGTCATTTCTTAGGAGGGATGGAGGAGTTTGTCTTTACATAGGCACAGAGTGATGCATGTCTGCAGGAGAGAGCTGAGGTCAACCAGACTAGTGTACTTCAAAGGTTAGCATTGCTGCCTTCTGCTGAAAGGAACAGGGAGACTCCTCTTACCTTCAAGACCATCCCACAATGTCTGATCTAGACTACACTTGGCCCTGCTGTTGCCACAAAATCCTGTACAGGCACAGAGGCATATTAAAGGGCAATCAAGGACAGGTTAATATAATATAGAATGGGAATATCTGAACAGTTTGATTTTATTTGCCTTTTTTTTCCTTTACACCATAGTGACCAAGGAGATAATTCCTTTCAAGAAGAAAATTAGGACAATTGTCTATGCTTTAACTACTGTAAGGATGTATATATATTTTTTTTTTGTGATGGTTGTGGTTATTTATTTAAATGAAGGGGAAATAAAAAACCAGGTTCCCTTAGCAATTTTTTGCTCTTGATTTTTCCTGAGCTCACATTATGAAAATGGCTTGCCTCTGAAGAATTGTTCTCTATAAATTTAGCCTTCATGATTAAATTTAGCAGTCTAGTGAAACAGAGTTTTAACTCATTTAGAAAATCTCAATCCATCTCTTAATGAAGTTTCCATAATCAACTTATATGAGGGGAAAGAAACTAAGGAAAATTCAATGTTCAACAGTTAAAATGTGACACTGTGCAGACCCCAGGGCACTAGGAAGTCCTGCTAGGCTTCCCTTTAAAGAACATTTTCCATTGTTATCTAGAAGCTAATTTTCAAAGTTCATTTTCACCAGTGGAGTAATACAGTGTTTTGAGTAGCAAAATGTGATGTTTTCTTTAATTACTGCTAGAAAACTCACTCAGCTTAAGCTGTAAAAGATGGTTTGATATGTTATGTTTCTTAAGTACGCTCCCAGCAGTGAGAAATTACAGATTAGTGTCAAATGGTGATTCTTTTGTCACTGCAATATCTTCTAAAACAGCAGATGTCTGGAATTTTACTAGGTAATGCCTCAAAGACTGTGTATTTTTGAGGTGTTCCTGTGCAGATGTGATGTGGGGGAATTAATTACCCACACTGCTCTTGAAAAATGCCCTTTTTCTCATTTCCCTCCTTTTATTTTTTCACCATGGAAGTTCTGCAGTGAAGCCAAAAAAAAGAGATTTGGTATTAATAATGTTTCTAACCTTCTGCATGATTAATATTTAGATGATGACTTTGTAGGAATGAGGTTATTCAGTTCTTCTAATTATAAGACTTAATAGCAATAATGAACTGAAGGTTAAATAATGCTTATATAGCACCTTTCAGGGGGGGAGTTCAAATGTTACGTACACATCGTTAATTCTGCTTTACTGCTGTAAGCATGGAAGTTATGTTAAGGAAAAGGAAGAGTTAGAAAAACTAGTATTTTGTCCCAGCTTCACCTTGTAAGCCTGGAAGCAGAGAATCTTTATGGTTGGAAAAGACCTCCAAGATGATATCAAGTCCAACTGTTGACCAACACCCTCGTGCCGCTAAACCGTGTTACAAAGTGTTGCACCTACAGCTTTTTGTTTTGAACACCTCCAGGGATGGTGACTCCACCACTGCCCTGGGCAGCCAGTGCCAATGCTTAACCACTCCTTCAGTGAAGAATTTTCTCCTCATATCCAATCTTGTTCCAACTTGAGGCTGTTTCCTCTTGTCTTAATGCTAATAATTACCTGGGAGAAGAGACTAACCTGACAGAGATGGGAGTAGAACCAAGCAAGCTTGACTTTTAGGTCCTCTCTGAATCACTGGGCACAAATACTTCCAAAAGAAACCAAACCACTTTGGAAATGTGAAATAGAGAGAAATGGCAAACTGTGCTCAAATTGCTATTCTGTTAAATTCAATTAGATTAATGTGGGAGAGTGAGTAAATATAAGTAAAACTTGGATGGAGGTCACTTCAGTGGCACTGTGTTGAGGTGTGTGTGATGGACACAGACTAAGCAGCAGGTTTGAGTTCTAACAACCATTGAGGTTACCACTCAAATAAAAAAGGGTGGTGTTGACAGGGCTGAGAACTTGCTGCACTTCACTGTACCAGTATATGAACAGGTCTCTTTGGCTCAGCTTTCCCTGCTGTCTTTACAGTCAGCCAGCCTTTAAATGTGAGCAAAGAGGTAGAGTATGGGGTGTTATGGTATTTTTTAATATTTTTTTAAATTAAAAAAAATATCTGCAGAGCTTTATTAACAAGTAGGACAAAATAGAAAAAATATAGGTGTATAGTTCACAGCATGGATACTCCTACCCAAAATCAAAAATAAATCTGAATTATAGAATATTTTGATTTACTTCTTTTAGTACAACCTTTTGATTTGTTTGTACACTTTTTTTTGTGTGTGTGTTTTGAGAAGGGGAGAGAAGGGGCAGGCATGGAAGATACTTGGCACTTGGAAGAAGAGATATGGCACTGCCCCAAATGAAAGAGAATCAAGTCCCTCTAAAGGATGTTTTTATGAGAGTCTGTTCCACAAAATGTTGCTTTTACAGTTACTTTGAGAATAAGCCAGTGCCCACTGAGTTCTGTAACAGGGATATGGCAATCCATCAGGCTGAGGGTTTTACACCTCTGAGCTCTGGAATCACCTTGCTCACATAGAATCCTGTAATGGTTTGGGTTGGAAGGGACCTTAAAGATCATCTAGCTCCAAGGGATGCCACCCACTAGACCAGGTTGCCCAGGACCCATGCAACCTGGTCTTGAACATTGCCATGGATTGAGTATCCACAACTTCTCTGGGCAACCTGTGCCATTGTCTTGCCACCCTCCCAGCAAGGAATTCCTTCCCAACATCTAATCTCAATCTTCCCTTTTCTTCAGTTTAAAACCATTCCCCTTTGTCCTGTCACTGTCTGCCCACGTGTGAAGTCTCTCTCCCTCTGTTTTATAGCCTCCCTTTAAATATTGGAAGGCCACAATAAGGTTTCCCCAGAACCTTTTCTTCACCAGGCTGAACAACCCCAACTCTCTCAGCTGTCTTCATAGGGAAGGTTCTCCAGCCCTCAGATCATCTTTGTGGCCCCCTCTGGGTGTGGGATGAAGGTGTGTTATTACCTTTCTGCCTAGGACTTTTTTTTTTTCCCCTTAATCAGGGCATGTAAAGAGTAGAATACCAGGGTGCTTGGTTGATTGAGGCATCAGTGTTAATTGTCTGCAGTTCTCAGATTTGTGGCTTTATCCTTGTGAGAGGAATGTGCTGGATCTGAACATGACATCTTGAATACTTGATCTCAGGTGTATTTCTGCCAGTGGAGACTGGAGAAATGTATCATGTGCATGCACGTGGCTGTGTTTATTGTTGGACTTTGGGAGCTCATCTGTTCAGCCCTTCCCCTCCCTTGTGTCTGCAGGGTGAAGGGAGGTTCTCTGAACTCCTTAGCTGAGATGCAGAACACATTCAGTGTTGGCTATTCAAACTGAGTGCAAATGAAGGTAAATTACAGAATCGTGATCTATTTAACAGTCCTATTTCCACATTATTTATTCAGCAGAAGTTTCTATTAACAGCACACTGGACTCACAAAGCAATTAACTCCATCCCTTTCACATATCCCTCTACAGATAGGCTGCCATGCTCCACAGAACAAAGGATTTGATCTTTTGGGACTAACATGCTGGTTTGTTTGCTTTCCATTTACTTATCACTGTGTTAACACGTGAGGGAAAAGGATTAGTTACATTACTGCTTTCTGTGAAGACATAGAAGGTCAGGAGGCTGGATCTAGATCTACATCCATTTCAGAAATATTTTCAATTGCTAATATTCAGAGCATCCAAGATAACTGTCTCTTCTTCCTTCAAGTCTGCTTTGCCCTTGTCTCCCTGAGAAATAATGGATGGGTACACAGCTCCTGCTTTCTACATTTAGTTTGGTGCCTGATGGAGATACAAACCACAGATAAGGGTTCTCCTCAAAGAGGACAAGTGTTGTTAGATAAACTATCAAGTACTTCATTGAAAGAAAGATGCATTCTTCCTCAGTTCCATAGGGTCCAGGAGTCACTTCTGGGATGGTGGATGCCTTTGTGTGAGATGGCTTTGTTCTACATAGCTCTAATAAATACTGTAGTGCTGAAGTGAATGCACACTTTAATTATTCTAAACCATAATTTATACATTAGTTTCCATAGTAACTTGTCATTGCTGTGGCATGGTTAGAGCTAGTGACATTTGAGAGTATAGAAAGTCAATTTATGCAAAGATTTACAATGTAGCATTTGGTTTCTCAAGCAAATAGTAGTTTTGTTGGTTATGGCCAGACACATTTCTATTGAAATTGTTACATGTTCCATAGGTATGAAGTAGATGGGAAAACTAGTCAATGAGGTGGCTGTATTTTAAGCATTAAGAACTGTAATTGAAATCTGTCTCTGCAGAAGGCTGTATTTTCAAAAATATAGTGCTTTGACACATGGGAATATTGTTCCTTCAGGGCTTGCTCCACTGTTAAATAAAGATTTAAGTGTTTAGCTGGGAAGGAATCATCACTTTCAACAAGGGACAATTCACTGTGCCAATAAAAAGGTTGTGTACAATTTAGAAAGAGCAGGGAAACAATGTTCTGGGCTCTAATTAGTTTTCTTGATATATAAGGTAATATATTTCTCAGAAGGATATAAATGTTACTAACACTTTTATTTGGATATAGTAAGCCTTCCAAAGAGTTATTGGGTTTAAATGACAAATACATACAGTACTTGCAACCCTGTTTTCCACTGTTAA
Organism: Galbula dea; assembly: GCA_013399015.1. NCBI lineage: Eukaryota > Metazoa > Chordata > Aves > Piciformes > Galbulidae > Galbula > Galbula dea. The sequence continues at coordinate 2,230,108 of VWZX01010081.1, forward strand.
ACTTGCAACTACTGCTCCATGTGTCTGTACATGGAGGAAACTCTTCATGGATTAAATAATGAGCTATTGCTGCTGCAAACTTATTTGTGTTGTTTAATAGGTATCTTTAATAGATTATGGAAATCTACAGCAGCAGAACATCTTGAAGAAGAGGTAGTTCATCCCAAAGTGAGTTTGGTGGTGTGGCACAGAAGTGACACACAAATTTGGTCTTGATTACAGAATCAAATAGCTACAAAAACCACAGTATACCCAAGAATGGTTTGACATTGACCAGAGTCAATGCTGATAAAGGTTTGAATGCCAAATACCCAATGGTTTGATCAGATTGACCTGTGACTAGTTGACATTGTTGTGAACATAACTTGAGCTTCTCTATACTGATCTCCAAGTCAGGGCACTATATGGTGAGTAGTTTAATTTTTGGAAGCTTTAAAGGTTTCTTTTGCTTATAGGTTCACTAGATTAGTTGCTGGTACATAGGTTAAAAAGTGGCTATGTTGGAACTGTAGCTTCATATATGTTGGGTGTGTTTTTTGTGACCATGTCAGTTACAGTGTACAGAATGTAGATGACTAGTTGTTCAGTTTGAGGAAGAAGTACAGAATGAAGAATTAATACAAATGTAGCTTAAAAGGATTGAAGATAATAGAGACATAAGGAGGAGGGGAGTATTTCTCCTGGGTGTTTACCCTGGTGAAATGACCCCTATGGAGTCAACAGCATTTGAACAGTAATGCAACCAGCAATACCAACATCCACAGTTAAAGGGCTTTGTGTCATCTCATAGGTGCCTTCACCACAGGCCTTGTATTTGCAATTCTCCAGCCTGCCTTTTGCTTTTAGCTGTGTAACCTCACAGCTGTGTTGTCCAGGACCCCCCTTGCAGTGATGTCCCTTGCTGTTGTTACACTCTGCTTTTGTGCTCTCATCCCCATGCTCTTCCATGTGCAAACCTCTGCTGGCTTCTCATGGGAAGCAGCTTCTGCTGGGGTGAGAATCACCTCACTCCTCCCCCTCCTTTCATAACTTTTCCTTACCCCCTATTTTCTGCTTTCTGTCTTTCATTAATGGAAGGCAAAACTTGACACATAATGAAGCAGGTAGCAGTCATTCAGGGGAGGTTTATGTTAGGTATTAAGAAAAGGTTCTTCACCCAAAGGGTGGTGGAGCACTAGAACAGGCTCCCCAGGGAAGTGGTCACAGTGCCAAGCCTACAGAATTCAAGAAGCATTTGAACAATGTTCTTAGGCACCTGGTATAATTTTTGGGGTTGTTATGTGCAGAGACAGGAGCTGGACTTGATTATGATCCTTGTGGGTCTCTTCCAGCTCAATGATTCTGTGATTTAAATATCTGAAAAGGAATACCTGTCCACAAAGGTGTAATCACAGCACTGTAGTTGTGCTTGATCAAGAGCTCTCCATGCACCAATAACAGCACCAGCAGTGGTAGCCACTGTTTAGGGAGTTTGAACCAGGTCCAGTGAAAGGTGTTCTCAAACTGGGAGGAAGCATAGCAAAAAGTCACTGCTGGCATCACTACCTACTGCACCCTAGAAACCTGTCTCAGCATCCTCTCTGCAACAATTTAATGCTTAAACCAGCTCATCAGTAAATTGCTACCTGAATGTACAAAGCCTAAGTATTGCAGTTGTAACTGTGCCCAGTTCACACACAGGTGCTGCTTTGGAAAGGGCCAGGGTAGGGGAGTGGGGATGGAGCAGAGCAGGTTATCAGAAAACATCCATTCTCCCCTCCTGCCCACCTGAGAAATGTTCATTGTTCATTGCATCTATTATTTTCATTCTCATTTGATGACAGAGGAGTAAGAAATAGGCTTGTTCCTCTGAGGTCATTTGGAACACTGATGGAGAAATAGATTGAGACTGTGTTTTGGAGGCTGTTTTTCCTAAGGCATTTGAATGTGGCTTTGCTTTTGCATTCTGCCCTCCACACCCTCTGCTTACCAGAGATAACTGACCAATGGAATTTGTACAGAGACTGCAGAACTTCCACCAGCTATGAATTCATTTGGGGCTTTGTTTTGTTGTTGTTGTTGTTTGGAAGGGGGGGGTGTTGTTTGTTTATATAGATATATCTCTATATATCTCTATATTTACCCATCTGCCCTGAAAAAGAATTGGGCTTGGGAGGGGTGAAATGTCTGAATAACATTGGAAAACAATAATAAGTCACATTAATGAAGCTTCACTAGTACCTGACATGCTTTATTATAGTGAACTTTCTTAAGTTTTTTTTTCTTTAACACATACATATACTGCAACTATTGCACTGCTAGAGAGTTTGTTAAAAATAACTTGGAAAAGGCAAAGTTTGGGAGACTCCTGAAGACTTGGCTATGTCCTAAGGAGTGTGGAAAGAGCAAGGGTAGGTTAGAAATGAAAAATCAGAAATTTATCTGTCACTGGTTTGTTGTTTTCCTATAATGTCTCTATTTTACTCTGTAAAATGAGGATAATAGGATGTCTGCTGGGTGAACTGATCAGAATATGGTCACAGAGAGATTGTACTAGTTTAGGGAGTTACTGCTTGTCAAATGAGCAGCAAAAAATGCCTTAATATTCCATCCTGTTTCAAAGTAAACTGAGATAGCTTCACCCACCTGCATTATACTTGGGAAATGGAGTGTATTTTACATCCACACACACACACACACACACATTCCCACCACAAGCAGAGTTAATGACTGTGATTGAACAGATAAACTATCATTTAACTGCCATTTAACCCTTTGTTAAGGGTGAATCCAAATCTGTTTCTGTTATTCTTTTAGTACTGCACAAATAATGTGGTAAACTGGGGCTCTGTACTTTTCCATCCTTTCTGACAGAAAATTCATATCTCTGGGCCAAAAGTTTGGGTGGCATGTGTTTGAAGGACTAGGAGAAAATTGACTTTTTCCAAACAAAAGTAAACTTCATCACTCCCTCAAGGATCCTGTGTGTGATCCTACCTGCCCTCAGTCAGTGGCTAGCTGAAGGTGGAGGCTCTTGAAAGTTTCTAGACAGTTCTCTTCAACAGGAAGGTGCATCAGGCTTTGCTTTTCTGTGCTTCCAAAATCCACCTTAGCCAGAGAAATTAGGGACAAACTCTTACCTAAGCTTGGCAGATCTAGTCCACAAGTAAGATAAAGTGATAATTGAAACTTCAGGGATGTTTTTATTAACTTAGGAGTCGGAGCACTCTGTTCCCTTCTCTTTCTGAAGGACTCATATCCATGCTTCCCCCACTGGCTATGGACTAGGAGATTCTTTCAGGCTTAGATTCCAATTAAAAAAAATATCTAATATGTAGCCAGTGCCTCTCTGTGCCTCTTGCTCCACATGAATTTGTTCAAAAGATCCTTTGGAAGCGTCTCATTTTGTGTGATGGAGAAGCTGCAGGGCTTAATTCTTGGGGGTGGCTTCTACATTGCTGTTAGGTCTAAGATTTGTTAGAAGGAAAAGGAAACTAAGGGGGGGAAAAATGAAGCAGTGGTTAAGCATAGCTTTAATGAGAGAGAAACAGCTAGCATGAGCTGACTCTGAGGGGATTGTCTGCTCTTCATCTCATGATCAGCAGGTAGAAGGAGAATGAGAATTTCCTCTCTAGTTTATCATTGTTTGTCATCCATGGCTGCAATATTCTTACTCAGTTCAGAGTTGGATTCTGAATTATTTAGATTTGTACTTCTCAAATGATAGATTAGATTCTCATTTTGGTGACATCTTTCTGTTACTGTACAGGTCTGCTATCTACCTTGTCCCTATTTCTGTATAAACATGTTCTTCAAGTAATAGCTGAAGGGGATTATCCAAAGCATCCATTTGGTGACTGAAAGACTTGTGTATTTTAGACCTAGCTTTAGAAATGAATGAAATGCCTAATGTGAAATGCTGCACTGTATAACACTCATGGATCACTGGACATCACACAGAAGCTTGTGAAATATCACAGTTTCAGTTAATGACAGTGTTGTGGGTCTCCATAGTTGTCTAAACCAGGAAAGATTGGAAGCAATGAAAGGATTTTAGTTTAGCAAAGTATTTATTGCAGTGTGGTCAATCAGATGAAAAGAATTCTAATGCATGTCTAGATTTCCACTGGAAAAATGGGTGCAGCTTTGAAATGCAGGCACAACAGAAATCAGTATTCTTTTACATGCTATATATGCATTAAAAAAATCTATGTAGTAGTGGAAATCTATCAGTTTTCACCATGTGTACCTTTACACTGCTCTGCTTTGGGGGTTGCTGCATCCTTTTTTATCCACTACAAAAAGTGGTGTATGTAATTGTAGGGGAAGGCACAATTACAAACTGCATGCAATTACAGCCAAAACAAGTAAACAAAATAAACCAGCATTCAGTAAGCTTAAGGAATAGCTGAAAGCCTTTTAATGGAGATGCCAAAGATGAGGCTTTGCAGCTCTACAATTTGCCAAATGGTTGTCATTTAGGAGAAGTTGCCCACAGCAGCTCAGAGTACAGCAAGTGATTGGCAAATTGTCTTTCTAAATGATGATAATCTGCTCTGATTGGTTCTCCCCTAGGATTCTTTGGCAAGATCTTAGTATTTTCAAAGTTGAGGACTTGCATGTTTTTTCTTTACAACTGACCTTTCCTATTCTACTGATCTTATTCACTGGAAGGGACACATCTCAGGAAATCAGTAATATTTTGAAGGTGTGATGGTAATGAAAAAAGCTTTATGAGTTTTAAAAAGACCTCACAGAAGAGGATAAACCCTGTGTCTGTATTGCTCAGAAGTTTATCACTGAAATAAGTGCTATCTTCTGGATCTAAATCAATGGGAGAAGTAAACAAAGCTTCAGAGATAAGGTGATGTTCTCAGGCGTAGACAGATCCTCTTTCTAAAGAAGCTAAATTTGGGTGGTGACCGATGGCTGTGAATTTCTTTGTTGCCTTGTATCCAGTTGCTGGAGCTGCAGTGTAACTAATGCTGCTTAGCACTGCAGAGGACACAGATCAAGCAAGGGATTTCTCTTACCTTTTCTACCATGATCTACAACTGCACTAATGGGATTGCTGGTGCTTTCTTGTGGAACAGGACAGATTTCCCCAAGGGGCAATTTTTGCTTTATCAGTGTTTGAAAGATTAAAAGTTATTAGGGGTTTGGATAACAGGGGAGCTGGCATAGGGATTCTTTCTTATCTCTTCAGCAACAACAACAACAACAAAAGAGTAGTAATAAAAATGCTCTTCAGCCTATCCAGACACAGTCAGATTATTTGATGATACCATGGAGTGTGTTCTGCAGCTGCATCCTCTTGAGAAGTAATCCTCCCTCTCTGCCACCAGCATACTTCAAGCTAATTGGTTGGAATAGTCTTAGCAAATAATTATTTGACCAATTAAAGCTGTTAGTCTGCAGAGTAATGAACTTTGAATAGATTTTTAATTCCTGCATTTTTCCCAGTGGAGGGAAGATACCATCTTAAAGTTGTTGAATGAATAGTTTCATTTGTAAACACTGAAAAGATGCAGAAGTTCTTTCATTTCTTCAAACACTTGTGGAAACCAAATGCTTTTCAGTTTGATGCTTGAGGGGAAAAAAAGCAGTAAAATGAGAGGTGAATATTGATATATCCAATTTATAGAGGTTCTTTTAGACAAGGCTTTTGAATTCTCTTTTAGTTTATTCATCCAGAATCATATAGTTAGATTATCTGTAGGAGTCAAGACTTATATATAAGGTCCTACCCTGTTATGTGAAGAATTTTTCATTTAACTCTTATTATGTTCAAGTTACTTTAATGATAGCTCAAACAGAAACTGCATATGACATTTTTCCTGCACCTGTGTAACAAATAATCAAGCAGTTTCTATCAGTATTGGATTAACAGTCTGTGTTCAAGCTCTGGAGCATGTCACCAACTCACTGCTTTATCAACTCAGAAGAAACCAACAATGGTGTTTCTTTGAGATAGAACATCTTTAAAGGGACCCTGTAATTGGGCAGTAATTGTCTCATGCTTGAAGAATTCTCCTAGATGACCTTTAAGATGAGTGGGGAAGCTACTGCCATGGCTTGGTTTGAAAATGCCATTGTAAGCTAAAAGAAAAAAGGAAGGAGCAAAGAGGAACTATGGGGAGAAAACCTGCTTGCTTAGATGATAAGAAAGCAGGTAACTGACAATGGAAGTAGGAAAGAAAAAAGATCAAACCTGAGTAGATTACCAAAAGAGGAATATCTGGAAAATAAATATATATAAAAATAAATAATAGTGGGTAAAGGAGTATTAGCAAAAGCAGCAGGAGCTAAAGACTAAAGCCAAAGTATTTTGAGTGGATAAAAGTAGCAGAAAGCACAGCATTTATCAGACTGAAATAATGGCACATTTGCACCATAGCATTCTGAAGTAATTTGCCTGCAGGACAGAAAAATACCTTGTTTGGAAATGATATGGAAATTAAAATGCAGCACTGTCTCTTGAGTTCTTGGGTTAGGTAAAGTTTTTTGGCATCTACCAGTGTCAGAAGCGGCTTCCTCTCTTAGTGTCTGTCATTTGAGTTAAGAAACTGAAGTGAGGCTTTGATGAATTTTGTGTCATGGATATAGATTTGAGTGATCTGTTGCTTTCTGGATAGTCTCCAAAGAAGTTACTTAGATTTCAGTAATATGAATTTACTTTAAACTAAAGGTGGTTAACAATTTCAATGTGTGAGAGGGTACAGATTTAAAATCAACATGCACTTTAAAATACTGTTATAAAACTTCAACTTGCTGCTTTACTCAGTGTCACAGTAAACAATTGAACTTAAAATTTTAATTAAAAGAAATAAAATATGATTTTGGCATACCTTGCTGATGCCACAGATTGGAAGTGCTCACCAAATTGTCCCCAAAGACCATCCTCTTGAATCTCAGTATTGTGTTTCCCAGTCTCCAGCTTTGCACCCTTCTCACATAGCGTGCAGCATTTGCTCTGGCTGCAGACTGTCCTGTCTCTGGAGTTCTGAAGAGCAGCCTGACATGTCACATGCACCAGTTCAGTGAAGATTTTAGCTCATCCAGTGTGGTAGTGAGGTGATGATTCCCCTAACATGCTGCAGCATCTCCAACCTTATGCTGACATTAGCTCTCACCTGGCCTCTCTAGGAGCTGACACATCTTGTTGTGGTTAGGACAAGAATTCATCCTGACTGGTTTTGTTCTCCCTGTGTTGGTTTTTCTGCCCAGTTTGCTCAACCAAGGCTGCAGTGGTTCTGCCTCACTACTAGGCTGTGTCTGCTTTAATGTTTTAGTTCAGCTCAGAGATGTGCACTTCTTCAATGAGTTCCAGTCCTCTGAACAAACTTCAGTGATTAAATATTAGCAGTTTTTCAAAACTAGTTCTTTCTCTTGTGGCAAATTTGTGTCCTTCTAACATGCATTTAAGTAGAATCATAGAATTGTCAGAGTTGGAAGGGACCTTAAAGATCATCTAGTTCCAACTCCCCTGCCATGGGCAGGGACACCATCCACTACATCAGGTTGCCTAGAGCCCAATCCAGCTTGACTTTAAAAACCTCCAGGGATGAGGCTTCCACCACCTCTCTGGGCAACCTGTTCCACTGTCTCACCACCCTCATGGTGAAGAACTTCTTCCTAAAGTAATTGGAGACCATGTTGAAAAGGTGCAAATGATATTTTGTGATTATCATATGTAATAAGGTTGACAAAATTTGGGAGGAAGGAATGGAAGTATTACGTACAAGGAGGATAGAGGTGGTTTTTTTCTTTCATATCCTCTTGTGAATCTGAATAGTAACATGCAGGCTGCTTAACCCTATTGTGGAACTACAGAATGAGCAACAAACAGCCCAGGGAACTTTGAAAGCCAAGACCTTCAGCAACACAACTTTTATTTCTCCCAGTGGGTGCTTAGAGGCTGCAGCTTTAATTAGAACTGCAGTAACCTTCGTTTGCTCTTTAGTTTCAGTAAAAATATCACTTATGTATTAGCAATTCAACCAAAGTACAAATTGCAAAAGTTATTTGCCAGTCTAACTTGCATGAAAATTCATTATTTTTTAGTTTTGTTTTTATTTTGTTTTAATTAATGAGACCTTTTATGTTTCTTCTTGCAGCATTCATAAAAACCTACTTTTATTCCCAAAATTGTGCCAAAGAAATGATAGATATCTGTCTGTGGACTGATGTTCCTAGCTGGCTTGGTTAAGTGAGATCAAAGGAGGGAAGGAATGTCCCTGAAATTCAGAAACTAATTGTACATCACCATGAGATACAAAAAGAGAGAAATGGTTAGCAAGAAAATCCTGCTGGCAAGTGTATTTCATAACTGATTCATCTGATGTTGAAAAATGGCTACATAGGAGAATTCCTATCAGGTCAAAGGTTCCATAGCTCTTGGATATTTTGTGCAGGAGAAATAGTCCCCCTATTGTCAAATCAGTTCTTCCTACTTGAAAAGCAGCCATAATGACCTTTATTCTAATGAGGGAGGGCAGCTTTACCTGCAACTCTCTTATAGCTCTGTAATTGCCTTGATTCTGTGAACTTACTCTTGATTTATGTTGCTATAAATAAATAAATAACATAATTAACTAACAGAGCCACACAGTCTTCATGCAATTATGAAGATGTTAGCTACATTAGCCTCTTAGCATCATAGTTGGAAGTCTGGAATAAAGAACATTAGCTGCCTTACAGAAAAGTTAGAAAATATTAATAGATGGAAATAGAAGAAAAATTTCAATTGTGGGTATGAGAAATGGCTCAAAACTGTGTTGTGCATGCACTTAGTATGTAGTCAGTTGTGCATGATCTTGCCTTTTTTTTATTTTCTTGTATATTTGATTGCTTAAAATTAATGATACACAGAGTGTCTCCATTAACATACCCCTGAGACCTTGGTCTGATGTTTTTCAAATTAAAGCCTCCTTGGTTATGTTAAATGGAGCTAAATATATGTTTCAGAATAGTGAAGAGGACATACTGATATTGACATTCTGGGACTGGAATGAAAATCATCTTGAAATCTTGATTCTGAACCTTGTTTGAAGATTTGATTTAAATTCAACTTTTACATTTTTCCATTAATATTTCTTGATGAGTTATAAATACAGGCATCTCTGGGGAATTACAGGGTACCTTAGTACAGTAAAGATTTTTTATTTGAAGCAAGTGGTGACTGTGAAGATCATAATTTGTGGTTGCAAAGAAGATGGAGACTCCTTTTTACAAGGAGTCATATGGAAAAGATGAGGGGTGATGACTACAAGTTACTTCTGGGGGGATTGCATTTAGATAGAATTAGCTCTTGGAATAATCTCCACAGGGAGGTAGTGGATTCTCCAACACTGGATGCTTCTAAAATTCAGCTGTAGAGGTGCTAGGTCATCTCATCTAGACTGTGCTTTTGCCAGAAAAGGTTGGACCAGATGATCCTTGAGATCTCTTCCAACTTGGAATTCTGTGATAATTATAGTAAACCACATTGTTGTTATATTGTGTGTGAAGTTAGTGTGGAGGGGTTTTGTTGCATGGAGATTATGACAGAGTCCTTCATGGTTGCATTTATATACTATAGAATTAGTAGCAATATTTAATTTATAGGCAAGTGAACTGTGGTTCTGCTACTGCTTAGTTCTGGTCTGTGTGTTCCACATGTGTGTGAGAATGATTAGTCCAGTAATTGTGTGTGTATTTCAAACAAGGATCTTGTCATTTGAAACTTCTTTATTTAAATAGTTTCTGAATACAGTGGGTAATTAATTAGGCCAAGGTGCCATTGCCATGTACAGGTTTCCCAGCCTGGACTTTACTTTCTGATGGCCATCCAGTCTGCCCCCCTGTATTATATCCCTGAGCTCCTATGTGAAAGTGTTTCCTTGGCATGAACAATCTGTGCCATGCCCAGTACATGTTGTTTGCTCTTTAATGAAGTGCTGTTACTGAGAACTGCAGCTCAAGCTTCATGCTTTTGCATTTTAGTAATTACCTGTCTCAGATATGTCATCAGCACCTGGTTTGTGAAGCCCTAGATACCTGCATCAAACCTGCAGCAGATTCTTGTGCAGGTTTTTTTTTCTATATTCTATATTTCTGTATTCTGCTGCTGTGTCTTCTACTTGCTACCATTGTGGCTTTTTTTGGATTTTAATCCAGTTTTTATTTTTTATCATTCTTTTCCCCAGCTAGTGACTTTTGTCACTTACTTTACATTTTCTGCTTGCTCAGATTGAAGATTTTTCCTTACTACCAAATAACCCAGATTAGGTATGGCTGTCCAAAAGGCTGAAAAAAAATCAATGACAAATACATGAGGAGTGGCTTCTGCTGAGGGACTTCAGTTTTCAGAAGAGGTTTCTCTGACTAAAAGTTGGTAGCACTTCATTAAAGGGTCAGCATTGAAGACATATCCACTGAAGATGTATCAAACCCAGTGTTTCCAAAAGCTTTTTTTCTGTTAGAGATGTAATTATTGGTCTTCATCCTTTCTGTTCTTGCTGTTCACCAACTTTTTAAAAGGAATTCACATACATTAATTTGTATCTTCTCACTGACATTTTCCTTTTTCTGTTTTGAAGTCTCTCTCTGTCACTGTAAATGGTGTTTTCTCTTGCTTTCTGTGCACCTCATCTAATGCAGAAAGATTAAAATCAGTGGTGGCTATACTTCTCTATTTACTCTGGGCTCTCCCTTCCTTTCATACTGTCAGTTCTTCTGATATAAATTCAGAAAGTGTAACCAATAAGCAAAATAACTGAGCTTTCTACCTTCCTGCCTTCCAATCTGCTCACCTCTTTATCTTCCTGTATACCAGAATGTCTAAGAGTCATTCCACACCCTGAGGTCCAATGTGACATTCTGGCTTTCACTTAGACCTTGTAGTTTTCCAGGATTATTTGGCTTAATTTGGATATTAGGAAAAATTTCTTCAGTGGAAGAACTGTTAGGCATTGACCCAGGCTGCCCAGGGAAGTGGTGGAGTCACCATCCCTGGAGGTGTTCAGAAACCACATGGACATAAATGGTTTAGTGGCATAGTGCTGACAGTTGATGGTTAGATTTGATGTTCTTCAAGGTCTCTTCCAACCTGAGTGATTCTGTGATCATTTCATGGGGGATGGAGAGAGGTTTTGATGAAATTAGGGTAATACACTCAGTAAGAAGCAAATCTTGTAGCTCTGGAAAAAATGGTAATAATTTTGACTTACTAAAAAGGTTGATAAAGTGCAGCTTATCTGCATGTGGTTTTTAAATTTACTTTTATTTATCTTTCCTGTTCATTTGTTTGTTGATGAGGGTGCAGGTTTTAGATTGGAGAAAAATAAGGATTTTTCCCCCTTTGCATTTTCTTTTAAGGTTGTTTTTATATTAAGCACCAAAACAGGGTCAAAGCCTGATTGTTTTGCTGGCCTAAAGAATAAATGTCAGAGAGCTCATGTGTGCTGAGGGACTTGTTCTCCTGAGATGATATCTCTGTGCAGCAGCTCACTGAAGCTCTACTGCAGACTGATTATGGTTGGATCTGACAATCATTTGAATCTCTGTGCATGTCAACAACTGTCCTCAGATCAAGGGTGGCAGAGAGATCTCTAGCTGTGTGGAAGCAGATGTCAAGCCACTTAAGCAGCCTTCCCAATTGCTGGACATAGATAAGTTGTAAATCACTTTAGGTCAAGGGAAAAAAAACCCCACTCATGAGAAGGCAGAGGGAGAGCTCAGAGAAGTGAGATAAGAGCTGGAAAAACAGCTTGTGAAAGATTCAATTCCTTCAAAGCATCAATATAAGTATAAAGGCATTTGGATTTATTTTGCTTCAATTAATGCAGCTGCTTGTGACAGTGCAGCCTTCAAACAAGCAGTCTGGCTGTAGAAATTTTCTTCTGAGGGATTGAACTAGCAGTTTACAGCATTACTACCAGAAATAAAAAGTACAAATATGGATTTGAAGGCTGGCATGCTTGGCTGGGTACAAGACACTTACAAGAAGCAAAAGTGATAATCCATTTCTATAACAGGGAGTGCACTGTTGCATTTCCAGGATGAACATGATCAAGCTCAAGGCATGTCTGAGGTTGTGCTAACTTCCCAGTGTCACCACACTACTGGATTTTGGTCCTAACAAGTTCCTGTGAAATAAAACAGTAGTTACAGTGCCTGCAAAATTGCATGCAGGAGGGGTAAGGAGTTTAATTACCTACAGCTTTCTACTGGGAAGCTCTTCAAAGACATAATGAGAATTAAGGTGTTTGATTGCCAGCATTACATGTGACTACTTTGAACATCCAGTCTTTGATAGAGAGAATTACCCTTCCATAAAACCTGCAGGGAGGTAGCAGGAATTTTTTTGTTGTTGTTTTAAATCATTTTTAAAACTTGGAAGGAAAAATAAAAAATACATTTTTCTTTATGAAGCAGTTTGCCAAGTTCAGTGCAGGCATAAAATCAATTTCTCCCCATTGAAAACTGCTTTTCATTTCACTGAGTTGTGATGGGTGCATGGCAGGCTGGGGTAGAGTTGTCTGTCAAGGCTGAAATAACTCTTGCTGCATCACTTGTTCTTGGTCTAAAAGTTGTCTACCTGATGACTCTACCCACAGTTCATATGAGAAGTGATGGGAGGAAGCAAAAGGTTCCAAACCCTTATGAAAGGTAGTTGTTTTGTCATTCACATGCATGCTGTATCCAAAAATTTGCAAAGTAGTCTGTTAAAAGAGGATGATTCCCTCCAAATGAAGGTAAATATGGTTATAAACCAGGAGAGACTTTGCAGTGTAAAAACAAAACCAACAGAGCCAAAGGATGAATGTGGCAATAACAACCAAGTCTCTCTCTCTATTTATCTGTCTGTGGCATGTGGCCAGCACAAACCAGATGGTATCTGAAAAGCTGAACAATTCAAGCTACAGGCTGAAGAATTCTCAGTTTAATGTTAAAAACAAAGCAAACTAAAATTATTTTGCTAACTGATCTGATCAGTGTTGCTTAAGAGCTACAGTAAGAGACAAGGCACTTAGGGTATGGTCTCAAAAATATGAACTAGGGCAAGAATGGAGAGTTATGTTGTGATGTTGAGAGTTACATGGTTGTGTTGGACTGTAGGAATGTTGTGGGTGAACAGGAGATGCTAAGTGTGGAAGTAAACACACTGCATGGACAGTGTCAGTTTTAATTGGATGGTACAGAGAAAGCTGTGATAGCAGAGAGCACAGAATAATCTAGTGGCTACAGTAGCCATCCAAGATGTGGAGAACTCAAGTTCATGTGTTTCTTCTGCACCAGTTGAGAAATCTCAACTAGATTCTGGGGACCAATTTCATAGAACAAAATTAAATTTCTTCTTTCTGTTTAATTTCTGTTTGGAAATAGTAAGCTGTAGCAAAACAGCTAATGAAGGTTAGCAAGGGAAAACCTGAGAAAATTTTCAATCAACCAAACCAACCAAACCACAGGAAAACCCCACAAACAAATTTCAAATGACAAAACCACTCTGTAATCAGTCAAAATTCTGCCTGCATTTCATTACAAAAATCTTCTTTGCTTTTCCTGAGATCTGTTGGGAATGCTACCTCTCTAGAAGATGAGAGGGATGGTAACTTGTACAATCTCCATGGCATTGCTATGGTACAGGGACTAACTGAAGTTGATGACAATAAAGATGCAAAAGTGTTCAGGAAAATGAAATCTTGGTGGCAAATAGAGTTTTAGAAGTGAGACAAAATAGGAAGACTGAAGGAAAGAAAAAAGACTGTTAGGAGTGTGTGGTTGGTGGACTAAGAAGACTGAGATGCCATTGTGAATACACATCAAGAGGGAAAAAAAATGCATTTAGTTAACATTTGGATTTCTTTCTTCAGCTAGAAAAGGAGACTAATTGTATAATTTGCAGTTCATGTTCAGACAGGGAAGAGATTTGCTGTGAACTAGAAGTCCTGCTATGAAATAGCCATGCTGTAAAGAAATTGGCAGTTCTGCACAATAGGCCAAGCATGAATTCCATTAGCCCTGTGGCACGGTCGCTCTGAAAGCAAAGCTCCCTGCACACTGCCCAAAACCTGTGTGAAAGTCAAAGTGTGTAACAGGCAAGAGGATGTTCTGTACAGCAATTAGTCATCAAATAATGGAGCACCTCTGAAAGAGAAACTGAATGGTGAACCAAATGCTGTGCCTGTCTTGAAATCCACTTGTTAAACCAGTTAAAATCCTGTCAGGGGATGTAGAGGATTTCAATGGTCTGATAAACTGGTTTTGTGGGTGTAAAATTTAAACTTTGAATAATTCATTGAGCACAAAGGATTTTTTTGGAAACTCAATGTCTCATACTTTTAAGTATCTTAAAAATAAGTTTCTTCTTTGAGGCACCTGAGTCTATGGACTTCTTCACTCAGAAACCATGACAATTTCTCTAAGAGCTTAACTTGGAACTATAGATGTTAACTTACCCTCTGACTGAAAATCTTTCAGGTAATAGTTGTTTGCATCTGCACACCAGTAAATCTACCAGGGAAACAATGCAGGTACTGATGAAAAATTCTTCCTCTTGTTTATCTATCTGTACACAAAGGTGCCTCCATGGCAGTGAATAAAGTATCTGTGTCTTTGTAGACATAACAATACATTTATTGAATATACAGAGAGATATGCAAGACCTTATTTTTTTCAGCTCATTTAAATTAAGGGAAAAAAAATATGTTCTTACTTATCAGTCCAAGCCTTTCAACAAACATTGCAGATCTTTAAGAATAGAAGTGCATAAAAACTGTTCCTGAAAATGTGGATCTTGAGGGATTCTTGGTTTTTTGGGTGGTTTTGGTTTTTGGAGTTTTTTTCCTTCCCCATTTGGTGGATGCATCTCTTACCTAATTTATTGTATCTCTTCCTGGGTTCTTCCAATTTTGCTTAGACTATGCAGACATTTTTGTACTAAGAATTATATATATATATATATATTTTATCTTTGCTATCTATAGTTACTGATGGATTCTGTAGCTAGTCTGTAGGCAGTGTGAGGGGGAGAAACCTTTTAAACCTAATATTCACATGAGCCACTGCCTGGAGTTGTTTTATGAAAGTAAGACACTTGTTTTATGAAAGTAAATGGGAAAAGCATTTCTGTTTAACTGTAAAATAAAGTCCTTGAAATTTATTTGGANATGTTTCCACAGAATAGATTTGAAAAATAGGCAATATATTTGCAGGGGAAAATGGGGCCAATATTTTCCCATTGTGATCTTGGCTTCAATAGCTTCCTTTTAATGTATAAAATAAATGAACTAGGGTAAAACCAGTAACTGTTGGAGAATGTGAACAGCAGAAAATGAGTTGGGACTGAAGAAGCACTTAAAAGTGGTGGGGTGTATTTATTTATTTATTTATTTATTTAAAAATAAAACCTTGAAAAACAAAGACCATCAGGAGGCAGAGATGACAAAAGATGGGAGGAAGGTGCCCCAAACAGTGCATTGAATTATTTCTTTGGGCCACAAAAGCATCTGCAGGACAATAGCGGAGTGAGAGGGAAACATCACTCGTCAGCTATTTGTTGTAGTTAAGAGGTCCAGAGGCTGAGACTGTTCTTCATGGTGTAGGCTTCTCTTTTTTTTAATCATCCCTAGCATGGGGAAAAAGCAAAAAGGCTTTAGTGAGAAATAACAAGAATAAAAGTTACATTTAAAATACTTCTTTCGATCTCCATTGTTTACTTCCCCTCTTTATAATTGAGATGTGTAGGGCAAAGATCAGGAAGAAAGAAATTTCCTACAGTCTTCAAAAATGGAAACAAATTTCAATAGCACAAGAATGAAACATCAGATTTGAAACAGCAAAATGGGGATAAAAAGTCACCCCAGCTACTGATCTTCTCAACTGATCTTCTTGGGTTTAGAAGAGCATCACAAAGTTCTGACACCAAATGGGCAAATCAACTGGCACAAATTGACAGTTCAACAAACACTCTGAGTTTCAGTCTCTGTTTTTAGTTAGAGAACAAATGCAGGTTCCACTAGGGAGGGGTTTTGACATTTTGTCTTTTTTAAGCAAGACTAACAAGGCAAAAAATGGAAGTTTGGGGTAACATTGGATCTCCACAGGCTTTGCACTAAATGTTATGCACATTCTAAGAGCTTACTGCTGCAGTGTGTTTGTGCTGCAGGAGGACAGCTCTCCAAAAGAAGGCTGTGGTAATGGACCTGTCTCCTTTTGCAGTAAAACACAGACAAAGGCAATACAAATTCTTTGGTCTGTTAGCAACTTCCATCCTTCTTCACCTGCAATGCAGTTCTTTGGCAAGGAAATAAGAAACAATATTCAGTTTCCTAATTGCCTTAGGGGTGTAGGAACCAGCACTTGTCTAGTTGCAGTTCTGAAATCCCAGTTTGATCCCAGCTGGAGTTAATGATCAAGGTAAATCAATTTATATTAGTTTGAAGTTTGTTGGTGGCAGCTGAGCTAGCATCTCTGCCATGATGCTTCACTGAGCTATGCAGACATCTCTGGTTTGAGCTCTCTCTGATGTTTCTACCTAGTGCTGCTTGGAAGTGAAAGTAGATGCCACTCACCAAGCTTTTCCCATCTCCATATTGAATTTAATTGTCCATATTTCAGCTAATTTCACTCCACAAGCCTTACCTGCTCTGGATCTAGACCCAGAACATTTGAAGGTTTGGGAGGTAGTGAACAGACACCAAATGAAATGTTTGCAAAATGTTTTAAAAGCAAAATATCATTGGATGCCATTGATTGCTTTACTTAGGAAGGAAATAAGAGGCATTGAGATGTAAGACACTGAACATGGAAAAAAATATGAATGTACAATGACTAAAAGCACATCCTAGTCTTGGGCAAGTTGCCTAAGGTTAATAGGAGTTGAGCATGGATAAAAGCTAAGCAATGCTAAGAAAGTTCATGTTACTTTTTAGGTTCTAACCCAGAAATATGCAGCAGAAACTATTGAGATCAGGAGGATACCATTGCCAATGCAGCAGTCTGAAATGGAAACCTTTAAATATATGTCCTGAAAGTCCTTAGGAATGTATTCAGGTAAAACAGGAGTATTGCAGTCTTTTCTTTTTGAGCTGCTGTCATCAGAATAAAATGACTTTTGTGCTTCACCAAATGCCACAGCAAAGCAGATAGGTTCAGTAACCACAAAAGGAATTTCCTGAAATTATATTCAAGTAAATGAACTGCTTCTCCTATAGTCTGACTGTAAAGAGTATAAATAATTCTGACAACATTCAAACTCATCCATGCATCTTCTCTGGTTATCAGAGATATACTTTCTGTCATAATTTAGCCAACTACTGTAGACTTTTTTTCCCAACAAGCACCAGTACCCCAATAGGATCTGTTATGTGCTTTCATTTTCCTAGAAAAAAATCCACTTTTTATTTGAAGTGAACAATAAACTTCCCTACTCAAAAGATACTTAAATTGCAGCAGTTATTCTGAGCAGCAGTAAGCCTTTCCATTTGATAGGTACTGCACATTCTCAGTGAGGATTACTGAACACTGATCCACTAGTAGTATTTAGGAACCACATCTTAAAGGGTTTGTTGGCTTTTGTTTTTTTTTTCTTTGTGAAATAGAACAGGAAGATAATCAGTTTGATGTCATTAGTGTCATTACTGTTCTTGAAGGGCAGGATTCTATGCCCATGCATGTAAAGCTCAGGATAGAAATGGAATGGAAAATAGCAAGCTCATACCAGAAAATTAAGAAGTACTAAAATGGCTTAGGTCTGTGTTGCTACAGGTAAATGGATGGGAAGGATAATATTCTCTACTCCTCACTTGGTGGAAATATCTTCTCTCTTAATTTTTTTTAATCATCATGAAGTAACAGGGACAATTGTCTGGTTTTTTTTTTCCTCTCTAAATATGAAAAGATTTGTTTATAGAGCTGCACAGGAACTTGAGATTGTTTGCTAAATGTAGATTCAGTGTTAAACAAAGTTTTTTTTCCTGTATTGAATTTTCCTGTAACTCTTGAGTCACCATGTACTAGGACAAGGCAGTGATAAAAAGTTCTAGATAGGAACTCCACTCTTGTTTTGACAGATTATCATGTTCTAAAGTTTAGAATATTATATATAAAGCCAGCCTAATATATATATATCTTATTTATAAACCCTTTTGACACTTTCTTGGGTTTGATGTTTGAAAACATTGCAACTCTTCACCTGAATATGTTTTTAGATCTTGATTCTTGACAGTTAAAGCCCAATACAGGGGCAAATAGTCTTAACAGCTATCATAAGTTCTCCTCAGCACACTCTGTTGTGATTAACTGGAAATCTCTTCACTACAAGTCCTATTGTGGAAAAGATGAAATAATTTCAATAAACTGCTTTTACGACTGTGATAAATAGAAGCATATCTTCATTTCTCTTCAACTCACTAATTTTACCTAATTAATCACCATAACCTTCTAGTACAGATAGTGAAAATAATATGCATACATGTTAAGACAAGTAGTGTTCTGTGTCCATTTCACTTTGTAATTTGTTACCATTTCAAAGAGATTTACCTGGGACAGGTTTGATTTGATTTCATCATTTTATAACAGGAACTTTGTTTATTTTTTTCTCATTCAGAACATACTGTAAACCTGGGATTTTAACACTAGCTTGAATAATCTTCCATGATGCACATCTCTCTGCTAGACCTTCACAAGCACTAGTAAAGGCTGGATAGTTTAGTTAGTGTCTCAAACTCCTCCTCATGGGAGTGATTTCCCTAGTTAGGAATGATGAGTCTCATGCATTAACACCACTACTTTACTGAAGAGAGAAGAGAAGAAAGGCTGAGATATGATGGAATCATTGAAGAGTTTGGGTTGGATGAGACATTGAAAGGTCATCTAGTCCTGCAATGAGCATGGACATCTTCAATTAGATCAGGTTACCTAAACCCCTGTCCTAACCTTTGGACATTGAATGTTTCCAAGGGTGAGGCACCTACAATTATGAAGTTCAAGATGTTCTCAGCTACTTCTCTTTCCTCATTTAATCTCCTTCTTGAAAGCAGGTGGGTTTCTTCTCTCTGCCATACCTCCTCACAGCATGCCTTGCTAGGTGGGAGAGTCTCAAGCAAAGTTGCACCTGAGACTTGCACAGGTTGCTCTTACATGGTGCTGCTGGTGGTTCACATTTAGGCATAGCAGATGTTGATCAGAATTTTCACATTGCAGCTGTATAATTTCCTCAGTGTTATGGCATTTTTGCTTTTAGTAGTGATGCTGCTGGATATGGCATAAGATGAAAAGCTGAACATGTTTTGGGTTATTCTCTTCCAGTGTTCAGTAGGTGTTAGCGTTCAGGTTTTACCAGTCACTTCCTTTGCCTCTACCAAAGTCCCTACATTTCTGGACTCCCTTTCCTCTTGAATCCTCTGAGGTGTTCAGCTTCTCTAGGGCATGTTGGAAAGCTTAAAATGCATTATAAACAATGAAAATCTAAAAGTTCCACTCTGAAAAACTGTGGTGATGACTGGAAGGGAGAAAAGTCTCTATAGTTCTCCTCAGGGATCAGAACTTAGTAGGCAAATAATACTTTTTTCCAACTGCTTTTCCTCTGTATTTCACATGACATTGTTCTTACTTCTTCAGGCTGACCAGACTTTAATTCTGTCCCCTTTTCTTAGTGAGGATTCTGTTAGAAACCAGTCATGGGCTCCTGGAAATTCCAGTGTGCTAGATGATTATTCAAGTCACAAACTACCAATTTTTGTTTCAAACAACATTAATATACAGAATTATACTGGAACTGACATTTTAAAACATGAATTTGGATAAACCCTGAGCACTTAGCTCTTTGCACTCTTGCCTGTGCACCAGCAGAAGCCTCCAGGAGTTGCTGAGCCAGGTGAATCAGGATCATGTCTCTGTTCAATTGCAGCTGAGGTGACCTGGCCTTGAGTTCAGAAAAATCTTGTTTCAGAGGGAATGGAGCTGAATGAGCTGGAACATTCCCATGAATTTCATTAGTACATATCCAATAATGGGGGAAGATCTGGCTTGAAAGGGCTTCAGAGTGTTGGCTTGTTCACTGAGATTTACTGCATTTGTGTCTCTCATGGGTTCTTTGTCTGCTTCCACTGTGGTGTTATCTGAAGCCATTTTTGGTTTTGTATTGTGAGAAAGAAGGAGCCAAGGCTGAGTCACATTAAATAATGCCTCTTTAGACCTATTCTAGGAGTACAAAGATGGGGAGGGAAGCTTATGTTATTTTGTAGCTGGTAAACATATGAAACTAATTTTCTGTCTGAATTGTAGTACCTATCACACTGCAAAGCCTTTCAGAAGTCTCTGAGAACTGCTAATTTCACATTTCCTCTAACTAATACAGGATTTTTTTGGCTAGCTGTTCTCATTTTTTTTTGTCCACTTGAGTTTTTGGTTCACCTGTGTTTGTTTCTAAGGAAGTAATGGCATGGATATGTTGTGAGAGTTGGAAACTTTACTTTGATATACACTAGAATATATGTTGCATTTGGTTTGAAGTTAAAGTCCTTCCAGGTCAGTTTATAGCTATAGGTCAGTACCAAATCAAAGAGGACCCTGAGTATCTATGCTATATGAAGGTCTCCAGTTTTTAGCTGTCTGACACAGTGTATACTTCAGCAAAACCTGATTAAATCTTTTATAGGGTTAAATTTTGTACTTGGAACAATTAAAGTTGTTTCTCCTGATTTCAGTGTGTGACTGCATAAGAAGAAACAAGTCACACAATTTATTTTAATTAGATGTAATCTGCATTTATGTGTCTGTGTACAAAATAAGAGTGAATAACTTTATGATTGCAAACTACCTAGCTCAGTTTAAAAATGCATGAGATGTATTTCTAAGTTACTGCAGTAAAGCTGAATTAAACATATAAGATAATGTTTAAAATGAATAAGTAATGCAGATTTAATAAGATTTTTTTAATAAAAAAAAAAGCTGAAATACTTGGAAAATATTAGCCCTCTAAGCTAAATTTTCATGTGGTTATAGAACACAGTTATGCATTTTAATGGTAAATTTCTACCACAAAATCATAAATAAAACATGCATGATGATACTAACATCACCTACTAAAAAGTCTTAATGTATTGCAGACAAGATGGAAACATAAGTTTTTTTTTTACCTTTTAAAATAAGAAGTTAAGGTATCAGTGTATGTTCTAGTCTTTTCTTGGTTTTAAACCACTTGTATCTTATGTTGTAAATCTCATTAAATCCTGTGAAATTGGACATTATTTGGGAGTGGAGAACTGTTTCTGGCTTTGAATTCCATGTCTACAGATGCAAAAGTGAACTTAGTAACTTCTCTCTCAGTTCATAGACAGTTCTGAGGTTGTGTGTGGGTGCATAAATGTTCATGTGGTGTGGGCCTAGAAGGATTTCCATCAAGATTTCCAGAGCTTATTATAGATATGATCCAGTAAATAACTCCTCCTGTTCCCTTATTATAATAGAATTCCTGCAGTCTAATGAAGAGCTGAGCTGCAACATGATAGAACAGAATATATCTAGATGGATGATGTGTGTAAATATAGTCAAACATTTTTATGATGTCTGATAGAGTTGATGTGCTGTAGAGATTCAGATACCATATTCTGTGTTGTACCCAGTAATTCTGTTACACCACTATATTCATAGAATCATTAATGTTGGAAAAGACCTCCAAGATCATTAAGTCCAACCACTAACCTAACACTGCCAAGTCACCACTAAACTATGTCCCTAAGTGCCACATCTACATGTTTTTTTAACACCTCCAGGGGTGGTGACTCTACCACTTCCCTGAGCAGCCTGGGCCAATTCCTAACCACTCTTTCACTGGATAAATTTTTCCTAATGTCCAACCTAAACCTTCCCTGGCACAACTTGAAGCCACTTCTTCTTGCCCTATTGCTAGCTACCTGGGAGAAGAGACCAACCCCCACCTCACTTCAGCCTCCTTTGAGGCAGTTGTGGAGAGTGAGAAGGTCTCCCCTCTTCTCCAGGCTAAGTTCCCTCAGCTGCTCTTCATGAGACTTGTGCTTTAGACCCTTTGCCACCTTTTTTTGTTCTTTGAACATGCTCCAGCACCTCAATGTCCTTCCTGTGGTGAGGACCCCAAAACCAAGTTGTGGGATCACCAGTGCTGAGTCTAGGGGAACTATCACTGTCCTAGTCCTGCTGGCCACACTGTTGCTGATATAATCATAGAATGGCTCAGGTTGGAAGGGACCTCAAAGATCATCTAGTTCCAATCCCCCTGCCTGGCAGGGACACCTCTCACTACATCAGGTTACCCAGAGCCCCATCCAGCCTGGCCTTAAAAACTTCCAGGGATGGAGCTTCCACCATCTCTCTGGGCAACCTGTTCCAGTGTCTCACCACCATCATGGTGAAGAACAACTTCTTAATGTCCAATCTAAATCTGCCCTCCTCTAGTTTGCATCCATTTCCCCTGGTTCTATCATTGTCTGACCTCCTAAAAAGTCCCTCCCCAGCTTTCTTGTAGCCTCCTTCAGATACTGGAAGGCCACAAGAAGGTCTCCTCAGAGCCTTCTCCTCTCTCAGCCTGTCCAGCAGCATGCTGTTAGCCACCTTGGCCAGCAGGGCACAGTGCTGTTTTGTTCTGTAAAGAATATTTCATGCATTTTTCCACTGACTTTTATACACTTTGGCTATGTAACTCTCTATAACATAAGCCTTGATGTGTTACAATACTGCCAGTATTAGGTGCTTTAATTGTGTAAGTAATTAACACTTCTTTTGTTCAGCTCGTTATCATTTTCCTCAAACTGAGACTCTATTAGCAGCCCATTCTGTATTGTGCATAGATACCAAGTCATTACAACAGCTGACACAAGCCAGCCTTGAGATGTGTGACACTAATTAAGTAAAAATCTCCAAATTAAAAATAGATTCCTTATAACTAATGAGGAATGACCATCTACATGAGACAATATTCATTTTTTACTTCACTGATCATAAAGTATTGCTTCAGTGTGTTGTAGTAAATCACCAAAAAAATCCATTAACAAAGCTTCTGTGTCTCTGCAAGTACAAAGAATATTAATTATTTTTGCTTCCTGAAAACAGAGGATTTTTTTTTCTTCCTCCAAAAATAACCAGGGATTGTAAATTCACAATGGTTTTACTTATATATAGGTACAGTGAAGAATTTTCCTTTATATTCTGATACATCTTACATGCAAGAACTTAGTAAAAGCTTCTAAATTTTTAGGACTTGTTAGACAACTGTTGTTAGCTGTTGGGATACAGAGTCCATAAAATGCTGGTAGTTTGAACAATGAAAGTCAGATAATATGTACAGAAAAGATGAGTTTGCCAGCATCTAATGAAGCAGTAGTGAGAACTGAAGGTTTTGATTTCAGTAATAGGAAAAAAAACCCAAATATATTTACTTTAATTTTGGTAGAGGCCAGGATTTTATAGTTGCTTCTACAGGGGTGGAAATGTTGTAGAAATATGTGATAGGCAAAGTGCACTCTCTTGCCTTACTGCATGGAGATGCAGCCCTGCTGGAGATACCAACAGAGATGTTTTCACTGATATGGGGAAAAAAAATGCAAGCACAAATGAAAATGTATTTCTGGTTTGGACTTCAGGTCCCTGTCAGTTCCACTATGAAATGCAGTTATGTATCTGCATTGCCCTCTTTCCTGAACTGATTTTCATTCTGATATGGTGTGGCAGTCTTTAAGCACTATATATTTATTAATTGATTGATTATATTAATTTTCTGACACAGTGTATGAACTCTTTGGAAAGAATATTGAAACACTCCAGGCAACTCCAGTCTCATTTTCTCTCTTCTTCTCTTTGCCTTTGCCATCATTTGTTCTTTGCTTTTATTCCTATAACTAGAGAGGATGCAGAAAAGTTGATGGTCAGGTAAGGTCTGGTGTTGCCTTTGTGGCCATGGATTTCTCTGACCATCCTTAACACTGTTGTAAAACAGTTAGAACAGCTGAGAAGCTAATGACTTTGTCAAGGTATTCAATCCAGAACTGGTTACATTTAAAGCTGTTCAGTGAAAAGTAACTCCAGGCTTGTGGAATTGGTTATATTAGATGGGATTTGGCTGAGAGGGTGATCTTTTTTCCCTTTGGCTGGGCAAGTGTTCTATTTGAGGTGATTTTGGGATGCAAAATATCCAACTGCAGTTAGGAATCTAAGAGCATTTTGCTGTTTATGAGCTGAAGAAGGCCAGCAGCATCCTGGCTTGTATCAGCAGTAGTGTGGCCAGCAGGACTAGGACTCAGCACTGGTGATGCCATAACTGGAATACTGTGTTCAGTTTTGGGCCCCTCAGCTCAGGAAGAACACTGAGATGCTGGAGCATGTTCAAAGACAGGCAGTGAAGTTGGTGAAAGGTCTACAGCAGGAGTCTTGTATGGAGCAGCTGAGGGAACTTGGCCTGGAGAAGAAGAGGCTGAGGGGAGACCTTCTCACTCTCTACAACTGCCTGAAAGGAGGTTGGAGTGAGGTGAGGTTGGTCTCTTCTCCAACATAACTAGTGACAGCATGAGAGGAAATGGTCTTAAGTTGTGCCAGGGAAGGTTTAGGTTGGACATTAGGAAAAATTTCTTCACCAAAAAGGTTGTCAAGCCCTGGAACAAGCTGCTTGTGGAAGTGGTGGAGTCACCACGCCTGGAGGTGTTAAAAGTCATGTAGATGTGGCACTTAGGGACATGGTTTAGTGGTGACTTGGCAGTGTTAGGGTATCAGTTGGGCTCAATGATCTTGGAACATCTGCTTTTGGCCTCCTCACCCAAAGAGTTGTGTTCTGACTACAGCCCATGTGTGCCCAGAGGAGTTTTTGAATAATGATCCAAAATTGAGCTGTTCTAGAAAGATTTCCTCTATCTTCCTCCCCCCCACCACCCTCTTTGTCAGCCTTTGTGCAATATTCCACACTGGTTTTCTACTTCTCTCCAGTAGCCATCAGCTACATTGCAGTAGAAAAGATGAGTCCTGTGGCTCCCATCAATTATTTACATCTGTGTAGTGAAGATGAGCAAGTGCCTGACACACAGAAGGCAGTGATCAGGAGCAAGATAGCTAAAGGGCAAGTGTTTGCTGGAGAGCCATCTCTGACAGAGCTCCTGGCAGCCATTAGAATGGCACTGTGCAAACAATGGTCATGCTTTTTAAACAAAAGGTAGTATTTAAACAATTAATTTTCCTCTCTTAGATTAGACTGTCTGCTGTTTGTTTTTCTCTAGTACTGACAAAACCACTCAGAGGAAGAGGCAAGCAACTGCAGAGCATCATAAACCCAACAGCCATATGCTCTGTTTTACACCTGTGAGTTCTCTATGTAATACTAATGCCAATGCTAAAAGCCTGTCACAGGAGAGTTGAAACTGGAGTTTTGTGTGCTGCTGCAAGCTTTACAGGCAGGACCTTTTGAACCATTTTGTCTGCAGTAACACAACTAAATGGGAAACCATCATTTGGAGGCAAATTTCAATGGTGTGTGGGCTTTTTTATTATGAGTTCTTTCCTGACTAAAGTATGGATCAACACTATAAGCACAAGCTAAGATCTATGCATATCTTTGATTGTGTTTGGAAAACTTTGCCTTGGAGAGGTGTGTTTCTTTTCCCTGTACAAAGCACAATGAGCCTGTTCTTGAAAAGAGAAGTAGAAAAAGGGCTGGTTGTCCACACTCTTCCATTTATTAGAGAGAGGAGAGATGAGACACTTTGTGCTGGATGTTAATCACCACAGATCACTGATTTTCAAACTGTGGTGACTCAAACCCATCTTGAAGTTCTGCATTTCCTCTTTTGTTTCTGTTTGTTCCAGTATTACTCTCTACACTCTTTAGCTCATCTCTTCTGTTTGGTCATAATTTATTAAGGCATAGTCATTCCTTGAGGGAATGAGGACATATGTAGAAGTTGTTAAATTATGAGGGTTGGATATTGCTTTATTTGCACACTCACAAACCTACTGGCTACCACTGGTTTTAGTCTTTCTTGTGACATATTCTGGAGATAATATGCTGTGTCTGTGAGGTCAGTCAGAGATTCCAGCTATTGTTCTGCTGCAAACAGCACAGCACTTCACCTCCTTTCCTCTTCTTTCCAGTTGTCCACATCCTATCAGAGATGCTTATTATTCTCCTTCATTCATGGACAGCTGAATACATGACTTAACTGAAGGTGACTTCAAACACATATTTCTTCCTGGCCAATGTGGTTGAATAAAGCATATGGATGAAAGTAGCAATGAATAAGGGGTTACTTATGATACTTAAATCCTTATTAAATATGAAATCCTTTCTTTGCATATATATGACACCAAAGAGTAAAGATTTTAAGTGATTTCCATAAATTTACCCTAGTGTTTCAAAGGTTTGATATTAAAATTGTGCATCTGCTCTATGTGAAAAATAACTTCTTAAAGCAATTATGGTAGCATGAGCTATCACATGTGTTTAGTTTACACTTTACACCTTAACCTGTAACTACAACAATTAAGTAGTATTCAAACTCTCAGAAGTTTTTGAACATTTAACATAAAAATAATTAATTAGGGAGGAATAATCTTTTTTCCCCTTTAATCTCTAATTTTCCCTCAAAGCAACCTCTTTTAATGGCCATAATTCAGCCCTAAACCCTAAATATCTTGAAAGTATCTTATACCTTACCTTGGCAGGTTAGAAACATTAAGATGTTGTGACTTCAAGTTGTAGAAAAGATAAACACTTTTAAAATCCTTGATTACTGATGCTGAACTGGACAAAAAGAAGAATTCAATATGCCACCTGTGAGGATGACCTCTCCCAATTTTAAACCTATATTAGATATTTTATATTCCTTTGGCTGCATGTGGCAGGCTGTTTCTGGTTGCCAGGAGCTATGTTTAAGAATAAATATTAAGGTTTTAAAATGAGTTCTTCAATCTTAAATATCCTGTGCCATGCTCTGAGTCCACAGTAGAAACAGAGTCCCAGCAGTGCTATGTGTAACAATTAACAGGGAGAAACAGGTCTCACAGTCTTCTCTGTGTGTTTGACAAGCCACTTTGTGTGTTGTACCATAGTGGAATACTTTCATTTAAGCTCATGTTTATCCAGATTGATCCTAAAAGTTGTATGGATTATTCTTTCTTAAACTTTGGGTTATTTTGGCTTAATTACAGCCATTAATCAACTTCATTTGATAGTACTGTAGAGAAGACTTTGGGTAGTGACTATACCAAAGCTCCTTTAGAAGAATTGGTGCTTCAGTCAGAACAGTCAGAGACAGTTTTTGGACAACTGCTATTTGCATCAAAATTATCAATTTTGTCTTTGGGTCAGGTTTCAGCCACTGCATGCTGGTGTTTTTGTACCTGTAAAGATAGAAAATCCCTTTTCCAGGCTTCCCCCCTAGAGCTGCAGAGTTGAATTCAAAGGCCACTGAAGTGGAATAAGGTTTTGTTCAGGTTAACTGCTCACTGTGGAGAATGTTCACTCCATAAAGACCCTTAGGAGAGCAGGATGGCTCTGCAAGTCACTGATGTACAACAGGAATGGGAATTTTGAAGGCATCCCACAGTTTAGTATAATTGTTTCTTGTGGCTGAGGACAGCCCAGGATTACAGCTGCTAGAAAATTGCTGGTCTTCAAGTAAATTGGATGCAGTGATGTAAAAGGGATGTACCAGATTTGGCTGCCTAGTGTCTGATTTAAAAGTCTAACTACTTACCTGAGATGTTGAAAGAAAGAGCACTTTGTAAAAACTTGGCTGAGAAAGACAAAGGTGAAAAGAGAGAGACTCAGAAGTAGCAGCTTTGATGGGGTTTTTTTGGGAACAGCTGTCAAATGTGAGCATCTCTACATGAATTTGCAAGGTGTTGGGGGGTGTGTGTTTCACTGTAGTGTAAGAACTTTTTGTGGACCTTGAATTTGCACCCTAGTGTGTTTCATTTTGTTTGGCTATCTCTACAATCTTTGCAAATATCTTTTATTCATACTGTGTAACTCCTTAGTAAACTTAGCACACAATCACAGAATGTTAGGAGTTGGAAGGGACTTTGAAAAATCATCTAGTCCAACCCCCCTGCCAGAGCAGGATTCCCTAGACCAGGTCACCCAGAAACATGTCCAAAAATGTACCTTAATTTGCATTAAATTTGGGGGAATGTTTCCAGAAGATGGAAACACACTTCATGAAATAGTATTTATTCATATTTTTGGGTGACACATATGTTGTTTGTAATGACAAAAACTTGTGGAAATAATCAGTTTGTAGATTCTCAGTTGCATTCTCTAATTCAAAATCTAAAATAGCATGAGCCTGAAGTGTGGCAGGTCCAGTTTTGGTTAAGCACAAATTCAAGACAGAAAACATGTCATAAGTGCATGATCAAATGTCTCTGCTAATTTTGAGAGCAGCCTTTAATACTTGTCACAGTGCTTTTTTGGTGGGAAACCAGAGGTTGGTTTTGATTGATTCCATCATCTCCTGCTGGAGGATGTCACAAGGATTCTCCTACCCCTTCTACACTTTCTACACAGCTACATTCACTGTACATGGCACAGGTCTTGCCAAAACATGGTGCAGGTTTCTTCCATGCTTTCTCATGCTAGGAGCATGCAGTGAGCCTTGAGATGGTGTGACCAGATCAGGAATGGCTGTCCCAGTCAGTTCAACAGCCAAAGGAATGTGGAATTGAAAGGAATCACTGTCCTGTTTTCAGCCTCTCTGCTCCTGGGCACAGTCTGATTTTTGGAGCATCTGGAAGAGAGGCAGTGACTTATCCCCTTGGACCTGCCTGGTTCCCAGGGCTGTATCTAACCTTGGTACCCTCACCACACCATATCCTGACCTCTCTCTGTGAGCAGACATTGTGACCCCTCCCTTTCAAGATGCCCAATATCCCAGGCTGGGGTGGATGGCCCTGAGGGTATCCCCTACAGCCCCTGGTTCACCTTTCTACAGCTCATCAGATTTTTTTTTCCATTTCTGATTTAACCATCTGAAGAGCATGTGTAAGGAGCAGTTATACAAAGGAGACAAATAATCTGTTTCCTGAGCCAGAATCTCTTGAGCTGCACAGCACTGCATGAGCAGCAGATTCCATCCTCTTCACCCTCCAAGCAGTGTCCTAGTATGAGTGTTTGAGACATCAAGATGGTGTATTACTGTAATTGCAGCCAGTAGTTTTGGCTATTTTTCCACCAAATGGGAAGGGTTGGAATTATTTTGTCTTTTGAAGGGAAGAAAAGACACCATCCATCTTTTATATCCTTAGCATTCTTGCTCTGATGTAAAATACACTGAGATTATTTTGAAGAAGACCACTTTTAAATTCCTTTTCCCAAAGTTTATTTGATGCTATGCCAGAAGTGGTTGTCTGGTAAAGAAGAAGAAGGAAGAGGAGTAAAAAAGATAAAAAGATACTAGTTTTTATTTGTTTGAAATGTATCAGAAAGTGCAGGAGCTGAGTAGGACTCAGTGGTGCTAAATGTGCTGCTTCAAAGGCATCAAAACATGCAGCTTTGGGGTTTTTTTATTCCATGTAGGTGGTAGGAATTGTGGGCAGGGCTGTTGTTGGATAATTGAGACCTGTTACCTTTTAGAGTCATTTTGCAGACTAAATAGGTCACAAGCCTTCTATAAAGCAGGGCTTCTTTGGACTGAAGTTCATCTTCATGTGGAAGTCCTCTTGACTAGTTGCTAGTAAGGGAACAAAGTGGATATGAGTTTTTCTGAATCACAGGATGAATTAATCACTTCAAATCTTAACCTTTCTGTTTTCAGAAGTGGTGCATAAAATTTCTCTTGAAAACAAAAAAGAAAAAGTGAGGAATAGTTCTTGGAGCATATTTCAGTTTCCTCTCAAAGAAAGTTGAGCTCCTAATCAAAGACAGCTAGTTTAGGAAGCTCCCCTACTAGTATTTTGACTTAGGTCACATATTTAAAATTGCAGGAGGTTTGTGTCCTGAAGGAATCTTGTATTTTAAAAGCAAGAAACATCAAATCAAGATTAAATCTTAAAATATTTAGACAGGAGCATATCAGACCAGTCCTATGGAGATTTTAGATGTTAATGAAGAGATGCATTCTTTCAGCTCATTAAATTTAGAAGAGAGAGATATATTCTTATATGGTTTTGGTCACAGATCTCAGTTTGCTATCTGGTAAGGTAAGAATTGCTGAAAGCTCTCTAGCAATCTTGGGTTTATATGTCAATAATGTAAGTACCATGGTTGACATTCTTCTTAGAACTAAGTTTTTTCAATGCATGTTCTCTTACTTTAGAAGAAAAGATCTTTTTTTGCTTCTCACACTCTATCAAACAGTTGCTCTAATGCAGGGAATGAGAAAACTACAAATGGCAAATCAGAAAATGAGTTTGATTTTGTTGAATGTTAGATGCCTTCAAGTCCTGATGTAACTGAAATGGAAATGAAATTAAACCTTTCCAGTTTATATGACATTGAGAACTTGGCTACTTGAAGCTATTTTATTTGTGCCCTTCTTTGAAAGCTCAGCAGAGTTAAACCAGTCCTGGAGGAGCACTGGGCACTGCCAGGCTTTAGGTGCTGTAGTAAGCTTTATGTGGGTGTGTGCATGGGATGCTTCATGGGGTAAAGGGTCCTACCTCCAAGTAACAACAACAAAAAGAAGAGTTAAATACCTGAAGCCCATGCAGAACCAAACCAAAACCCAAAACACAGACCCCCAACATACACCCAGTGACCCTGCTGCCTGTGAAGGGCATGGAGCTGCATTAACCCCACCTCATTTCCTTGCATGGGGCAGGGTCTGTGCCATCACCAGTAGGTCTCTCTTCTCTGATTCTTATTACTATGGTCTCTAAGTCTTAACATCTAGATAAATTTTAATCATCTCTCAACTTTCTGTCGTTAATTTCCTCCTATATTTTACTGGAAAATATAGGAAAAATATATTTTGTGAAACACCTCTGTATATTTGCTAAGCACTCTTTAAACTCCAGTCTAGTAAGAATAGTTACTTCTTTGAGTTCAGTCTTTTCCAACCATATTGTTTCAATGATTCTGTACAGAGCCCTTAGCCTTAGCTTAGGAATGAGTTTTCCTGAAGAACTTGATGTAACATATGGCCATAATAAAAAACATGGGTTTTTTCCTCATCCTGGAAGCACAGAGATTGTTTGAGACAGAATATATTCATTCCCACATACATTGCCTTTTTATCCCCAGTACCAATGTGGTTACAATCTAGCTACCAGGGAAGTGGCCTGGGCAAAACCACTACAGGTTTGGTTTTGTTAATCAAGGATGTAATTGGTGTCACTCCATCCATGCATGATGGAAAGGTCAGAGGAGGGAAGCAGGTTACTGGAGGGGTTAGGATTATGTCCATCACACTTTCCTCCACAGTTGGAGGTACATGGTTTAGGGATGAAGGGGAGCTCCTGCCCTGTGCTGCTGGAAACTTGCATAACAGAATACAGGCAAAAGCAAAAAATGGTGTTTATTTTGCCCACTCTAAATGCTGGACAGCTTCCTGACATGTAACATGGCAGTGGGAGTTTATAATTTGGGTTTTCCAGCTGGGACATGTTGGAGGGTTTTTTGTTTTGTTTTAAGTTAGCACAGCCCATTAAATAAAGAAATCCTAAGAGCTATCTGTAATAGAAATGGTAAATTCCACCCCCAGAGCTCTCCTTGCTTTCTCCTGCTGTCTTCAAGAGATCAGGTCTGCCAAAGCTGAGATTTTCCCACTTACAAGGGAGCTTTCAGCTACAGCCTGTGATTTCTGTCCTTCATCTTGGAGTTAGTGCCTCAAAGAAGGTGAAAGCATATTGCACTTGAGCACAGTGCATCCTAGGATATATTTCCTTTGAGGACTGTTACAAGCTGTCATATTTTAGCACAGACTCAAGACTCCCAGCACATGCAATCAAGGAGCTTTAAATTGTTTTCTGGAAAATTTCCATACCTTCAGTGTCTGTAGATAATCATATGCTGTGTGTGTATATATATATATATATGTATAATGATTAATCCTCTAAATGAGCTAAACCCTTCAGACCTCTGAAAGTTCTTTGCAATGTGTTAAAAATCTCAGAAGTCTTTACCAGGTGAAATTGTATTTGTTAGGGTATTTTGAATCAGTCAGAACCCTCTGTAAGAGATATATAAAAAGATCCACAGAAATCCCTGAAGTTCCTCAAAAATCTCTGTGCTGAACACTTAAAGGGACACAGAGTGATTGCAGCCAGGATGGGATCCCAAAGGATACTGCAGTCCCAGGATCCTTATCCTCTCCCCACCATCCTGTACTGTGCAGTTTCAGAGGCAGACTCCTGAGCTGGAGGAACAGTTTCTCTGATCTAATGCAGCTATAAATATGGAACATTTATATGTCATTTCATAAATATCTACAATTACCTATATAGCACAACAATGAATGGAAATACTGGTACCTATTATTCTTGATGTGACTTGATATGATATTCACAAGGCAATTGAGAATTTTATGATACTTTTTGATGTTTGCAAAGCTTGATTTTGGCATCTGTAAAACACCTGTCTTTTGGGAAACAATCCTCTCTACCCCATTGATTTCCTTTTAATTGAACTAATACTTTCTTGATGATTTTAGATTCCTAAATAGAGCAATGATAACACCCTCAAAATCTGCAAAATAGACTAATCCACAGAGCATTGCCCTTGCCTTGAAAAGGAAAATGCAATATAGAACTTTCTTTGCCTTCTTCAAACTATAAAAATATGTATAAGAATTTTTCTGTGTGTTTTTTAGGTCCTGAGGAAGCAGATTTCAAGTGCCCCTCGAATTCTGTTAGCTGCATTGGTACAAAGAAATGCATTCACTTGTCCCAGCTCTGCAATGGGGTTTATGACTGCTCTGATGGCTATGATGAAGGAGTACATTGCAGGGGTAAGTAGATTGGCTGAGGAAAAAACTGTTTTATCTTGAAGTCTTCTGCTGTGTTTTTCTTTTCTGTTTGGAGTTCCAAGAAAACCAGACTCTTTGGGATACCTACAAACTAAAAATGGAGTGGTAGAGGTGTGTTTTAATCTGTTGTGTGAAGCACATGAAGATAAAAAGCCCATATGAGTTTCCAGACTTTACTGGTCACTACCCTCAGCTGATGGAAATGGTTATGCCAAAAGAAGGGTGAGGAAGCCCATTTTGAGGCAGCAAATGTTGGGCAGCACAGTGCCAGAATATTTGGAAGTTTTTTTTTCCTTTTAACTTTTGCTTAAAGAAAGAAGCCAAAGAAAAACACAGAGAAATACATCAGCTATCCTGTGAGCTTTATTTTGCATTGAGGGCTTGTTTTGGGGGGAGTTTTAGTCTAATAATCTGCTGTTTAAGAGCATAGGTGCTAAATTTTGGCAATGAGAAGTCTTAAGGAGAAACTGGTGGAGGTCAACTATTTAAAGTTCTCAACTCTACTACTCAGAAGACTTAGGGTTTGCCTTGGGGATAGTTATAAGGTTGCCATATTAAGCCCAAATCTTGGATACTATGAGTCATTAAGATGTGAGTTATTCTCAGTCAGTAGACTGACTTAGGTAAATGATTGTTGATGATCCTCAACAGATCTCATGTTCAAAACCAGGGACTCAGGGACAGGTCCTGGGACTTCTGCTGCAATCCAATGTGACAATATCCAGTGAAAAAATACAATGAATGGTATAGTTCTGAAAGAATAGTTCAATAAGAATTTAAAAGTTCATGTGGACAGATCTCCACAACTGTCATAGTAAAATCTAAGCCCACACCAAAAATAAGCCATATGAAAAAAAAAAAAAAAATAAAATGAGGGTGGGAAAAAAAGGCAGCTGGAATTAATGGGTGTAAGACTGCTGACTGCACAAAACTACCAATAGGTATTTTTATAGAACCAGGTGAGGATACAGGCTGTCATAAAATAGATGATAATTCTTATTCACAGTGATAGAAATCATTTCTTTTCTTGAAGGCTCTACTTTTGTATAGTCCTTATTCAATGAGCATTACACAAAATCAAAATTTCTGTCAGAATATTGATTTTAGCACTCATCCTAGTATCCAAAATACCCTAAAAGTTAAACTGACCAAAGTAGTATTTGGCCCATTCTGAAGCTGTGAGGTTTTCAGGAAACAGTATTGATCCATTAAGCACTGTTTAAATGTATTTTCCTCAATAATTCTTTTATTTGCATAAATTAGTCTGGATTAAATGGCAAAGGACTTAAAGCTTCCAGTGCTGAGTAATTATTATATTTTTTTATTATTGTGTTATATTTATATTTCTTGTATTTTTACTCTTTAAATTAGGAGATAAATAGAAGCAGTAAAAGAATCACAGACTAAAAGTAAAACTCTATGATAAACAAAATATGTTTTTTATTTTCATATGTAGCATTTTGTTTATGTAGCCTGTACTTTGGAATGTGTTAGCACCTAAAATACCTCATCTTTATTCATCTCCTTTTAATTTATGCCCAAATACACTGTGTAGTGTTCATGTTGATTCCCACTCCTTCCTGTATTATCATATCTGAATATGAAAACTTCCCAGTGGTGAAATTAATGTCTGCTCTAATAAATTACCATAGAATTTAGTAAAACATACTAAAAAACCATTTCATCTAGACCACACAGAACACATAGACAGTGAAGTTCTTTTATATTATACTTTATGGAGAATTTAAAGTTGTCTCCCAGTACTTCATCTAGTAATTGGTTAACAACTCATTAATACTGATATGTGTAGCAATTACTTCTTTTGTCTTGCTTATTAGAGGCAGTTCTTGAAATTATTAGTGGACACTTTTCTATCAGCACAATATTTCTATCAACAAAGCCAAAGAATATAGAAAACAACACATTTGCATTGTCATCATCTAGTTTGATACTGTCACTAATATGTTATTATAAAATATTCCTTTTTTATTAGATATTTGGTATGAATGCAATATAGCTGTAGTTGTTCTGTCTATATTTATATTATTCTATATATTTATATATATTAGAACAAAGCATGGGTAACCATTGAGTTAAAAGCTGCAAAGTAGCTTTAGAAACTGGGCCAAACAGTTACCTTTTCCTGTGTATAAGTAAGGAAAATGGCATTCTAAGTGTGTTCCTCTTTAATTAACATTGATCATATGAGATTTTTGGTTGATGAAGAGGATAAATAGCAGTTTAAAATATTTACTTGCCATGACTCAGTTGATCACAGGGCTGACTGTGTTGAAATAATCTATTGCTAGCAACACTGCTAGTGCTGTGTAAATAAGTCACAGTTTATGCACCAGGAAAATAAGTTATGAGATGAAGTATGGGGAGTGTGACCATGGCAAAGAGCATCCCAGTCTACAGGTCACAACTCCACAAGGGTGAAAACTTCTTATAACAGTTAAGAACTTCATTCAGGACCTCGAATTTCTTTCCCTAAATTTAAAATTCTTATGTTAATTCCTTTATATTATGCACTGTGAGAGATACATTTAGTCCTGCACCTTTTCCTGGGCAAGTAAAAATATGATCATATCTGCAGTGTGAAATGGTAATGTATGTGGAATTTCAAGGAAATGGTAGTAAATACAATGACATTCCTGTCTCATCATCTTTTATTTCAGGCACATATGCATTTTTGCTGGTGAATGTAATGCATAATTCAGGAGGGGTTGTGGCAATGTGAAATCATAAAAAAAAATGGTTTATTATGTATGGTTGTTTCACATTTCAGTGTCCTTCAGAGGGGAAGGGGTTCCTGGTTCACTGAAACTCACAGCATTTACTAGTGATAAGACATCTGTAGTTGGTCATTTTGGAGTCTTTGCTATGTTTTGGCTAATTAAAGAATGCTTTAGAGAGGTTGAATAAGCAAAGGATCAAAGTATATCCTAAACTTAGCATAGACTTGGACTATTCAGCTTTCTGAGATTCACCAGATAATTTTGCTGCCATCCAGTCCTGCTGAATGGGAGAGTTGGTGCTTATCAGATATTTGGAAGCTTGATAAATCACAGAATCACAGAATATTAAGAGTTGGAAGAGACCTTGAAAGATCACTCAGATAAAATTTACCAGTGTCCAAACTAGGCCCAAACTTGAGTACTTCTGGTAGAGGAATGGTTCAGAGCTTGTCCTGAAAGTTTCTTTCTTTATCACAGTTCTTCAGGTTACTTTTAAAGCCAGGTCTTTATTTTGGTTGCATTTTCAGCCAGTATTAAAGCTCAGCCATGCAGTGAGCTGAAAAGTCCTCTGCCATGGGGGAGTCACCAAATTATTGGAAGCTGAACTATTTAGAGCTAAATCTTTCATTCCCATAGTTCATTCCAGCTTTGTATGAGATTGCTGGGGAGAACCCTGATACAGGACTGGGACTGGCTGAGATCAGTTAAAGAAGGTGTCATATGGCTACAACTTGCTTCAGCCTCTGATTTTGTGGTCCTTTGAAGGTTAAAATGGTTCAGTGTGTTCTGATAGCTTAGGAACAGCTTAGACAAATGTCCATTATGGATTAGACAGAGTATTCTCCTCTTGAGTAGGTAAAGAGTTAGATATATCCTTAATTTCTAGAGAATTCCAATCACTGTGAATCCCAGAAAAGGGTTTTTATAGGTCTGCAGAGATGATCTGTACAGTTTTATACATCAGTGCTTCATAGATATATACTTATGTATATATATGGCAAAAAATTGAGGCTGATATGCCAAACTTAGTTTTCAGTCTGTCTCTGAGTTAGAGCTGTAGAAAACTGGAACTTCTGCAGAATATAGAAATGTCTTTTTTCACTTAACTATCTTAAAGGAGAAGTTATTATTAATAGCTGCAGGAATAGTTATGCTAGAATTCTAAAATACTAAAAGAATAGAGGAAAAAAATGCTACCACAAATATTCTGCATATCTATGGCTTATGCCAATTCCTCATAAAATGGAACATTGTTGGAACAAGTACTGAGAGGCAAAATTGACATGGAATTAAGAGGCCCAGTGAAGGCACTGATGCTGTGACTTTAAAACTGATGTCTGTTTTGCATTATACTGCAGTATCCACTGCATCTCTATGGACTGTGTTATATTAGGCAGTGTGAATACTGCAGCAAGTTTATCCATCCTTGTTGACAAGACAAAATAGAAACAGCATTACTAGTCTGCATGTACAGCTCTCCAATGGACATGTTCACCATGAAGTGTATGGGGATCTCATTAAATAGTTCTCTGTCACAGCCTTGACATGGATTATGCTCTGTGTTTCTTTGGCTTGAGGACAGACAAGCCAAAGCTTTAGGAAGGGGGAAGCAGGAGTGCTATAGGGGCTCTCTGAAAGTCTACTTGCATTAAAACTTTAAAGTGCAAAGAGCTGGGAAGGTTCTTGAGGACACTTTTCTCTCTTTCTAATTGCTTCTACTTGTTAGCTACCAATAGTATCTGGCCAATATTCTAGCTCTGTGACATGCAGGAGTCACTGGACCAGGACTTGCAGAGTCACAGCATCTCCCCACTGAAGATGGAGTTGCATGAAAAATGTCTCTGTATTTTTCCTATCTGAAATACTGATTATTCAGATTGCTTATACCACAGAGATTGAAATGAATCTTAGTAGCAGGACTGTGACATCCACTAAAGCTGCTTCTTGTTTGAAGAGTTACTACTGTAAGGTAATTGCCTTGCTTGTCTACCTGTCTACCTACTAAGCACCACTGACAAGATGAGCCTGGGCATGCAGGAGAATCTGCATTGCCTTCAGAAGACTAAATATCTAATGAAAATGACTTCAGATTTTTGTTTGACATATTAACTAGAGGTATCCCAACATATTTGAATAGCTTAATTCAGATAAAGGAAATCTAGGAGAGGTCACAGAGGTCACTTGATATGCTTTTTTTAGGATTACTGAAACTTTAACTGAACATAACAGAGCTTTTAGATTCCTTCCAAGTCTTCAGTTTGTTTGGGTCTTTGTTAACTGCTATCTAAAATGTCATCAGCAGTCAATAAAATATACAAAGGCAAACTCTGGATCATTTAGTATTAAAAAACTGCTGAACACACATACAGAAGATGTGGCCAAATAATTGTTATGTTTGTAGCAGTCTATAATCAGAGTATTATTTTTTTGTTTAGACTTTTTGAGTGAATTGTTATCATAAGACAAAGATAAATGCTGCTATTACCCAATTATGTTTTTCTTCTGGCAATTCTACAGCTGGAACACTGGGAAATTTTAAGTAGTTTTTATCAGAAGGGAAAACAGAAATGTCAGAATTCTAAGGAAAATTCAGGCCTTTCAAGAATGAGTCAAAAGTATAAAATTGAAACTTATGGAGCTAAATTTGCATCCTGGTCTTGTTTAATTTTTTTCTTTCTCATGAAGTTGTGTAACAAGGTAAGAAAGAAAACCTAAATTTGTCTAGAATTAAAAATGTTACCACCATCTCCTCATGGGACTGTTTCTAGAAGCAGTGCACAGCTGCAAAGGAAATCCCTGTGAACTCCCTCTGGTTTATTCTGACAGGCTAGAAACCAGTTATCCTTTAGGACTGTGATCTACAAACTGTCACATCAGGTTACTGAATGCTTGAACCCCCAGGACATCCTACAATGCTCCACAGGTACCAGTGGGGTGGCTGAAACCATCAGGTAACGTTCAAAGTGATTCCCTCTGCAATGGCTCTGAGTTCTGTGTCAAGCTTTTTTGCTTGTGGTTATAAGGCAGAAAAGAGAAAAAAGTAGACACTAAAATCAGACAGTCATAGGTGGTTTGGCTTTGGAACAGAGCTGCTAGTAAGTAACTGCATTTGTCTGTGTGAAAGTTTGTTTTGCCTTTTTCTTTTTGGTTTGACTGTATCTCCTTCTCATTCCACCATCCAAATATCCAGTTTCTTGTACATTATTCTCTTTCTCATCTTTTTGGTTTAATAGAGTATGATGTGGCTGGCTTAAATTAGGCAAGGTCATTTAGTCTCTTCTGCTGTCAAGACAGGGGCTTGGTGATTTAATAACTTGGTATCACAAAATCTGATTGCAGCAAAGCAAATTAAAGGTGGCTGGTGGGGTGAGAGAGCAGTGGAAGACATTGGAGTGATGTGATTTCATTCCACCTTTTATGGGCTGCTGCTAAAGAGATTTTAAGGCTAGAATACACAAATGAAACACCAGTTTTAAGGTATCTGCATTGTCTGTGTGGCAAACTAAGTGTCATGGAAGCCAGGTTTACACTAGGAAATGCAGTGTTGCATGGTTGCAGCATGAAGTTTTTCATTCTTCCCTATAGGAGAGAAAAGATTATAACTCCATTATCTCAGTTTTGCTATGATCCTGTTGCCTGATAGGATGCACAAAGTGGAGTAGACATGTTAATATGTGATACTTTAAACAAGATCATGGTAGTTAAAAGAGCCTGTTGGTCCTGATGGTCATTAAGTGGTTTGTGTTCAGGGCCACACAAACCTGATGAAAACAGTTCCAGTCAGTGTCATAAGGGGATGGATGCAGTGGAATGATCTGAGAGAGCTTTGTTCTGCTTTCTAAGGATTTGGGTTTAGTGGTATTTATTGTTGCCTGCTGTTGCCTGCTGTTACTGTTTTGAGGCTGCCATCTATTGAGAAAAGAAAACATACATTTCAGCTCTTGCAGTAAGTTTTGCTCAACAATTTTTATTATTATTCTATTGATTAGTGTGTATATTTACCAGAATATTTTTCCCTGTTACAGCTAATAATACTTTTCAGGGAATTATCTTCTGTGAGAAATGTCAAATGCTTCTTGTACAAAGAAATTTCAGAGTACTTTTATGATGATAAATACTCTGGCCATAATCTCTATATCAGGAGTTCCAGATATATTCACATGGTAAAAAATCTGACACTCATAAACTCAACCCACAAGCAGAAATTGTAGCTGCTGCTTGGCTCCATTTAGTTCACATCACAGAGTATATCTTAACTGCATTGTTGGTGTATAGGATCAGAGATAGCTTTTCAGTGAGGATAGGGCCTGACAACAACTGCTTACAAAACACTAGTAACCTTGAGGCACAGAGGATGATAGCACAAGGTTTATTTTCAGCTATTGTCACCAATACTTGGGGTGCAGGAGATACCTCAGACACACTGAAATCTTCTTGAGAAGAAGTGCTTTTTTTCCTGTTTCTTTTTGAACATTTTATTGTTTTTCAGAGTGTACAGGAACTTCAAAAATTTAGACCTACAGAGTAAGAAATCATTTAATATTTCTCAAATTAACCAAGAGTAAAAGTATACCTGATGAGCAAAAATACATCTGAGGCAACTGTCCATCAATAAAATGTGTGATTATTAAATTGCCATGACCTCTTCTTCCAGTGACATTATTTTCCTACTTATTATTCCTATCAACAGTTTTAGAATAATTGGGCAACCTGGTGTTTGAAATGAGGAAGAAAATAAAAGTGAAAGGCACATGTGCTTAAAAACATGGCTTTGGGCCTCCTAAAGCTATTAATAAAATAAACCTAAATCTGAGAGTGGTATGGAACTGAAGATGGAAAAGAAGAAAGAAAAGAGCAAATTTTGAGGCTAGCATCACACAATTTGTCAGAAGTGCAGTTGTCATTTTTCTGCCCCAGGAGTCCTCAGTCAAGCTAGATTATGACACTTGGTTTCAAGTTCTTTCAGCCCCTGCCTGAGAGGATTTGACTTCCCAGATTCTTATCTTCCCAAGGTGATAAAACAAATGAGCAAACTACAAGATGTCCTGCATGGAGGTTGCTTTTGCTCTCTGTGGTTCTTTTCTCTGTGGAATAAGCAGGTAAACACTTGTTGTAGGAAATACTTGAATTCTCATGGCAAAGAGTCAGTTCTGACCTCTCACTTGTACCCATCTCAGGAATTGGTTGTGTAAAGTTAACTACAGTGGGTAAATTCTGGGGGTTGGAGTAGGTGTAGTTCCACTTGGAACTCATATAGCTCTACACAACATCCACCAGCCTGGTAATGTATATATGGCATACACCATATTCTTCCTTTTCACACAATACAATTTGTAGCTGAAAATAAAAGAACTTACCAACTGTTCTTCTAGAGAAGGACTTTAATTTCTTACTGCATCCCACTTCTTTCATTTTACAGTTTTAACCTCATGAAACTCTCTAATCCAAAAGTCATTTTC
The DNA here is from genome assembly GCA_013399015.1 of Galbula dea. Lineage (NCBI taxonomy): Eukaryota > Metazoa > Chordata > Aves > Piciformes > Galbulidae > Galbula > Galbula dea. The sequence goes on from VWZX01010081.1 coordinate 2,271,190, forward strand.
AAATTGGGTAATATAGTTTAAAAACTAAAAGTTGCCAACATTTCTTAGAGTATGATAAACAAGTCAAGATGTCCCTAAAAATTTAAAGTGGGATTGACAATATTCAGTGGTGTGAAGAAGTTCCCTTTGACACTTTGAGAAATAACTCTTGGTCTTCTATTCAGAAGCAAGAACATGCAGAGAGCATACAAAAGCTGATTTTCAGAATTCATTATATCCTCTGTGGAAGATTTCAGTCATCTTTTCTCCACAGAAATCTGTGTCAAGAAAGTGTAACTTAGTCTTCAGCTCATTAGGGTAATGTCTCTACTTTATGTGTGAAATGTACAGATTAAGATAGTGTGAGAGGAAATGGAAAGGGTTAAAAACTGTGGCAGAAAGAAGACAAGTGCTACCATGGGAAAGTACAGACAGTAAATGGAAAGTGAAAAGAATCACTGGAAGCAATCAAATAAGAACAGAAAGTGGGAAAAAGGGGAGAGCAGTCAATAATAAAGTTCTTTGTATTCCTTCCAATGAGTAAAGCAGACCTATTTTAGGTCAGTGCTCTCTGTTTGGAAATATGTGCCCCAAAGATTAGGCATGTGAACCCACTGCACTAACTCACAGGAGAAAAGAATTTACCAGGAGACTTTCATCAAAGAATATTTTCTCTTTTGTGAAAACAGTTGTGTTGAAAGCATCATTGCTGTGTGTGCAATAGTATCAACATAGCTGGCTCCTCATCCTTTCTTTGTGGCAGCTACTCCCTCTGCCCTTTGTGTCTCTGGCTGTTGGCACTGGTCCTTTAGAACATCCTAGGTCTTACCACAGTTGCTCCACATGCTGCTTGTCTTACTAGTATGCAGGATAGTCCACAACTTCTGTTTCCCAGGGTCAAAAGTTAGGATTTGTCATCATGTTCTCACAGATTTTAAGGTGAGGAAAGTGCTTAATTCTGTACTATGTACTGCACACTTCCATACCCTGAAATTTGGGGAGAGAGGCAAAATTCACCCTGAAGTTCAGAAATTTTCAGGTGGTGCAAAATGATAGATACATGCTTCAATACTAAATAAAACTAATGCCTGTGAATCACATCTGCTCTATCCTGTTGGCATATAGCAGAATAGATGAATAATTTCTACTAATATTGTTCTTTAAACCCAAAACATTATGCCAGAAAAATATAGACCTAACTTGCTGTTCTCTGTAGGTAATATTCTCTCAAGTGAAATTCATTAACAACTTCAAGTATGAAGGCACTTGTTAAAAATAGAAAACTAAAGCAAGCAGTGTGGAAGAACAGCAACAAAATAGTTAGGATGAGAATTGAATCCTGCTGGAATTAATGGCAACATTTCCATGATTTTAGGCTTCTGAGCTGGACCTATGCACAACCAAAGAAATGTGCTTAATTTGTTTTGAATCAGTTGTGTTCAGGTGCTGTTTAAGAATTTACATTTACCAAAAGGATAAGGGTTTGGTTTGGTTTTTTTTTCTAAGAAACTCTAAGAAATGGCTACATCTGGAGAAGGAGGAGGAATGTTTAAAGTTCAGGGTGTGACCATGATCCACTCTGTGCACAGCAATAATGTTTTCTGGCGTGCAAATGTTGAGTAATGCTGCTGGAGTAGTGTTTGTTGGCTGCTTTTTCTCTTTTTAACTGTGGGAGATCATGGTAGAACATATTTTATGAAACTAAACTTCCAGGGACTATATTTAGCATCTTTCTAAAACAATTTTTGACTATCCAGTGATTCTTAAAACTCATTTACATGTGGCAAAGTGTTAAAAGTACTATTTGGAAGATAAGGTATCTTATCCATGGGATGGATTAACAGAACAATGAACCATTCTCAGCCTTCCCTTTTTCTCAAAGGAAGTGATGACCATTTAAGATTAAAAAAGAGGAGGAATTAGCAGCAGACCAGATTATGATTCCAAAAATAGGTTTATCCAGTGCACAGTGACACTTTTCTGACCCCTTCATGATGCCACTTGCTTTCCATGCTCATCTGAAGTTCCCCAAGAGCTAGCTGATGTCACACTCCCAGAGCCAGCTCAGCTAGAGAGAAAATGTCTGTTTTAAAAGAAGAGATTAATTTATGGTAATTTCAGCCCCAAACACATCTCTTCACCCTGCTATAGGAGGTCAAAATCTTCACTCATTAAGAATTATATATATGGTCTTTTAAACAAATGCACTTTTTAATTACCAGCTTGCAATTCAGCACAATTTGTTGCTAAGATACTTTTTATTTTCTAATGGTCTTGTGTATTTGATAGCCTCTTAGAAAATGATGCATTATGCAGGACCTGCCACTTGTTTAATTGACTTTTTCCCTTTTTAATGATGTGCATCTCCTAGAATTTGAGCAGAAATGAATCCAGCTCCATATGGGAGAGGCAGTGTTTTGTGTCTGTTATGTGCACAGCTGTAAGGGTGATGGAGTCAAAGCCTGCTCCTGCCCAAAGGATCTTTTTGGAATAGGAATTTTGGAGCTGTGACCTAGGTACTTTTGTCAAAGGGCATATATCAGTGAGGAAATGTCCTCTGCTGAAGGACAAGAGCTGTTGGTTGCTCTCTCCCCTTTTTCTAGGAATCTGGAACACTCTTTGCCTATTCAGAAACTATTCCTTGCAGATTGGTTTTGGTCTGTGGGTTTTCTTGTGGATTTGTTCTTGTGGGTTTGGGTTTTGGTGTTTGTTTTGGTTTTCTTTGGTGTTTGTTTTTTTTTCCTCTGCTTTTAGGGTAAAGCTCTGGTACTTGTAGGAACAATCTCAATGTGCTTATTAATTTTAAGCCTGATAATAAGGCACTGCCTTGGCATAGTGCCTCAGTGTTGTTCAAAGATTTCAGCAACTGTCCCAAAATAATAGCTTGTGCCTTGGGCTGGTGGTGTCATCCTTTTCATGATCATTTGTTTAGTTGCATTCTTTATTATTTCTGATCATTTCTTTATTGAAAACAAACATCTTTTATGTTCTGTTTTCAAATATTTATGGTGGAAGAGACCTATTTGGGATCAAGGTGCTGTAGAAAGTGACATAAAGATTTAAAAAAAGAATAGTTGGTAATTCTGAATAGCAAAATATTTAGTTGTCTTTTAGCAACTTCAAGCTTTTTGACTTCACTGAAAAACAACCAAGTGGTAGAAGAATGGCATGAGCCATTTCTGTGAAGGGAAATGTATAGGTTTCTACAGGCAACCCATCAATATAGTTAGAAATTCTCAAACTAATGGCACACAGTGGCATCAGGAGGCTGAAACTGGACAGGACTGAGTTCTGTTTCAGACAGTGTTACATCAAATGTGCACAGTTACATAAAACCAAAGCTGTTCTGCCATCCTGAGTACTCACATTTTAGGTACATTGGAATTAAAAGATACTTTTGCCAAGGAAAACTGTTCTGCTTTTTGTCATGAACTGACACTCATAATTTGTGTGAAAAAAATAAGCAAATAAATGCTCACAAATTTAAATGGACACAGTGTGGGGCCCATACTTCTGCTTTCTGGTGAACTTGGATGTCTTATGATGCATAAAAATGAAAATTTCTATGTTAATCCTTCAGGAAAACCTGGGTTTGCTTCCTGTCCTTAGCATGGGAGCTGGATGTTTTGCTTTTTAGTGTAGAGAAGAAAATACAAACCCAGACCCAATCTCATAATGTCTAGTATTAGAGGAAAGGATAAAACAGTAAACTGTAATTTCCCCCTCTTGAATTTAATAGAAAAGATCTTAGCCACATACCTTTTAGTGACAGGTTGTGGATTACTGATCAGATGAAATAAAATGGGGATCATGGATGCTTCCTCTCCTACTGAAAAGGTTACTGGTTTCTACATGTATGTCTTTGGGTTTACAAAGGAGAACTAGATGAAAGAACCAAAAAATGCCCTTACCTGATCCTCACAGAAAACCAGGCTTTCTCCATTTGCAAAATGTTTTGTTTTGGAGTCCACCAATACATGTCAGGTCCAAAGGGATCTACAGGTGGGAGGAGGCATTTGCCCAATGCTGCAGATTATCTAAGGCTCTTAGTCAGAAGGAGCTCTTGCTGCATATCTGAAAGTAGACATAATACATATGATGCATAGCTAAAGATGTACATGATGCATATGTGAGTTTCCAGCACACAGCAGGAGGGAGAAGCCAGGTCTAATGTAAATTTACATAGCAACTGGGCTGGTTTGGACTTCAGCTCTAGAGACATTTGTGTCCACTCTGATATACTGTAGTGCTTTCAAAGTATTTAGTCCTCCAGGAGGAGGAAAGTCAGTCTGTTCATCTTAATAAAGCTGCTATCTGTGTTCTCCAAAGGATCCAGGAAGCTCTTTCCAATATATGGACTGTAAATGAGAGTAGAAATTGCTGTTGGCTCACATTAGCACAAGTTACAATCATCTCCCAAGTAAAAAGTAACGTGGATGAAATACAATCCTTGTTAACAGATACATCTGCAAGCCTTTGCTTCTGGCTTCAGCTGTGAAAGTGCTTCTCACATCTTTCTTTTCCCCTAATGAATGCACAGCTGTGCATTTAGGGACTTGACAAAGAGTGTGATTAGGAGATCTAGACTTCCAAAATAATGTATCTGTCTTACAAGAGTTGTTATTAGCAACTAAATCTTAGTGGGATTCATTATTGTCTCATGTGGTGGCCACTTTTTGCAGTAGAAGCATGAAAAAACCTGTAGCTGTTTAGTAAATCTTTGCATCTTCCAGAATTTATATGGTGCTTCAATTTGATTTTGAGGTCTGGATGAACAAATCACAGACTTCATAAAGCCTGGAAACATTTGATTCAGATAGAAATTGCTGTGGATTTCTTTGTGGTTTTGGTTGGGGTTTTTATTTTGACGTGTGTATCATTTCTTGTCCATTGCCACAAGTTTCACTCCTTTTGGATTGTCTTTATGGCTTCTTGTGAGACACATTTTTGGGACTAGCTGGATGATTGCTGCAAGTGAGAAATCTAAAGAGCAGGTTTTAACTATGCTCATTCTCCCCCTGCTTGTACACATATCAGCTGGAGTTCTCTCATAGTGATACCTTACTTCTGAACATGGGAAAAGGCGAGTAGTCAGCCACAGACCTACTGTCTTTCCTTTCCCAGCTCTCATCCTTGGGTAGTGGTGGTTGCCTAATGGAAAGGTGGATTCTACTCATCCATCCAATGCTGATAATATGCAGAGAAGTTACTGTGCTATGATTTTTAGCTCTAATACTTGTTCTGTCCTGAATTTCTGCTCAAGAGCTTGCCTTCCTGCATGAAAGGATCATTAATAACAGAGGCAAGAAGTCTATTTGGGCTATGTAAAGTATGTCAGAGATTTCCAAGGAGCTGACAATGCTGATGTTCAGCACTGTGAGTTCTGCTGGTGAGAAGCTTAGAAATGTTGGTTGTGCACAACATACATCAGGAATGTTTTTCATCTTTTAGGTGTAGCAGAGACTGTTTTCTGTTTCAAGCTGACCTGGGCTATTCCAAATGTAGTTTTGATTTTATAAAGCTAACCATTGCCTCTCACTTTAGGAAGTTATGTCATACCCAAAAATGTGACCATAACTAAAGCTTGGCTGTTTATAATTCCACTATTTGAGAAACTATAATCAGAACCAGCTGTTGTTAGTAGTAAAGTGATAATTAGAATGTACTCTGTAGTTGTACTTTATGTATTTTTGAGGACCTGATCATTTACAGACTTAGTGCAAGTAGCTGCTGGGATTCAGCTGTCAATGTGAGGTACAGCCTGAGTACTTAGTTTTTACCTCAGTTTTTCTCATGAGCTACCAGTGAGTAGGACTCTTACATAGGTAGTTTTCACATAATAAGTGGGGATTTTGAACATAGCCAATATGGACATTTTTTATTTGTGGTGTTTTATTGCTAATTCTGTGGAGGAGAGTACTTGGATCTGAATGTTTTGGGGGTGAAAAAGATGCATGTGGGAAAACAATAACATGATCATTGATTTTGTTCTTTCTTAATAGACATCAGTCAAGAATTTAGAGAGCTTTTCATAAAAAGTAATCTGGTTTTAAACTTTGCTGTATACAGAAGGTTAAAATATTTGTAAATTAAAAACACAGTGGTGATTTTTTAAAACAGTTTTGTCTTACCTTTTTGGGCAAATGTCACAGAAATTTTGCCCTTTTAGATATAAAGAATATAGGCTTTCCTGTTTTTTTTTTCCCCCCCATGCTGATGCATTGTAAGAAGAGAGTTGTAGAAACCTCCAACAAATCCATGCTGTAAGTAGAGATGTTTCCTTTAGAGAAAGGGCAATGTATTGTAGAATTAGAATGTAGAATTTTGGAAAAAAAGAGATTTTAGTAATTGTCATAAAGATTTTAGATAATCACTGGGATCTTAAGATCTCACAAAACATTGTTTTTTAGAATCTGCATAGTCCCTGCTTTTGGATCAGAGGTGCTTTGTCTCTGAGACATTCTCGTGGTGACTCTGCTCTGTGTGGATGTGGTGCGTGGGGACGTGGTTTAGTGGTGGGCATGGTAGTGTTGGGTGGATGATTGGACTTGATCTCAGAGGTTTTTTCCAGACATAGTGGTTCTATGATTCTATTTGCAAAGCACAGGTAGTTGATGAACTTGGGAAAACATGACAGTTGGTCAAGTGCAGTCTGGCTGTGGAGTACGTGAAGGTGGTGCTGAGACGTAGGAGACATGTGGGTCCTGGCAGGAAAATGCCTCAGGGAGAAGGAGAGCACTGTGCTGCCTGAAATCACAGTTAAAATGGGGAATCTTCTCCCTGGAGCATTGTTGTTCTTCCAGGGGTGGCCTCCCTTCCTTTGCTCTGGGCAGGCCATTCAGTGGGCAGGAAATCACACTGATGCTGATATATGAGTTTTACTGCTAGGAACCTTTGCAAACACATCTAATCTTACCTGGAATAAGTAGCCATGCCATTGTAAAGAAGCTTACTAATATTTTTTTTCTCTTCAAGCTATATATATGCTATTTTTAAAGAGATGTGTGTCACCAGCTGCAGTGTAATTTACTTTTAGAATATAGTGCTCAAATTTCTCTAGTCTCCTCAAAGAGTCATCTAAAGATGGATGTTTTCAAGGAAAAAAAAAGAGACACATAATCCAAAACACTGCAGGAAAAAGCTTTTGTTACTGTTGTGAATTTAATTAGGATTCATAATATGAATTCATATTTCTTGTCAGAAAGGTTTTAAAAAATAAAATTTGTGTTAAAAATTGTGGGTACTTGATAACTTTAAGAACATCAGGAGATGTGTTGTCATTCTGGGAAGACATGGAAAGGTCTAATCAGTCTGTATGAAATGGGATCCTAGGCACATGAGGCAATTGCCTCTCATAGTGGCCATCATATTTGCTGTCATTCACTACTTGCTTTCCATCCTTGCAAAGCTGATTTGTCAAAGATTGGAAGTTTTCTGTCACAGAGCAAACTCTTAACTTGATAGAGAGATCTGGTGTGTGGCTTGAGCTCCTGGGAATAAAAGTACTAATTATTACCTTATGATAATTATAACTAGCCATTCCAGAGACAATTTCACACAGATGAGTATGCATATGAGGGAAAACCAGTTGGGGAGTCAAGATCACTGAGCCTGTAGGATGCTATAGCATGAGACAGAAACACTTGGCTGCTAAATTCAGAACACTCAACAGGCCCTCTTAATAAAAAAATGGACTAAGAAGAGTAGAGAAATTGTTGCCTGCTATGTCTCAAGGAACAAAACTGATGACTTGATATGAAATTTGATTGATTGGCAAACTAAAAGAAAGTTCTAGGGGGGAAATCATAAAATAGAGCAGAGACTGCACAAAATTGCTAAGAGTGCTCATAGCATTTAAGTGAGAAGAATCACAAGTTAAAGAAGAGATTTTAAAGGAATAGTTTAAATGTTTGCTTTTTCTCCTTGGTTTAACAGTTCATGTAATAAGAATCAATGGCTATTTGCCTTTTAAGTTCTCCTAATCTCTTCATGGAATGAAAATTTCAGAATATGTTTCTCTGGTACAGTCAAGTGCTTTGTGGATTTATATTGATGAAGCCTGCAGCCCATTTGCAGTGGTGATATGTGCTCCTTTTAATCCATCCATCTTTCAGCAGTGACAAAGGTTAGCTGTTTCTCTTCTTAGTCATAAAGTTAACTTCAAAAAGATGTCAGTAAGTAAAAGAAAGTGATTTTCATCTTTTAATATCACCACAAACCCATTTTTTATTGATAGGTGCAAAAAAGGTTGCAATCATTTTGCATGGCTTTAAAGCAGTGATAGCTTTGCTTTGAGAACATTAAATCCACACTGGTGGCTTAAAGAAGGCAGCAATTACCCCATGGCTGTTGTTGCTCACAGAGAGAAAATGATGAAGTTCTTAAGTACTAGAGTTAGGTATTTTAATCATTGTCAGGAATACTTAAATCTATTAATCATTGTGTTGCTTGACTAATGTTCTGTTGTTTGGCTTAATTTGCCAATGCATTCATTTGTTGCTTGTTATTTTGTCACTGAATTATAATTTCATTATTCTCTGACCTTGTTTGTCCTTCACTCACACAATTGCAGTGTAAAGGTGGTTGAAACCATTTGGATAAAATCAAAACCAATCCAAACCTTTTGTTTTTCAGTGAAACTACATGTAGCTTAAATCTTAGTTGGGTTCAGCTGATTTTCTACAGTGGTTGCAGCCATGACCACTGGCAAAGGACCTAACACGATAAGATGGTCCAACCTGAAGAGCTACTGGGGTAGGCCAGGAGCATGGTGAGCTAGACAACTCTGAAATAGCTGATGGTCCATCATAAAACCTCTGAAAACACAGTTAGGGGACTGCTGCAATTGTATTTTGAATTGTTTTCAAACTAATAAGCCAGATATGTTGTTCATATGTATATTCTCATATTTCTATTGTGCCTTCAGGAGGTGTTCACAGCAAAATGAATTAGCTTTTGTTTAACCACAAAATACTGCAGTATCTTCCCTTTTCTAACTTGGTGCTATAGATAGAAAGTACAACAGTGGGGGTTGGAATTAGATGATCTTTAAGGTCCCTTCCAACCCAAACCATTCTGTGAATGAGAAAAACCTAATAGAGTAGAGTAGTTATTCATGGAGGCAGGGAAACATCTTTATGCTCTGGTTTCCAGCATGTAGGGAAAAGCTGATCCAGTGTTTTGAAAACAAGTATTTGGTGTATGCCAAAATGTTTGAATTCTAATCTTGTCTGACATTCAAGGTCACTTTGGTGCTTTGATGTAATTTTCACCCACTATTCATATTTGACACTAGCATGGAGCAAGCAATACTGGCAAATCTGCCTCAGAGGACTTATCTTAGGTTGCAAATTAAATTTCCTAAGCATTCAGGGTCTAGAGGTAAAGTGTTACAAGGAGCATACCTGAGAACTGGGGTTGTTTAGTCTGGAGAAAAGGAGGCTCAGAGGAGACCTTCTCACTCTCTACAACTGCCTGAAAAGAGGTGGTAGTAAGGTGGGGTTTGGTCTCTTCTCCCAGGTGACAAGTGATAGGACAAGAGGAAATCACTTCAAGTTGCACCAGGGGAGGTTCAGATTGGATATTAGGAAGAATTTCTTCACCAAGAGGGTTATCAGGCATTGGCACAGGCTGTCCAGGGAGATGGTGGAATCATCATCCCTGGAAGTGTTCCAAAACCATGTAAATATGGTGCTTGGGGACATGGTGTATTGGTAGGCATGGTAGTGTTGCTTGGACAATTGGACTTCATGATCTCAGAGGTCTTTTCCAACCATAATGATTCTGTGATTCTATAAGTCACATATTAGCATGTGTATCTAACCCCAGACCAAACTAGTCAATCTTTCTACCTGTAATTAATGTCATAATAATGCTAATTAAAAGATAATAGATCTACCATTTGTGTGATGAAGTTTTCTTTGGGATAATGGGACTGTGTAGGAAGAAGAAACAACAAAACTTTTCACTTCCCAGGGATTTCTTATCGTTTAAATTGGAATCATATGAGAGACTAGGAGAGGAAAGTGAATGTCCTTCCTGGCTCTGATAGCCTCTAAGATAATATATTTTTGTGATTACAGAATTCACCTGTTCTCCAAGGTTAATAGCTGTTAGAAACAGTGACTTCTCTGTAGTTTGTATCCTGTACTGTAACAGGCATGTTAATCAATAGTTCTGCCCAGTAGCTCTATCTGGGCTTAAAGGCTTAAACAGAAGAGTTCATCCCCATCTTTGTGTGCTGATGTTCTCACTAATGATCAGGGCATGGACTCCAAGCCTTCAAATCCTCTGCCTCTCCACACCTTAGATATGGATTCAGATCTAAGCCTGTTATGGAAGGATCGTTGTTGTTGCTGCTAGTTAACTGCCTTCTCCATCTGTACCTCAATTGAAGGCTTGTTCTCCTAGCTGAAAACAAATCTGGTGGATTCTGGGAAGTTTAGAGCAGCTGTGTCCTATGTAAGTATGATTTGTGTGTGGCTGCTGAGAGATCTGCAAAATACACCACCACTGAGACTATTGCCTTGCTCAGGGTGGATTGGCAACTTGATCTGTTAAAGGGAAAATTAACAGCACAATGAAAGAAGGATGTTTGCTTTTACCAGCTCTTCTTTTATCTTCTTTTTAGAGCTTGATTGTGCTTTATCTCCTTCATGTTATGACAGAAGTTATGAATGTTGATGAGCCAATGCAGATCCTTAAGTACTTTGTCTAGGAACTCTTTACCTATTCATGCAGTGGAAGCTTGAGTCAGATTCAGTCCATTTTACACAAGTTATTTCCCAAAAGCAGTCTGCAGAGTGTTTTGTGTAGCACTGGGAGCAATTTGGCTTGAATGGGATCACGTGTTCCAGGTTTAGACTATGTCTAACTTGCATCAATGTCCTTGGTTGTAAAAAGGGCACCCAAATGCATGTGTTCCTAAATGATGATGGGATAAAAGTGAAAATGCAGTGCACTGAGTAGTGGAGTAAAGCAGAGGAGCATGGTCATGCCAAAGGCCTCGGGAATAACCAAGTGATGGGTCTGGCACTTCTCCTCCTTCCTTGCAAGTACTCCGAGGAGCAGACCTCCGTGTCTCTGGTTAGGAAAGAACTTGGTTCCTGCAGTATTTTATTCCAAAGTCTAGGTGTGCTGTGTTCATTATCTTGACTATGTTTGTTTTATGAGGTCTGTATAGATTTAACTTTCAGTAGATGCTGTATTTTGTTTTATCCTGAGTTATCACAAGGGCTAGGGCTGCTGTAACAAATTCCCTGCCTTCCATCCCACACATGGGTGCATTTCAGTTTGAGGACGACTCATAGATAGCTTGCAATTGCTTTGTGATCCTTTTGCATGGAAGATTATTACTGTTCAGCACTGACCTGAATATTTTACTTTTATGTTAATACAAGTGCTTGTCACTTTGAAGCAAAATAAAGGAATAAAGCATAACCTCCCACACCGAAGAGCTGTGGTATGAAGTGGTTATAAGAAACAGTTACGAAATCCGAATGTCCTGCCCATACTTCAGTTTTTGGGAGGCTGATACATTGCTTCTGTGCCCAGTCATAGGAGTAGTGTGGCATGAAAGCTGCTGTTCTCCTGGCAACCCTTGGCACATGTAGGAGGAGGAAGTCCCAGCTTGCAGGTCTCTGAGGTAGCTGCACCTTTTCTTCAGTGGCTTCTCAACAACAGTATCTGTCTGGTTCTCAGGCTTTTTCCCAAAGCATATTTAAATCTTCTGCATGGAAATAAACCAGCAAAGAAATTACTTTCATTATGTTGGTTTTATTTGTTTTCTGACTTAGTCTAATGCCCAGGATTATCCTTACCCAAATAAATTGCACAGTAGAAGCAGTACAACAAAGGTATGCAATGTTTCAATGGAAGTAAGTTGATATTGGCAAAAGTGTGTAAATATGAGAGAAGTCCAACTGTGCATGTTAAGATGACAATAAAGTAGACTGGTTTTACACAGTTTTAAAACCAAAATTATTATTCATTACTGCACTGTCTGTGCTTTTGTCCTGTGTTCAACACCTCCTCCTTGTATTGACTTTTAGAAGAATAATAATATTCTCTGGAAGAGGGGGGGGGTTGTAGTTTGTGATTACATTCCATATGCTTCCCTTAGAACACTGCACCCTGCTAGACTAATACCACCCTGGCCTAGAGATGGAAGTAGACTTTCTTGATCTTGCACCCCATTGAGCTGGGTAATGAAGGTAGTGGAGAGCAGCCAAGGCATCAAAAGCAGCCACCATCTACTCTGCTGTCAGATTTCCTGGGTGTTTTTATTCCTTTTCTTTAATGCAATACTGAGAAATAATCCAATGTATTGTTGTAAATATCAGCATGTTCTTGCCGTGGATAGGTTGTACTGCAAAATCTATATTTCATGGAGTCTAAATTGTGCTGAATATCCAGAGGTATTCAGTAGCTACTTCTACTATTCCTGCTGGTTTTTTATGTACCTCAGGGAAGTCATTCACAATGCTTGAGTCACCAAAATTTAAGGTGACGTGACAACTCATGAAAGCATTCCAGCCTCCCAGAGATACTTATGTGCTGTAAGAAAAGCAGTTCAACAACTGAGAGTCTTGATGTTGATTTTGTCAATCTTCCTTAGTCTCTCTGTTCAAACAGAGATTTGCAGTTCAGTATTTCATGCTGGCTGACCTCTCTTTGCCCCTGAATGACCAACAGAACCGTATGGTTCACTCTGTCCCAGGGAAAGCAGCAGGTTGCCACCCTCTGTCATGCCCAGGAGTGTTAACCTTGTGAGTGACCTCTCTAGCACGAAGGCAAGAACAAATGGGGAGTGTGCTGTTCTAATATTCCATACTGCACAAAATTAGAATCTTATTTTAATAATGTTCCATTTTTCTTGTGTCCACCCCAACACTTACTCATATCAGATGTACTTTCTTTAAGGTTGAGCTGCAGGGTCTTTTCTGTTACAAATTCTAACAGGTTTTGCTATGAAGATGGAACTCTAGAAGGAAAATGAAAACTATTTCAGTACTGATTTTCCTCCTACATGGGAAGAACTGCAATCTACTACTCATGCTAAGGGAAACTCAAGGGAGCAAGGGCACAAGACTATTAAGAGCATTCATTGGACTATGCTTGTCTTCTTGGAGAGAGGACTTTTCTGTTACTAGCATATATATGCTAGGTTCATTTTCCAAAAAGAAGAGTTTTTTCCAGTCCATGCTCTCTAGTCTTAAACAGGATGTGATTCCAGTGTTACTTTCACACTTCCAGGCAGTTCCTACTGGGTGCTAACTGTCTAGCAATTCTGGTTTGAAGTCTCTTGGCCATCCTGCCAAGCTACGGTGAGTAATATGTTTCTTCACAGTGAAAAATACCTTGTCATACATTGTGGTATTCCAGATGGTTACAAAGGAGATTTGTGTACTTAAATCACCAGCAAATGCCAGTCTCTCCCCTAGCCTTATGTTTCATCTGTGCTTCCTTGTCATGTTCAGAAGTGGCTTGCTTTAACTAGGTAGTGTATGTGCATGTGTGGAAGTACACGTGACAACCTATAAACAAAGCTGGTTTTAAGTGGAGGTTGCAGTCAGCACCACTTAGGCATGTACAGTACCCTCAGATAGATGACTCCTTTCCTGATAGCTTTAATGCATAATCTTTATTGTCAGTTTAATCCAAGTCCACATAACAGACTCCTGATATTCCCCTCAGTCTCTTTAAACCATTGAACTCCAAAGTGGATTTGACTAAACAGAGTCCATTTATATATATTCTCATTTAGTCCTGACTGCATTGTAGATAAACACTCTACCCTGTCCTCTTTTTATCTCTAACATCATCTTCATTGCACTTCAAGATACTTGAAGTATATTTCAGTCCTAGAGTCACTCTGACTGCATGTGGTCACAGTCAATTTTACTGTTAGTCACTATCCTATTACTCCATTTCCTTTAATCTCTGCTTTAGCCCTTGGGATAGTTCCAGTTCCTAAACATTATTTTTATTTTCTACTTACTGCTTTTATTTTACTACTTACTGCAGTGTCCTAACACCCTAAGTGCTTCTTTTGACCTCTCCAACATGGATGTTCAGGATGGACATGGTTTTAGATGATGGTGGTAGGTCGATGGTTGGACTTGATGATCTTGGAGGTCTCTTCCAACCTTGATAATTCTGTGATATATAAATTGGGTCACTTCCTTTATCCAGCAGATCACCTACACAATTTCTGCTTCAGTAATCAGTCTCATCACAAGTCCTTCACCTCCCTTTGTTGTTTGTAGTGGTGCTTTTTGTTATGTATCTTAAAAAAGAATGTCCCTAGCAGTGTGTTCAGTTCAGTCTAGCGCCGAAATTGCATCGGTCCTCAGGTTTTCTGGAGGATTTAAGTACTTGCAAACCTCTCTTGTTTACTTTCTCCTCTTTTAAGTGAATCCTTCTCAAAAACCACAGGTCCTACAGACCTTAAAGATCATCTAGTTCCAACCCCCCTGCCGTGGGCAGGGACACTTTCCACTAGAGCAGCTTGTTCAGAGCCCTATCCAACCTGGCCTGGAAAAATAGTGATACTCTAAATACACAAATGCCTGAATTAATCATCCTCACTGATATTGTCACTGGTTAGAATGAGATTCTAGTCAGATGTGGTTTCAAAAGACAGCTAAAATGGTGTCAGTCAACACTGTTCTTTCTGTTGTAGAGTTAAGAAGGAAAACCAAGAGTGTAAGTGACTAATGAGGAAGTCTGTTGCCTCGCCAGGAAATAAAATGAAATTTCAAAGCAGCTCAAACATGTGGTTATAGGTCCTCTCTGTATTATTATGGCACTGTAAAAGTAGTTTATTTGCTGACTTTCCTTTCAACTGGTGCCAATGAAATTAATCACTGGGTTAATTCTAAATACACTTTTGCTGACTTGCTCAAACCATGCTGTCATACATTATTATAGCAATTTATACATGGTGACAGTTTTATACACTTGAGGATGAAGTTTTAAAAATGCTATATTATTTATACTAACCTGTTAAGTGACTAGAAAATTCACCAAATATAAGAGCATGGTCTAAAATTCCTCAGAGCTTTCCCTGCCTGAGTGACCAGCTAGGGAGATTATTTGTATTGTTTCAGGCCCAGTTAGACAATGAATCTCTTCAGCATCTAGCCAGGTGATAAAATTTATGTCAAACATGACTCTGCTGTTTATCATTTTGTGTGCAAGTTTGTACACATTCCCACTCCTTCCCTATATTAGATCTAAGTAGACAAATGTGATACATATATCCCTGTGAAACAGTGCTGATCAATATATCTTCCAGTGCTTGGAAATAAAGGTTTCACTTTAACAAGTTGATAGAACTTCTCCAGTCTTTTGGAAGAGGAAACCTGCATTGTTGGGTAGATTGTAAATTTCTCATGAGAACAGAGTAATTAACTGAGAGATTATCAGTATTTTTTCCTAAATCACAGAGCATCAATTAGTATAAAGCATTGTCAAGTAGTTTCTGGTGAAGTATGTTCTCCTGTCACCACAGAAGGTTTCCTGTACACTCTAGAAAAGAATGTGGGAACTTGTTAGTATGGAGAAAAATAGAGGGAAATCTTTATTAAGGAAGGTGGGGAACACTCCCCATCTCCCTTTTCCAAGGTGAGTAATAATTTTCCCTTCCTTGACAAGTAGTACAGAATATCAACATTTTGTAGTTTGCTTCCAGATGAGTTCTACATAACCAGAGCTTTACTTTGTTGTGTTATGAGTATATTTTAGGACATGTGTTGGTCCTCAAAACAAAGAACTCCAAAGAAGACCAGGTGGGCAATTGCCTCTTATTGGAGAACTTAAACTAGAGTTTTCAGATCATTCTTTCTCCTGTTCCTGCTTCTAGTTAGAGAAATCAAGATGGACAGAAAACTTCCTAATTAGTTGAGAGACCTTCCTCAAAGATTCTCTATTCAAAAAGCAACACAATAGCATTTTCTTTTAAGACTAAAACCTTGTTCAGTAAAAAAAAAAATAAAATAAATCTTTATCAGTTACATCTTTAAATGTTTAACAGTGCCATCTGGTGACCTTTGCCATAACAACAACAGTGTGTTTCTGAGCATCTTTCTCTTGAGGACCTGAAAGGACTGCACAAACAACTGCACCTCACCAGTTGAAAACCCTACTTAGGGAAAACCTAAGCCATCTGTTATTCCTGGTCCTCTTCCTTTACTCTACAGCTTCTAAAACTGAGAGAAGCTGAATCACAAACTCATATTTTCTTCTTAATACTAATACAATTGAAATGATACCTAGGTAATGTTGTGTAGTTATGAAGCTACTTGTAGAAAGGCACATGTGATTGTTGCTGGATAATCAGGTATCAGCACAAATAATAGTCCCTTATTGCAAGGTTTGTATGAGCCATGGTAAAGGAGGGGAAATTTAGATTAGAGATTAAGAGGAATTTCTTTAACAGGAGGGTGGTGAGGCACTGGAACAGGTTGCCCAGAGAGGTTGTGGATGCCCCATCCCTGGCAGTGTTTAAGGCCAGGCTGGATGTGGCCCTGTGTGACCTGGTCTAGTGACTGGCATCCCTGCCCATGGCAGGGGGGTTGGAACTAGCTGATCTTTAAGACCCCTTCCAACCTGGCCATTCTATGATTCTATGACTGCAGGCTGTGTCTAAAGAAAAATCACTTAAATCACTGATCACAGAGGTCCTGAGTTGAAAGGGACCCACAAGGATTATTGGGTCCAACTCCCATTTATGCACAGAACAACCCCAAAGTCTCCCCATGTGTCTGAGAGCATTGTTCAGATGCTTCTTGAATTCCAGGAGGGTTGGTGTGGTGACTGATGAGGACCCACACACAACAAGAAACCTTCATTGTGACAGTTTCTCTTCTTTCCTCTTCCAGATTGGTACTTTTAGTGTTATAGTTTACAGTAAACCTCTTAAATATTCAATGCACTTTTCCCCCCAGTGACAAGAATGACTTAATGTGTGTTCTTAATCCTTCCCTATTTTGTGCATTGAAATTTGAAGTATGGCAGGAGAGGGACTTTCTAAATGTGGGTTGTGGGAATCTCCATATTGATCTCTGGAGGTTACTAGCAGTAAACTAAGCTGTTAGAAATATAGGTGTTTCAATTTAAATATGAAATTTGCATTTGAATTCAAATCTTGAGAATGGTTTAGGAGAAGCTGTTGAATATTGTTCTTCCCTCATGGTTAGAAAATGAGTGTGAGAATACTTCCTTCAGAAGAGGGAAGGAGAAAATTAAGTAATGTAAGTGGTTTAGAGAGTTGTCCTCGAATATCTAGTAAACATGACATAAGGAAGCTGTTCACTGACTGCAGAGACAGTGGGAATACCTTTCTCAGACAAACATGGAACACCTGCTAAGCTCTGAGACTTTCTGAGTTCATTTGCATGCAGCCTGCTTTGACATGTAGAATAGATACAGGTGAAAGAACAGAAATGGAAAGCCTACCAACAGCTTAAAAGTGATATACATATCTTCTACTTCATAAAGATGTACTTGTCAGTTTGTTGTTAACTTCATTAGAGGAAAAGTGAAAGCTGAAAACCAGACCAGTGAGTGGGAGGCATTGCACTACATGTGCCTCAATGCCAACCCATTTTTTCATATCTCTTTTACTGATGATATTTCTTCATTTTCTTACTTCAGTTGACAGGTCACTAAGTAATTGTTCCCTATCCTGCTCACTCCATCCATTGGCTCTTTGTCACACTTTATTCAAAACTCAACTTTGACATTTTAATTCCCTTTGAATTTCAGATTTCATGTGTTGTTCTGGTCTAGAGATGGTAGGAGTGAGTTTGTTTGCATACTGCCCTTGGCTGGTGCCTTGCAAAATGCATTGTGTGAAAACGTGTTCCTTCAAGTGGAGAGAAATGCTGCATGTTACTGAGTGAGGTAAAGGTCTACAGTGTTGTAGGGAATAAATCTATTGTTTTTGATTTGCATTTTAAAAAAGAGTACTTTTTTTCTGGAAAGCAAAGGTTGATGACAGAGTAGGACACAGTGAATGTTTTTGATTGCAATTTCAGGTTTTCTTGAACAATGTGAAAGTGATGGTGAATTTTAATCCTGTTTTTAGAATGTGTTATCCTGAGATTCACAGAATTTTGGGGGTAAGGTCTTTGCTAAAATGTCTGTGCTTAAATAGTCTGGGTTCTAGAGTAATTGTCTTTTTACCTTTATGTTAGAATATATATTTAACTTTAAAGTGGAACACCTAACCAGGATTTTTCTTGGGAAGACATACTTTCAGGTCAGGCTAGTGGGATCTCACAAAGTGTGTATCAGTGAGACTAGGTAGGGAATGAAAGACAGCTTCTTCCTATCTATTTTGATTATAAATGTCTAATTTCTTCTTTTATGTTTTATTGGCTAACTTTATTAACAGTGCCCACAATAGAACTAAGAATAAAGGGTATTTTGAAGGGCAGCAAATTTTATTGAACAAGAATGATGGACTATTTTTTTTTTAGGGATAAGGGAGCAAGCTAAGACTGTTCATGCTCAAAAATGGTTGTTCTTGCTGGGGTTTAAAAAACCATTTTACCTGGGTGCAAGGACAAACTGGGAAAGGGTATGGAAGAGAAATCCACTGGGTGTTATTGAATATATGGCAAATCTAACTCCCTTAGAAAAAATCACTGTGACATGAATATATTTAGAGTCTGAGAACCTACTAAGGGGGAAGTGTCAGATACATGCCTTGTTCTTACTCTTCCATGGGCATCAAATGTGATTCTTGTCAGCAACTGAGCTGGATTCACCATTACCCAAATGCCTTATTAATTCTGAATTAGAAAACAGCTGGAGGAAAGGTGGTTCTGCCAAAAATAAACAAATCAATACTTGAGAATACACATTTTTAGCTGACCCAAACTGTTTTTCAGTTTGCTCAAGGGATTTGGTGAAGGAAATAGAATTAACATGATACGCTTACAGTTGCCTCATTTAAACTTATGTAAAGTCTTATTAGTTCCACATGCAGATGCATATTCATGAACAAATAAGACATTGATCACAAGAAAGATACATAACTTTATATGTATTTCCTTTTCAGAATGGTCAGATCTAGGCCTCATTCCAGCTACCATATTTCTGCTTGGTTTTGCATTTTTTTTTGGTCTTTTTGGTATTATCCTTATTTTATCCTTAGATTACCAAGAAATCTCATTTCTAGAAAGAAAACAGAATATATGCTACCATATATATTTCCAAAACCTCAAAGTAAAAAGATCTCTCATCTTTGAAACTCATAAAGCTGTGCAGCAGAGGCAGAGTTTGATATGTAGCAGTAGGAGCAATTATCTGTGTCCCAGAGGATCCTTCAGTTTGTGCTAACATTGATACCTTGTTTTGTACACAGGTCATGAATGCTCTAATGACCACAATTCATGTTGCCATTTAGAGACCAGGAGAGCATGCTGTCCCCCCCCACCTTGCTTTTACAAGACTAACTGACACAAACAATCAGGGCAAAATCAGAGGATATATGAAGGTGCTTTTATCATGTCAGCACAGCTAACATTGTAAGCATTTCTATTATAGATACAACACTTGGCATTTAAAATCTCAGCTGTTAAAAATCCTAGTAGATAAAACACAGCATTTTATGGCTTATTAAAAAAACTGAAATAAAACCAAAATAAAAAATAAAATAAAATCAACATCTATTAAAAAATACTTCATGTGGGTCCTTTAAAGTGGGGAAAGGAAAGATTTTAAATAGCCTATGCCACCTGATCAATGATTTGTAAACAGTGACCCTGCTTTATATTTTGCCATAAGTTACATTCAAAGATGAAAGCAAAGCCAGGGAATCAGTTAGCACAGCTAAAGCCAGGAAGGAGCAGGACTGTACATTGCATATTGCTTTGCCTGCAGAGTTGTTCTGCAAGTGGGTGAAGGAGAGGAGGGTGCAAGGGCCAGGATCTTCCTGTTGTGTCTTTTGGGGTCTGTCACATTGACAGGCTCACCTTGCACACAGACATGTAACATCCATAATGGAAGTACTCAGCAAATGCAGTTTAGAACCAGCTTATATGGGCTTCTATTTGTGTGGGGATGTCCAGGCCCACCTAGGCAACAGCACACAGCACTCTCTGTGGTCTCATCATTCTGATTCTCATCACTGAAGTTCTTAGATATGGATCAAACATGATACATGGCAGTAGTTTTATGCATCGATTGAGGCCTTGCTCCCCTTCCTGTATTTCCTGCAATTACAGTGTTATTTACAAAATTGATGTTGAACTTGATCATTGTTTTCCATCTTCTCATTCTAATATTGTTGTGTAGAGCATTGGGACTATAATCTTAGCAATTATAGATTCTTCCTTCTTATTCAGTCATGCAGGAGCCTGTCTTTGCTGAGTGTGTAGCTACGTTAATTACTGAGTGAATTGATTCCATGGATCTGTTGTTGACAAGTTAGAAAGCAGCATGGATGAAAGAGGTGTATGAGCTGGTCACCAGAAAGTGTCTTCCAAGCAGTAACATTTATCTAAATGTGCTTGCTCAATTTGAGCCTCAGAAACCTTTGATAAAGTATAATGCAAACCACTAATTGGTGAATGTGTCAAGAGTAGATGCAGGAGGGACTTCAGTGGATAAAAATGTTGATGACAGACAAGTCTTCTGAGGCCAGGTAGTGACCAAAGGGGTGTCTTCAGACAATACAATTTTTCTTTTCTTTTCTGCATTTTATTTCCAAAGAGAACAATGCAGTGAGCTGCTGAAGTTTGCTAATGACACTAAACAGTTGGGAGAAGTCAGTTCAAAGGAAATGATAATGCTCCAAATTACACAGTGAGATTAAGGGAATACACAGAGATGTAATCAAGATACAGAAGAAAATGAATTCTGAAAATAAAGCAATAGTCAAACTATAGCAAGGATGTAAAGTCATCCTGTAAATATTTTCATTCTGTAGCATCAAATCTGTGAGCCTGAGTGATTAGTTGCCTTCTTTCTTCTTCCCCATGCTCCTTTAGAAACCTGACAATCTTAGTCATTTAATATAGCGAGGCAGAGAGGGCAAAGACTGAGACCTTGCAACTACTTCTGCAGCTCTGAGAAGTTTGCTCTAAGAAATGTTCCTTTGAGCCAAGAGTGTTGGCTCCTTTGTTCTTTTGAGCTGAAAACTGAAACTATCAGTCTCAGCTTCAGTATCAGCCCCAGCTTGAGTATCAACCCCTGCTTGAGTGTCAGCCCCAGCTTGAGTACCAGCCCCAGTGTAAGGTATCAACTGCACTGATGGGAATGACAGTGTGAAAACTGAGTCCTCAGTGCTAAGGTAACTAAATAAAAATACAAGTTCTGTGTCAAAGCATGAACTAGGAGGGAACTGAGGTCACAGACATTTTTCTTTTCAGCTATTTATTATCCCTATGGATGGCTGCAGGAATTCATAGAATAGGATTTTTAAAGCATTAGGAAGAATGGTAAGGGATATACAGGTTATATGCAGAGCTGATGAAACATCTCCTAAGTTATTTTTGTTCCCTTTTATTTACTTTGCTTTTGATCATGAAAAATACTTACCAGATCTTTCATAGTTATTAAGACAGAATTCTTTATTTTTCATTTTATGGAAATTGAAATATCAGACTGAAACAACTTCCAGTAAAACACTGCCTGTTGCTTTGTCTCAATTGCAATGAAAAAGAGAAAAAAATTGCTGTTTTTGCAGGGAAGATTTGTATATATGAGGTTGTTAAAGTTTTGCAAAAGTGGAGTTTTAGACCAGTTTATTAAATACAAAACTCTCTATCATTTTATGTGTACACATTGTATCCATTCTGTAGGCTGCCAGAGAACCCATACACCTCTAAGAGAGAGGTTCAAGGACCTCAATGTCAGATAGTTTTTATGTGCTGTAGGTTACCCACTTTTGAGCTGTTGCTCCACAGATCCCCTGCCAGCTGTGCCCATCCCACACAAGGGCTGTCATTTGTTTTGGAGTTATGTTATTATGGGAATCATTTACCATAAGGACCTGAAGTGCTTTATCTCTGTTGATCTGTAGCTAGTCTCTGTGAGATACTGATGTCCCTTCCTCCACAGAGTAGTGTGTGTAGCTCATTTATTTGATGAAATACTTGAATATTTGTGATGTTACATGATTTATGTAGGATTAAACACCCCCATTTAGATATATACATGCTATTCCTTCTCTTTAGGAATGCACCTGAAAAAAAAATGAATACCAAGTGCTGGTACAAGGTGTTTGGATGACTTGAATGCACATATACCTTGGCTGGCTTCCAGTTTTGGCAGATTAAGAATGAAGATTTCTTTTACTGGTAATAGTTCTTCTTGCTCCACCCTGAAAAATGCAAAGCATGTAAAATGAAGGAAGCCACACTTAAATATGGCACAGCAAGAAAGTTAAGTGGGAGCAAGTTTTCCTGTATACCTTTCCCCCATATATTCAGTTGTTAAAAAAATATTCAAATATGGGAAATATTTTGCTTTCTGGTTTTCCTTGAAACATTCAACAAAAATCTTGGTCTGTTGTGACTGCACCTATTACATTTTATTGCTCCATCAGGGTTTTTTTTTGTCACAACACATGATGCACGTGCATCATAGATCACACAATTGATATATGCTCCCATTCATCTGATGTGCCACATAAATCACTTCAGAGAGTGATATAATATTTTAAAGAGTTGACAGAACCAGTTCAGCCAGAACTGTTTTTCTTCTCTCTTGCTGAGATGATTTGGTGGAAATAAACAGTGGAAAGGTTCTTGGTAGGGCAAAATGTTATGGTCCTTAAGAGAAGAAAAAGGTGTAAGTAATCAGTGACCCTGCACATAATTGACCTTGACATTAAAATCATTGTATGTAGATAATCTGTCTGTAGAAGCAATACAGAAAGACATGTTTGCAATGGTGGAACAGAGAAACCATGCCTAACCTAAAACTTCTCATGGCAAACAAAATAAGGATCAAATATATTGCATTCTGGAGAGCACTGTCTGACTTAAGTTGAACTGTACATATTACCAGTCTGAAGACATCTTGAGATATCCTGTGAAATGCCCAGCAAAACCCTTGAGCAGAGATTGAATAAGAAAGCTTCAGACAGCTCTTCTTTCTAGCTCTGAATGCAGAAATTTTCCAGGCTAATGATTTGACCTTTATGTAGTGTACAAGAAGCACATAATTTTTCAGGAATGCACAATATAAATGAAATGTGATCTCCTTTACAAAGCAGTATTTAGTCACCAGACCTCTCTTGAGAGCATTGCTATATTAAATACATATTATAGGCCAGATACAGCTAAACTTTGGGAGTGGATGTGTATGTGGTTAAGCATTTTGTTTTCCTTATGCCAGTGGAAAATACAAGATTTTGGCTTAGTGCTTTTAACAGTTAGGACTTCAGCTGCTGAATTAAATACACATTGGAAGGACTCACTGGCTTCTGATTCTAACAGGGTGCACTGTGTCCTCCAGGGAAACAAAAACTGTTGTGTTTACCAGTATGAAATTTCCACCAGTATTATTTTTCTTTAATTAATCTTTTTCCCATTTTATTTGCCTTTCAAATGTGCTACACCTTTGCCTATTGTATGTTAACATCCCAGCCTTTCTTAATTGACCTTTTCATCATGTGTAGATTTGGCAGGTGAGATACAGCTTATCTTCCTAATAGTACTGACAGAATTTCAGTGCTTTCAGCCATTGCTGTCTATTTCTTCAAATCATCAAATATGGCCTTTTGGGAAGAAAAAGTTGGGAATTTGTTACCTTGCTGAATAACTCATGAAAATAATTGCAATAAACAGTGTATTACTGAGCATATAACTCCATGAAGATGAGCTTTCCTAGCAGTAGTGATCTACAGAACTCTTACAGCTTTTCTACCAACATTCTCAGCTGACCCTATAAAAGTTTTTTGATGTGGCCCAGAATCTCAGCAGGATTTCCTAACCTGACCATAGGATCATATAAATTTTAAGGTTGAAAAAGGCCTCCAGGATGATCAAGTCCAACTGTTAACCTAATATTGCCAAGTCTACCACTAAATAATATCCCTAAGTGCCTCTTCTACACTGTTTTTGTATACTTCAATGGATGGTGACTCCACCACTTCCATGGGCAGCCTGTTCCAATGCTTAACCACTCTTTCAGTGAAGAAATTGTTCTTAGTGTCCAAACTAAACCTCCCCTGGCACAACATCAGGCCATTTCTTCTCATCCTGTCACATATTACCTAGGAGAAGAGATCAACCCCCACCTCACTACAACATCCTTTCAGGTAGTTGTAGAGAGCGAGAAGGTCTTCACTGAGCCTTCTCCAGACTAAGCAACTTCTGTTCCCTCAGCTGCTTCTCACATGACTTCTCCTCTAGACACTTTACCAGCTTCTTTGTCTTTTATTTTATATGCTCCAACACCTTGATGTCTTTCTTGTAGTGAAGGGCCTAAAACTGAGCCCAGTATTCAAGTTGCAGCCTCACCAGTGCTGAGTACAGAGGGACAGTCACTTCCCTTCTCCTGCTGGGCATGCTATTGCTGATCCAAGCCAGAATGCTGTTGGCCTTCTTGGCCATCTGGGCACACTGCTGGCTTATGTTCAGCTGCTGTTGGTTAGGAAATTTAAAACAAAAAAGTAAGAAATTATGCAAGGTAATACTGTAAGATGGATTAATACTGATTGTCATACAGAAAAATAAGATGAGGTCAGTCTTTTTAGCAGGGCTTGTTGTGGCAGGAGAAGGAGTGATGATTTTAAACTAAAAAAGGGAGGTTTAGACTAGATTAAGGAGGAAGATTTTTACACTGAGGGTGGTGAAGGACTGGCACAGGTTGCCCAGAGAGGTGGTAGATGCCTTATCCCTGCAGACATTCCAGGTTGTGTTGAAGAGGGCTCTGAGCAACTTGATCTAGTTGAAGATGTCCCTGCTCACTTCAGGGGGGTTGGACATTGAAAGGTCCCTTCCAACCTGAACAATTCTGTGATTCTATATACCCAATAAAAATGAGACACCTTACTACATCAGGAAGTATAGTTAAGAACTATTTGGATGCATACATTTTTGGGATCAGTATGTAGTGCCTGATTCCTTGGAGTGTATTCTGAGTGAATCACAAAATCACAGAATATTAGGAGTTGGAAGGGACCTGAGTTTGGAGGTTTTTTGGGAACTGGATGAAGACTGGCTCAGTTATACATTTGATAAGTGATCAAATGGCCTGGAAAGCTTATGTCTTTGCTAAAAGCTGAAGTAGAGCCTTGTAGAAAGAAATATTTATTTATTTTCCCCAATTTCAGTTTTTAGTTGGACAAATTAAGTTTGTCTTTATTCCATAGTGCAAGTTCTGGGTGAAATTAGAAATTGTCCTAAAGATGGACTTAGCCATTTGAAGAGGAGTGCCACCTGCTTGTGATTTCTTCTGTCTCACTGTTTACTAAAGCTTCAACTTCAGGTTTGCACCAATGCTTCCTTCTTTAGCATTTTCTGGCAGTTAAAAAGTTCAGCAGGCACTGATGTGTACAGCATTTCTCCTCCAGATCCAAGAACTTTAGCAGCTAGCATTCCTTCAAGGCTGTCTCAGCATGTCTGATTTGATAACTATTAAGCTTCAGCAAATATCTACTATTCCTCTACATAACTGCATTATTAACATTATTATTTCTATGCAGTAAGTAAAGCAACACAGAGGTCCAGAGGTAAACAACACTTACAGGCTGGTGCTTCCAAGTTGTGTTGCCTCTTTTTCTTGCAGCAGGAAAGTGACTTTCAACTCAGGTTTGGTTTATGTTTGGTGCTTGGTCTTCAGTATAACTGAATTTCTTAGTAGTTGTGGTGCATTGGGGTTTGTAGCCATTTTCTTCCCAATTTTTTTTTACTCAGGACATAGTTAAATGATCCCTACAATTCAAAAACAAATTGTAGGTGCAGAAAAGAGGTTGGTCACATTCCTGATAGTATTATTGATCAGTAGCTCCTGTACCTGATACAACTATCAGTTTGAGATGTTCACTGACCACTGGCTGTCAGTACCTGGGAAGATAAAGCAGAGGAAAGATGACTCTGCACATGTCTTGTTGGTAGTACATTTCCCTAAGCTTTTGCTTCTGGCAATTTTCAGGAGCAGGACATAGAGCTGATGGATTTTGTGCCTGAGCCAATAGAGTATTACATACATCTCCCTCAGCTACTTCCCTCAGGTTTTTTCACTACTTTTTGGGGTCTTTTTTATGTCACCAGCTGATCATATTTGTTCAGGAATGTCATGGAGCCAGATGAGAATCTGCTGTCCTATCTGGGACACCAGGATGCATTGGGGACTGTTGCAAACATGTAATAGGAGCTATAAACCAGGTTATTTCTGGTTTATTGTGGATGCCAAGAAGGCAAGTCTCCCAAGGTCCTCTAAATCAGCTTGGATATAGGTTCTCCTTTGCATCTCCTTTTAGCTCTCATTTGTGCCTTACTAATCTCTGGCAAATGGCTGGAATGAAACCTTGTAAAGAGACCAGGTCCTAAACTGGGATGACCAAGTGACATTAGTGATGTCAGTTCTGAGTTCTTTAGCACCATTGGTTGGTTGCTGGAAAAAGAATTGGGGTTTTTTTCTGTCAACATTCCAAATATTACCAAATAAGCACTCTGCAGTTTTTTAGTCCTCTCTCATAAGCTTAAGTCTTTGCTGTGGGTCTTTTCTATTAAGAAATAGAAAGTTTCCTTAAACTTCTCTACCCTTTTTCCATGAAAAATATTTTTGTCAGTAGTAAGTGCATTGCTAGTGGCTTCCACCTGATTTGTCTTACCATTGTGAGACAAATGGGCTTCATAATCTGTCTAGATGCTCTGCTTGTTACTTTAACAGATGTTTGATCTCCAAAAGCAAGACATCCCTCAACTGTTTTCTAGAAACCTTTCAGACATTGCTTTAATTCATTTTTATGTGTCCAGCCCTTGCTTTAAATCACATTTTTCTTTCTCTGAGACATCAGTGAGCTATGAAAGTACCTACACTCTTTGTTCTGCCATGAATCACTAGGAAGACCAGTTCCTAGATACTTTCCTGGGAAACTGAACTCTCCATGTAACATCTACATTGCACCTTTTCTTAAGCAGTTAACCAAATGCAAGCTTTTGGAGCCTGTGGTCCTTTAAAACAAAAGAAAAGAAACCTAACAAAACACCACCCCCCAAACCAAAACACAATCCTCTTTATTCACCAAGAATATCCAAAGCTCTTTTTCCTCAGCCAGGAACTGTAACACAGATGATGTCTCCAGCTCTCAGGCATTCAGCCCAGCAGCTTTCCTTTTCAACTTTTTTTATTTAAGGACAGAGCTTCCAGAACTTTCTTAGCTGTCCCTCAGGCTTCTTTGCAGCTTCTTTTTTTTTTTTCCCTCTGCTTCACTGGTTTTTCTGCTTCACTCTCAACAGAAAAATGGTCACCAAATAATACTCAGTGAAAGTCCTGTTCCCAAATGGCCTGTGCATGTCCTATCCAGCTGAATAGTGATGCTTGCCAGAGTTTCAAGGAAATCTCAAATTGTTTCAGCTACCTGGTTCCACAGAGGAGCTTTACTGACTTCTTACCAATGTCTTTAATGAATTCACACAGACAGCTAATTCTAAGAGCTATCATGCACTCAAGAAGCAGAACACAGCATGCTTATAATCAAGGCAGCTCACTTTTGGATTATTGTGTATTTAGCTCCACTATAAATAGGCTGCAGACAAAGAATGGTTCAAAGAAATTAGAGAATTATTTAAAACATGAGATAAGTAGAAGCCAAAAGAATGGTTGAGCTTCATTCTTAATTTGTATAGTTTTATACCACAGATTCCCCTCCCCCAATTGTAGCTATAGAAATGGGTGAAAAAAGCTTCTCTTAAACAATAAAGGACTTTTTTTTTTGCTGAGGCTTCCATTCTTAACACTAGTTATTCTCCAGAAGGATTTCACTGTTTTTTTCTTTGATGTGTTATTATATCTTTTTACTTATTGCTATTTTACCCCTATGAAAAAAATATATGCCTCCACATTTCTTTAAGAGGAGCTGTGTACATGAATATTTTCCTAATTCTTTTGAGAAGTGAAGAGTTTTGCACAATTGCAGTTCTCTAGCCATGTTCATGACTTGTTTTGTTAGTAGATAACTATATATTTTAGTAGGATTAGGATGAGATCAGTATTGTGGAATTTGTAATCACAGAGTTTGGAAAGAAGGATAGTCTCCAGGCAGCTGATTTTTATACCACTACTGTGTGGTGCTTTAATAATTAGATGTAGAGTTAAAATTAAGTATGGATTAAATCCATTCATTGATAATTCTTGCTTTCTGAGTTGAGACTCTCTGAATTTATGTATGTGCATATTTTCTAACCTGTACATGCCTGCATTTCCATCTCTTTATTTTCCTTTTATTTTCCTTGGTTTCTGTAAAGACTGGTGAAAAATATTAAACCCAGGAAGAATCTCTGGCTGAAACAGAGGCCCATGTTTTATTCATGTAGAGTGCTGTTTAGGTCCTGGAACTAAACCATTAAATATTCTATACCTTGTTATCAGAGGATGCTTGCTTTCATTCCTTGTCAGTTCCCTATCTTTTTCTGTTCTTAACATAGTTCCTTGTTCCTCTCTAGCTATCCCAGCTCTGGTTACTTGCCTATTGAGATTTTCCCCTTTTGACTTTCATTCAGACTCCAGATCTGAGCCTGGTATTTGACTCTCTTGCCCCCGAGGCTGGAAGAGTATCAGAACAGAAGAAACCCTCAGTAAATGCAATGATCTATCTATTTCATGACTTACTCTCCCAATGACATTGCAGAAAGATTGCAAACCACAGTTTTACACAGAATTTTAGGAGGTCAAATGAGCATGCTTTTTGGTATATTCAAACCATCTAGTGGGTTTAGTGGCAAGAAACTTAGTTTGTAAAAATAGTCTTGCAGAAAAAAACCCCCTGCTTTAGATGCAGAAATTTAATATTCACATCAGAAAATAATTATAGTTATTGCAGCCATCCAAAAAGATGACAGAAACATAATATGTGATCTATGGTTTCAGATAATTATCTCAGCCTGTAAGTGCTGAGTAACAAATGCCCCAGAGAAACCCTAACACAACTGGAAACTACAGATGAAGAATCATTAGCAGAAGTAGTTCACAGGGTATTTCCAAACACAATAATAAACATATTTGGGGGGGAAAAAAAAAAAGACAATCATCTTCTGAGTAAAAAGTAGATTTTCAGTCATCTAGTGAATCATTAATTATTTATCCATCTCTGCTTGGGAGTTCAAGTAAGTGTAATTGGTTGGTCCCTAATGAGATGCAGTGAAAATTCACATTTTCCCTGTTGAGCTGATAAAAGTCAAGTTAGAAGGACCTCTGGATGTGTCTGTCAGTGTTGTGTATGCAGATAGGCTAATTTCAGCTCTGCTTGGGAAAGGTCTATAAGGGCAGTGGGAGAAAGAAGGTTGGGAGCTGGAGAAGGTGCTAAATTGGTGGTGGTATTCTTGTCTTCTGTTTTGATAGAAATGCATATTGGCTACTTACTGACTGAATTAATGGCTGGTCTCCAAATCAAGGGAGGTTGTATGCCAGTTTTCCAAAGTATCAGTGAGAAAAAGCTCACAAAACTGGATTTAATCATTTGTGGAATTGGGAATACAAAAGTTCATTTCTATAGAAAAAGGGAATGCAGCATGGGATGGGAGCTATAATCCAAAATCATGCATAAGAATTCAGTGTTCTATTGGGGTATGCTTGTCCCTAAGGACAAGCTGTTGTGCTTTGAGCTAGTCTTCCAGTATCTGGAGGGTGCCTACAAGAAAGCTGGGGAGGGACTTTTTAGGAGGTCATATAGTGATAGAACCAGGGGAAATGGGTGTAAGCTAGAGGAAGGGAGATTTAGGTTGGATATTAGGAAGAAGTTCTTCACTATGAGGGTGGTTAGACAGTGGAACAGGTTGCCCAGAGAGGTTGTGGAAGCCTCATCCCTGGAAGCTTTTAAGACAAGGCTTGATGGGGCCCTGGGTAACCTGATGTAGTGGATGGTGTCCCTGGCAGGCAGGGGGGTTGGAACTAGATGATCTTTAAGGTCCCTTCCAACTCTGAAAATTCTATGATTCTATGATATTACCTGTTTGCTGTGCTATAGGAAAAAAAAACAACCCAAAACCAAAAAAAGAACCAATAGCTAGGATCTGATGTGTCTCAGTTAAATTTGTGTATTTATTCCATTTCTGTGATTTCCTTTGTAATAAAATAGTACTGGTTTAATGAATTTTAAAAGTCTAAACATTTAATGGCCTTTAATGGCCATGGGACCTGCCAGATGTTGAAATTAGAGACCTCTTATGGCACAATCAATAATCAGAATATTGGCTATGGAAGGCACCACCCTAAATGCTGCCTGTGTGTGGTATCTCAGCACACCTGGTGACCATCTGAAGAGGAACTCTGGCAGAGGATCCAACAGTGCCAGATTGTTATGAGCACATCCAGCTAAACATTTCAGTGTGGCATACAACTGAGTAAGCTGGTTTTGTTACAGATCTATAAACTGTACTTAACAATTCCATTTTCAAAAGAAATTTTGAAGTACTGAGCAGCAAACAATGAGGATCTTGATTTCCTTATTGTTTTGTGGAAGTGTTTTGGCTTGGAGATGTATGTGGAAATGCTTAGTTTTATATTAAAAAAATATAAGCCTTTGACATGTAGAGTGGAGTCTAACTTCATTCAAGAGACACAGCATCAAAATATAAACCCATTTTTTGTTGGTTTTGCTTTGGTTTTTTGATTGGTTGGTTGGTGTTTGGGTCTGGGTTTTGGTTTTGTGGGGTTTTTTTTCTGCATGATGGTATAAATCCAAAGAATTAATCTTGATTTCTATCAAAGCAAATCAATAGAATTTCACCCAGAGTGACTGTCTTATTAGAGTATTTGTCATTTTGTCTGTGATAAATGTATTAGAAGATATTTAGCACTCTGAATGCTCCAGTTTCAAATCCAAGTAAACAGAAGATTGCAGTTAGCAGACAATAATGAGATTTATTTACTTTGCTGTGACCTTAAGTAGAGCTGTGTTAGCAAGATGGCCTTGTAGAAACACAGCCATCAGGTCTGCTGCATCTGAGAAAGATCACACATTTTTTAATTTCTTTTATTTAACAAATACATAAAACCAGCCCTTAAAGGATAAAATAATTGGACATGTATGTATGGAGCCCTTGTCACTCATTTTTTTCCCTTTAACACAAATAGTTGTCTGCTGAAGGTAAGAACAGAGAACAAATGATTGTGTTCCCTACTACAGCTTCTCCTGAAACAAGCACTTTTTCTGGCATGTTTGTTGAATTTAAAAATCACTCTCAATTCCTTCTACTTTGTGCAGATTGGTTAACTACACTTTTGGCTAGGAAAATAGGTTATGCTTAGGAGTTTCTTAACACAGTCAAATACTAGATACTTATTCAATGGATCAAAATCCAAGCAAGGTTGGTGGCTTGGTTTTTCTTGGCACTTCATGTTTCATGACATCATTTCATCAAGTTGTCTGCTGTTGCATTATTTATTGTAGCATCAAAACTGATGGAAATTGAGGCTTCAGAAGCTTTTAGGGAGAAATGTATGGTCATTTCCACAAGTATTGCAGGTCAGAGTGGGTCAAATCCTGCACAACAGTAGTTATAACTTCCACTGAAAGCAAGTGGAAGGGCAAAGGGGAACTTTGGTGAATTTTAAGGGTGTGCTGCCAAGGTCTTTCAAAGGAGCTGTGATAAAGACATCTGGATGAGGTGCTCTTCAATGAGGAAGGGAAATATTTAGAACACAGCTCTGTCTTCTATGGTAAAGTCAGCAAAGGTCCACTTTTTCCCCCTAGATTGAAGAGATCTTGTTTTTGCAAGATGACTATGCAGTTCTGACAGTCACTATATAAGATAGCAAGTTTTTAATTAGTAGAGAAAGTATTCAGCTATGTCTGATTTTACCCTGTGATGCAAGATTCACTGACTATAAACTTTTTCTTTTTGACTTCATTGTTAGAACCAAGCTTCTATTGATATCTTTATTCCCTACTTTGGCAGCAAGGCATTTTCATCAGCCACTTTAAAGGGCTGGTTGTTAAGTCAAACTAATTTTCCACAAATTATGGGATTTTGGAAATATTGCTCAATAATTAATCCAATAAAGCTTCATCCATATGAAAAGTGAATTTTGACCCTGCTCTGTATCAGATATAGTGGATATTTAATGCTTGTATTGTGCAGCTGAGAGCTACAGATGGGAACATGATTTCCTCACTCCTATAACCCCCAATCAAGTGTTCAGATAGAAACCTTTTGGCTTCAGGAGATACCAGATTATAGTCCAGCTGTCCAGAATTATTTCACTAGAAATGTGTAAGATCTGAGCAACTAAATCATTATTACCCAAGTGGCTTCCCTGTCAGTTAGCCATCCCTTTGATCAGCTTGCCATTGCTGACTTGGGTGATCAGTGCTTCTCTCCCTGCAGCAGCCTTTCCACTGCACTGCAGACAAACCCAAAGACCCTGCCTTGATCTTCCTCAGATATCAACCCTTGTGCTTCAGTGGGTGCATGGGCTGATCTCTCTCAGCTATTTGGTTGCTAACTTTGTTTGCTAATTTTGCTAAATATATGCTCATAAGTAGGCTGTAGCAGTCTGATTGCTAAACTCAACCAAAACAAAAAGCTTATTATTCCATGCCTTGATTAACATACTAATGCATGTAAGCAGCACCTTGACTGCATCCCTATTCCTTTCTTTTCCTGAAGCTTTTTCAGAGAGCTTCTATAGTTAAGATGTAAGCCTGTACAGCAGCTAGACAGGGATTTAGCATCTACATAGCATCTCTCTTGGGAATAAAATTCACTGTTTCTTCCTTCAGTTCAGCATGTTTATGCAGATCTTCATTCTGATACCTGCTATGCAATGAGGCTGAAATCTGTAATTGTCCTGTGGGCATCAGAGGGAGAATTGCATTGGTTTCTGTTTGTTTATGGAATATCAGACATGCCTGTCACTGGAGAGGGGAGATTTGCTTGGGCAGTGCCTTTGGTGTACGTGTAGTATTTTGGTATAGAGAGTTTGTGATGCTGCTGTTACATCTTCTTACTACATGGTGTTCAAACCATCATGAAAATACAGTTCAAACAGACAACTTGACCAAAATAAGATATTGTGTATTTTCAGCTGCCATAAAAGGAACTCCCTACATTTAAGGCTCCCTGAGTTAATTAAAAATTAATTATCACATGAGAAAGCACTGCAGAGTCACACCACCACAGCTATGTATTCTTCATTGCTTAAGCCCCTGGGATGCCACCAACTGTAAAACCAGAAGTGTTTAAAGAAGAATTGGACTAACAACAAATACTGGTTTAAGTGGTGGGGTGTGGGGATGGTTCTGTTTTGTAGTGAAAGTACAAGGTGTCTTTCCATAAGGTGGTTTTGGGTGGTCAGGATTGATCAGAAACTGTCAGCTCTGAGGGAAGGGGCTGTGTTAGGAAGAGCTCTTCAGAGGTGAAGGATTCTGTTTCTTATGGATGGCAATGCTGAAGCAAGATGGCCACCAAGACAGCTTTTATATATTATCACTTGCTAAGTTTGGGAGGTGATGGTATTTGTCTTAATACATCAGCATTCTAACAAGACCTCACCATATGAAACAACAGTGTTCATAGCACACTATAAATCATTCTTAGCAGTTCAATAAGTTTTCTTAGGGTGTCTTGGTGGGTGTCAGATCTCAGCAGAATGCTTCATATATCTGAGAGAGAAAGACTTGACTACCAGATTTCTTTTTGTCTGTTTATGTGAAGTGATAAACAAAATGTAGTATCAGTTTTGACCAGCTTATGCCACACAGAATTCATGTACTAAGTTTCAGCTTCAAGGCCTAGAATTTGCATTTTAATTGTAAACAATATTTGTGCTCTACAGTTGTTTCTAGGTCTTTTTTGTTTCCTTGAAAAAATATTGATGGTAATCTGTCAACACAATTACCTTTTTTCTTATAATTGGGGTTTGGATTTGTGCAATGCAACAGAAGAGAGAGATAAGAATTAAGAGTTTTGAGTGGGGAAAAGCAGAACCATTTACTAAGAAGATTTTGTTAAAAGAGAGCTAGTAAATGGATACTAGGCTGTAACAAACAAGAAGCAATTATAACTCTTTCATAAAAGAGAACCTACAGAAGAAATTTTTCAACAGTTGAAAACCAAGATTTTGGCATAATTTCCACTGATATTCATGATAGCAGGGCTAATTCAAAGCATTGAATTTTCAAACACTTTACCAACATTAGTTGAACTTCACAACATCCTGCTGGAGTATTTGTAAGTTGATAGCTTGCATGAGCAGTTGTTGCAGGACAACAGTTCAAACTCTTGACATTCCTGATCTCATCTTGGACTTGGAAAACAGACTTTCCCCTTTGCAGCTTCTCTCTTTCTCAGAAGCACAGAGCCATTACCCTTCTACCAACTTTTCCTCACCTGTGGAGTTTGTTCAGTTTGATTTGCAGTTAATCTTTCTGCTCTGTTTCTCATACTCATTGTGGGCGTGGAGTGCTACTGGAGACAACTGTGTAAGGTCTGTACCATTCTGCATCCTGACAGTTGTAATGGAAAGACAACAAACTGTCATTCTTTAATAGCACCAGGTCTATTGCTACAATTGCAGCAGAGCCTGTTCATAAAACAAGCTGATTTTCTTTATGTACTCATAGTTAATTCAGAGATATATGTGCTGTCAGTTGAAATATAGCTAATATTTTTAATGCTTCTTAGATTTTTATCATGCTGCAACAGTCTAGAGGCAGAGACATAGAGATCCCTGAACAAAGACAACCATCAAAGACATCAAATACACATTTGCCTTTTGGTATAGAGGAGAAATAACTGATTCCAAGCCATTCAGGCTGAAAGTAATTGTATTCACTACAACACCTCAAGACGTTTGTAAAAGCAGTTGAAAACCAGCTGCAGGCTATTCAAGAAGTTTGATGACTGGCAGAGTCCCAAAGGTGGTTAGCTGTAAGCTGCTGTTACACAAAGAGACTGAGGAGACCATGTGAGTCCTGTCTTTTACACAGAAGGACAGAAATAAGAGTAACAGGGAGGGGAAGAGGCAGAAAAACTGCATGCCTGCACTCTGCACTTGGTAGGAAAACACTTGGGATAGGTATTGCAGGAATACTCTGGGGGGTTAGGACTCTGAAAACCAGAGAGAGGAATATTAGATGTGTATCAAAGCACTGTAGGAGTGTTGGAGGGATTAAAGGGAGGAGACAGCAAGAAGAGCTGCTGCTGTTGAGTTCTCAAAGTAAGGCAAGAGTGCAGCAGCCTCTTGGAAAGGGGGAAACACAGGCTTCAACGGTTGGAAACAGTGCAAAGACCAAGAGATAGAGTCAGAAAGTGGAAAGATCTTTATTCACCACGGACCAAGAGAAAAAGAGTTACTTCATAAGCATGAATTATGTTTAAAAATATGACAGTTTCTTGTGTCTTCATCCATCCTCTGCAAATATGCCAGATTGTTTTCATCTTCCCTCAAACCCACAAGTATACCTTCCCCCTTCCTGTGCTAACCTAGGCTTTCCTTCTGGACCTACCTCCCAGTTGCCATCCTTCCCACCACGGCCTGCATGTCCCCTTTTCTCCCTCCAGCTCACTTCAGTCCCCAGCTTGTCCCCCTCACTCTCCACCCCTACAGACAGCCCTGTGGGCTTTATCTCCTCTATGCTGTCCCTGTGTTCTCTGGCAAGGCTAAGCATGAGAGGTGTTTGCCAAGCTCCCAGGGATGAACTGGGAAAGGGTTTCTACACAGCTTCCCTGGGAGCGGAGGCAGGGAGAGAAGTTTCTCACCTGCCAAGCTATTGATTTTCACAAATCTTGTCAGAATTTAATACCTTTAAAACTCCCAACCTTCAGTTTGGTTGAAATAGGCCAGCAGCTTCCAAAAATGTAAACTGCCTGTTCAAGTGGAAAAACACTTGGAAAAATGTAGCCATGTTTTGAAGAGGATTGCTCTTCTCTCTTTGACATTATTCTTAAATTCTTCATTATTGTGAGTGCATAACTGCACCTACAATGTGTTCCTTTCAGGTTGAATTCCCACTCTGAATTAAACATGAACAGAAATGAATGTCCAATGACTTTGCCACAAAAAGATGTCACGCCAGGTCCCAGCATTTCTCTTGCATATCTTTACATACACCTTTTGATTCTGGAGATCATGAGACACACAACATTTGCTCTGATAGATGTGTTATTAGGGAGGACAAGAGCATCTCTGCAGACTCAGGGACAGGAGGTTGACATGGACACTTGGATACAGACAAAGCTGACTTTGCATCCAATAGAGATGCAAGATACAAAACATACCCTATAACAGAAGTTATATAGCATACATATATAGTATATACACTCATATATTATATGTTATACATATATAGTTTCATAGAATAATGGAATTGTCAGAGTTGGAAGTGATCTTAAAGATCATCTAGTTCCAACCCCTCTGCCTGGCAGGGACACCTTCCACTTGATCAGGTTGCCCAGAGCCCCATGTAGCCTGGCCTTAAAAACTTCCAGGGATGAGGCTTCCACAGCCTCTCTGGGCAACCTGTTCCACTGTCTAACCACCCTAACAGTGAAGAACTTCCTCCTAATATCCCAATATAATAGTCTTACACCTCTGTGTATTTGTGTGTATGAATATATATTAGTTCAGTACCACATAAAAACCTGCCCAGCTGAATAGTGCAACTGGAGCAGATAAGCAAATTGAAGCCTGTAAAAGCTTTCTCTCTATTGACAGTTTGTTTTTAAAACACTCCCTGTATTCCCACAGTGCAGTTTGGTTTCACAGATACTTGCTGCACCTGCTAACAGAAACAGAGGAGCTGGATGCCAGTTGTTTTGCTGCTCCTCCTCTTAAGCAGCACACATAATTATCTGTGTGGCTCTTGCATCCTTTAGCAGTGCTGCTGCTGCTTTTCCCTATGTGTCAGTGCCACCTGGTCCCAGGACAAGGTGACAGACAGTAACAGCCTGCCTTAGAGGAAAGCCAGAAGAGAGAAGGGGAATGTGGAACAAAACATGAAAAAAAGAATGCAAACAAAAACACCACCACAATCACACATATGTTTACAGTTTTACAGAGCTCATTTGCTTTACAGCCCCAAAGGATAATATAACCATTCCTTTACTCTGCCACTACTTACTTCTCATGCAGTTTCTTCCATCTCTTTCAAACCTGCTAAGAAGGACAAGGAACAAGGTCATTTTTAGCTTGGCCAAGAGAAAAGCTGATGCACAGAGCTTCTGGCTGCCTCTTGCCTGCAGACAGAATACTCTGAATCTGCAATGCATGCACTTTCCCCAGGGATGGGAAACTTAACAACTGTTTTGCATTTGCAAACTATAATACAAGGCTTTAGTGAGATAAACTGAATGTGACAATTCCAGAGCCCCCAACTGTACAAAGGAGACTCAAGTCTACATTCAGATCTATGTGTAAATGGAATTATATACTGAATTATTGCTGCCTACCTGTCTCCTAGCAGAATCACAATGAAAAAAAGGAAAAGGTACTGGAGTTCTGCTGCTTTATCTCAGAAAACATTTTATAACCTATTACTTTAAGTAGTCATTCCCATTCAGCTATTACAGAAAATGGATGGGCCTGAGGTTTCCTGCTGAAGGTATTATTCCCTTGGGTGGAGATGTTGATACTGTACTCTTTTGTTTTGCTTGTACTAGAAGAAAATAACATCCAGAGCAGTTCTCAATTGTAAATATGTAGAAGAAAATGAATAATTTCTGAATAATTGTTATACACAAAAATGTAAACCTTGTGCTAATGATATCTTTGTGAGCCTTCTGATCAAAAAAGCTCAGAGTGGTGATGACTTCAGCCAAGATTTTGGTTGTTTCTTTACTTTTGAGGAGTTTTATTGTTAGTAGTTGGACAGGACCAATGCTGAGTGTGAAGTGAGACTTATGGTGACATTACTACTCTCAGATGTTTTAGGATGTTTGTATTTCAAGTGTTCTAGATCTTACATTACCAAAGGAAAAAGTGTTACTGAAAGGGACATTGCTTTTAAATGTAGAGAGATGGATTTTTACTGTCATTGAAGACAGCACAAGTAGAATTTGCTGTGTTTGAAGATCCTGGAATAAGCAATGGAAAAAGCTTTCTCTCACCTCTGTGGTCCTGCAGTGCACATTACTTTCTTCTTTTGCTGCACAATGTGGTTTTGTTTTTTAAGAACCAAGTGACACAGCTGTTGCCTTCCTACTAATTGCAACCCACAGCTATTTATGTGTTTAGATTTATGTCCTTTGGGGCTTTTATTCAGTCTTTCTAAGAAAAAGCTTAATTATTGCTATAAGGAGATAAAGAGAAAAAAAACAGTTTGAAATTACAAACCACATACCTGTGGTAATCACTGTCATTCTGTTTTAATCCTTAGCACTGTGTATTTCCACCAGCACAGTCTGCAGTGACATTGCTGTCAATGGGGTCTGTATTACTAACTGGATTATTAGCAAAATTAGTGTTAGATGAGGCCCATTGAGCTCTACATAGTACCAATCTGTGGTAGAATTTAAGAAGCCAAAGTTAAGATAATTTTTGGCTGGGTGATAAGATATTTTAAGGGATGATGGCAGCACAGTTCAGGGTAGCATGCTTGTTAGAATAAAAACTGCAGCTTGCTGATGGCTTTCTCAAATCATCAATAAAATATTACACTTTCTCTCTGCTTCCCTGTCACACAAATATAAGTTATCTTGGTCTTTATAAGCCACCTGGGAGAATTGCTTTTAGATGAAAGAATTAAAATATGCCTCATTTGTTAAGGTTTATAAGCCACAGTGCTCTTGTTAGAGACTGTACTACCATGCAGTGGTAGTTGTACAGTCCTTTGCAGAAAGAGCTATGTTCTCAGCTCAGGCTGTCAACTTGCACAGGGAGCAGGAGTGGTGACCATTTGTCATTTGTGGATCATTCTGTTGTCTTCCCCATCCTTTGAACTCAGCCTAAATTCTTCTTGTACATCCATTGTAAGGGCACATTAGGGAATTGCATACACCAACCTGGCCTATGAGTGCAAATTATTTGGTGCAGAGTAACCATTTTCAAGTATAAATTGTGACATGTGAAGCTCATTAAATGAATATAAGAGTTATACTAGAAGAATAAGAGAGACAAATTTAGTGATGAAACTAGAGAAGCTTTCCATGTTCATGATTCTCTGACAAATGCTGCACAAATGATTCAGTGATTTTAGGATTTTTTTTCCCAAATAAATCAATTTATTTAGGAATAAATCTCTTAAGTTCAGAATTTCAGAAGCATTTTAATGCCATGTTCACATATTGCAAGTATCCATTTTTGCTGAGTGAAGTATTATTCTCCCTCTCTTTCCTTCTTTTTTTTTTAGCTTGTATGTTTGGCTTCTTTTCATCTAACTTACATCTGTTACTTTTTATAAATATGCCTTTTCTCCCCCTAAGAATCAAGCAGAACTTCTTCCAAGCTTTCTATTCTCAAGTGTATCTTCAGAAGTGTGGAAATAATAGCTTTAATACTTGGCATTTATTGGCTAATTCGATAGCTTTATGTGCTGTAACTGAGAAAGGTAAATGTAAGGGGGATTAAAAGGCAAAGGGAGAAACTTTTTCTTGTAACACTGAACCCAAAAGAACTTCTCTGCAAAACTCCATCTAGCCAAGGATCCAGCTTCTGGCAGGAGCCAGGATTTGGTGCTGGGGGAAAATGTTAGAAATAGGGCTAGGGGAAAGACTAGGTGTGTGCATCCTGTTCGGGGAAGATTATCATCTTCCAGAGTCAGGTTGTGTCTGGCTCACCCTTTTCTGCCTAGTTTTGTAAATTTATTTCATTTGTTTTGAAACATTTTATGCATTTTCCTCCATAATAGCATAGCTACTAGCTCCTAGTAACACAGTGAAGAGGCATAGAGGAGATCTATATCTTCAGCCAAGAGAAGAGAAGGCTCCAGGGAGACCTTAATGCAGCCTCTCAGGACTTAAAGGAGCCTATAAGAAAGATGGGGACAGTCTTTTTAGCAAGACCTCTTGTGGTAGGACAAATGGTGATGGCTTTAAACTAAAGAAGGGGAGATTTAAACTGTATATAAGGAGATTTTTCACAGTGAGGCACAGGAATAGGTTGCCCAGAAAGGTGGTGAATGCCCCATCCCTGGAAACGTTCAAAGTCAGGTGGAGAGGGCTCTGAGCAATCTGATCTATTTGAAGATGTCCCTACTTGCAGCAAGGGGGTTGGACTAGATGACCTCTAAAGGTCCCTTCCAACTCATTCCATGATTGTCTATAAATTTCTTAAACTTCTTCTCACCTGAAGAATCTACAACTGCCAGCAGATTTCATGTGTTAAAGAGACATGAGCTGGCTCAACCTGAGAGATGGAGTTTGATAAATGAGGTCAAGCCTCACACCCTGCACTGGTTTCATCCCTCAGGTCAGGGAGGATTTGTGGAAGGCCCTGTGGAACTGAGCCAGAGTGAAAATCCTCCTCCTCCATTTGCCTTGTTTTTACTTAGTGTCTTGTGAAGAAGTGATTTTTAGCAGCCTACAGAAAAATTGCTATCATAACATTACTGTTGTCTAGTGTGGAGTCTGACTCAGGGTAGATCTGACTCTTGCTGACCAAGTAAGCAATAGGTGAGAGCTGTTTTGACAGTCAGGTATTTTGCCATATCCTTTGAGATTCATACCAATAATGCAAGTCTTCCTGTGATGAGCTGTAGTTCACCATGTGATAAATATATAGTGTATTAATTTTATTTTTCCACATAATAATTACTCCTGAAGGCTGTAAGTTATTTAATGGCACACATCTGAAGTGTGTAACAGATAGCAGTATAAGTTCACTGGGGTTACACTCTAAAGAATCCTTTGGGAGTGCATGGTGGTTATTATCAGTGACCTGAATTCTATTCTAACTTCAAAAATGAAAGGGTAATCTAACAAAACAATGATGTACTAATAAATGCCAGTGTATCCACATTAGTTCCTTTCTTCAGCAAGCACATTTACTGTGTGCTGTTTATGACATCCCAGTAATGTAAATGTTTGTCTTGAGGTCAGCAAAATTTGACCTTCAGATTCCAGTCTATTAACACAACATTCTGAACCATCCAAGTTTTATTCTTTGTTGTCAAAACCATTTTTCTCTGACTTCAGATAAAGTAGTTTATTGAAGTAAGTGGTTGAAGTCAGTTTTGAAAATACCTCTTTCCTTTATGGTGCTGTAATCCTTATAATCTCTTCTTTTTTTTTGGATTTCAGTTTGCACGGAAACTTCCTTTGGAATAGAAAGATAAATCAGAAAACAAAATAGTCTAAGGAAAATTCAATCTTCCACTCATTCTACAACTCATTTTCTTTTCCTCAACCACTGTCAAATAAGTCAACCACTCACATGAGTGATGTAATCCTAGATTTGGAATATGCTGGTGGCTGGACATATGTTCAGCACCAGTGGGACTCCTGCTACTGCTCTGCACCCAAGAGGTTTTTATCTCTTTCTGGTCTTTGTTATTTTACTTTCCATGAAGATGCTGTGAGATGATGTTGATGGCGAATAAACACGAGCTTTCAAAGAGTAAATGTTTTATTTTTACCCAGTAGAAACTTCTGCAGTCAGAGCTAGGAAAGTGGCAGCAGAAGAGAGTGATTGTGACAATTATAGCAATACAGATATAGCCCTCTTCACTGAATTCTTCGGTGCACAAGAAGCCTCCTATCGATACAGGAAAATCATTCGAACACCTCTGCACATTCTAAGCACAGATCCTCAGATTGGGAGGATTTTCCAAATGATACACAAAGTTAGAGGAAAAATCACATGGGAACAGACTTTAGGAGGGCAAATTCACAGGATATTTTGATTTTAGTTCAACCAACCCTAAGGCTGTCTGTCCTTAACTGCTAGGGAAAACTGTGCATTATATTTGCTTGTGAATTAGGTAGAGTAAGGAAACTTAACTTAAGATTGTACCTTAAAACAGATATGTAGGGCTTTTAATTTATGAAGATAAATATATTGATCTGAGAAATTTCAAATAGATATCTTTCCTAAGTGAACCACAACTTTGAACTTCATAGGTTCTGAAAAGTCTGGCTTTTTTTGAGGTTGCCTTTCACATTCCAAGTGAGTTCAAAAGGTGTTTTCTTGATTAGAAGTAGTAGATCCTGTGCTTTGAAACTCCAGTTGTGTACTAAGCAACAGAAATGGCTATATGTTAATGTTTGCATTCTTGATGAGTTGAAGTTGGATGGAATTTCACAGTGCCAAAATAAAAATGGAGAATTATTATGCATAGAAGTTGTAAATTTAATTAGCTAGTATTATCAAGTAGGCACAGTCAGTAGAACTCCAGTATGAATTTTCATTTAGTATATCTGCCAAAACATTGGACAAAATGAATATTCCATTAAAACTGAAATTGATCAAATATTCAATTTTTTTTCATCCTGTAATCTACTAGA
Organism: Galbula dea; assembly: GCA_013399015.1. Lineage (NCBI taxonomy): Eukaryota > Metazoa > Chordata > Aves > Piciformes > Galbulidae > Galbula > Galbula dea. The sequence continues at coordinate 2,313,738 of VWZX01010081.1, forward strand.
ACCAGTGCAAAGGTAAATATTTATTCATGGGAACACTCAAAGTGGTAACAACCATTTTTGAACAAGCAGGGTGTGATCCTGTAGTTCTCCCTAGTAATTGCTATTAAATGTAAAACAATGTCTAGCATTTGATCTAAGAGTGGAGAATTTTTTACTGTTATCTTGCAGGCACAGTGCTACTAAGCAGTCTATTTCTCATTTATAAAGCACTCTTTACAATTACTGTGATCAACTCACAGAGTTATTTATCAATGAGTCTAAGAAATTAGAGATGAAATATGTATGTAATACCTTGTAGTCATCACTCTTTCAGTAAAGGATTGCTGTCTGTAGTATAATTTTGATGAGCCTTTCCACCCACTGAAAATGAAGTAACCACTAATGGTATATGTAAAAACAAAACAAACAAAAACAAACCCAAAACACTTTTCCTTTAAGTTGTAAAATATGGGCAGGAAGTTCAGCAGTTGGAAAAATGAACTTGCTGTGGTGGTTTCACTCTAAAGCCTGATTTCTTCAGCCTACTGCTTCTTGTGGGCCAAAGGAGAAAACAAGATGATATATACATTTCTACAACCTTTAGCAGAAGTAATGTGTACTCTTTTTCATTGTTGTTATGATTTCTTTTTGTGTCACAATGTTTGGTGGGGTTTGGTTTTGGTTTTGTTTTATGTGAATGGGAAGAAAGAGTAAAAGAGGGAATTTATATATCTTGTCTCCTTTCCAACTAGGTTTTCTTCTGGTTGTATTTCTTCCTGTTTTGCTCATCCACCTTTAGTTCTAACCATTTGAGGCTTTGGCCAAAGTTCTCAGGTTCTGTGCTGTAAACACTAAACTAGAAAGGAACTTTTGATGTAAGTAACTTTTCAAAAAGCATAAGTCAGAAGAGGATAAGAAATAATGTTTTCTCACTGGATATAAGCTACTAATTAAGCTAGTATCAGAGATCTAGGTAAGCAGGGGGGCAGTTATAAAGTGTGGCTCTATTCTGTGTACTACTGTCAAGCATGATTCAAAAGCAATCTGAAAGTAATTTTCTTTATCACTAAGCCACTAAAATATTTATATTTCATTAACATTCCCTTTGTTAATTAACACTTTAATGCTGCAATTTTTGGTAGCTCCAATATGCAGCGTCAGATAGCAGCAACTTAAAAAGAGATTTGCTGTGAAATCCAAGCCTGTAAAAGTAGAATCTGATTACATGTTAAATCTGCCCCCTACCTGCATTCAATATAGTCAAGAAAAAATACCTGCTGCTTTTTTTAATAGAGGCACATCTCTACTACTTTTCCAGTGTGAGCCAGTAAGAGAAATTGAGCTATTCATGCATCACCAAGAAAACAGATAAATTACAGTTCTAGTGAATTCTGTCCTCAGTTACTGGCAAAAAATAATAATTTGTATAATAAGGTTATGTTTATGTTGAGTAGCCACAGGGTAGCACACAGTACACATTGTAAAAGGTTTACTTTACAGAATTAAATTTTTGAAGGTCTTCATTGGTGTCCAAGTGCAAACAAAAATTTAGCAAAATGTGGATAATGAGTTGTCATCTTCTGAGAATGCTTAATGCAAGGACCTTAAACTGTGTGACCAGCATATCTCACATTTTATTATTATTTTATTATTATTAAATCTCAACCCAAAATACAATCTCATAACAAAATACAGTTGTCTTATTAAAAGATAGTTATTCTAGTGACACTAAGAGGGAAAATTCTTACCACAAGGAAAAGTACTTTGAGGTATTTTACCACAAGGAAAAACATAAGGAAGATATTTTCTACTAAAAAGAATTCTAGCATGATGTAAAATGTTTTAAAAGGTATTTCTGTGGGTTTTTTTTAAGTACAAATACCAGTTGAAAATAGGGCTGTACAATAAAGCAATCAAAACTAAACATAGCATAAAAAAATTAAAAATCATTTATAGTATTTAGTGATTTAACCTTCTTGGTTTGGAATCTACTGACAAATAACAACCTGTATAGGTACCAGCTCGTCCTAGTAAAAGCTGGATCTCAGCACCCACCTCATCCAGCCTTGCCTTAAGCTGGTTGTATCAGTTCTGCAGTGAGTAAACAAATATTGCCTGCCTGGCTTAGCTTTGAAGTACCTTATTATCACTGAGGCTTTTCTGTGCTAATTGTATCATTTATAAACAATATAATTCTATAAACAAGAATTGGACTACCAATTAATTCTTTGTTCTGTATATGTGTTGAGGGCCTAGCTTTATTCTCCCCTAATTTTCTATAGTGTTTCAAAACTAGACTAGAAAGGAGCTCTTTTCCCTCTTCCCTGGATCAAAACATACATTTTTAACAACTTAGAAATAATAGATGTCGTCAATATAGGGCTACCTGCTGCTTTTTGGGTAGGACAAGTAGTTTTGATTTGTTCCAGGATTTCATGTATGAGGTGTGAAATATGAATGATCATATTTAGAGAAAGCCTACTCTGCATAAAAGGCACCTAATCAAAACTAAGCAAGTTCTTAAAAAACAGGGCATGAGTCCAGGCTAGAGGCAATTGCATAAATGAGGAAAGAATGAAATGTGCAGACAAATGTAAAGTTAGGATAAGATCCTTAGAACAGTAGCTAGGCAGTAAAAGACTTGGCATTCAGCATGCCTGAAATACACAGGAAAAAAACAATAACAGCTTGCAACGAGGAGCATAACAGTTCTCATCAAGATGAGTGACAATCATCACCAAGATACAGGAATCAGCCAGTCTGCAGGAATTGTGGTTTTTAGTTTAATTTGCATTGTGCATCTTCTGTGACTTTGCAGGTGGGCTCAGCACCAGCTCCTGTCCATGCCAATTTGGTGCTCTCTCAAGGTTTTCTTTTTGTTCTTCTCCCAGAGGAACAAACCTGTCATACAGAGTATTTCTGCTGTCCCAAACCTGAAAATACAAAGAATGGGGATTCCTATGAGGATTCTTGATGTGCTTTATAATATGCTCATGTTATCAAGAGGCACTCAGGCAACCAGCAGTCCACCGTAGGGCACATAGCCATTGCATGTATGAATAAAATGCATACTTTGCAAGCTGCATTTTTCTGATTGTCCAAGTTGTTCTTTCTATTTAAATCTCTTTTCCTTCCAGTCCTAATCAACCATCTCAACCTCTCGTGTCCATGCATTTCGTAGAAGCATAGAGTGTCCTGAGTTGGAAGGGACCCATGAAAAACTCCTGTCTATGCACAGGAAAAATCCCCTCCAAAAATATAAATAAATAGATAAATAAATAGATGATAAATAAATTCCATAGGCTTGCCCAGCTTGTCATTTTTTTAGGGTTGTGACAATATTCCAACTGACACCTGCTGCTAGTTCCAGCCACGAAGGGTAGGGTGTGCTGATTGATAGAGAACAAAACCCATCTTGCAATCTTAATCTTAATCCCATAATGCAATACTGAAATTAGATCTGTTTTGGGAAATCCATGAGCTGTCATGGCATGGGCTGTCTGCCTTGCCTCATGAGAGGGTTTATAATGCAGAGCCTTCAAAATCTCTGGTGTGATAATAAAAGCTCAGGAGCCTGCAGACTTTCTAGCAGAGGGGAGCTGCTGGTTCTGAAATCATACCTTTTATGCTTCTGATTTAAAAAAACAGTTGTACATAGTTGTGAAGAAGTAGATTTATAGCAATATAAACAGTAACAGTATATTTTCACATTAAGTGGCTGAAGGGTCACTGAAACAGTAGTTTTCAACCTAGAACTCAAAGTAATCTCCCCAGAGAATCATAGAATCGTAAGAGTTGGAAGGGAACTTAAAGTTCATCTAGTTCCAACCCCCCTGCATGGCAGGGACATTATCCACTAGATCAGGTTACCCAGGGCCCCATCAAGCCTTGTCTTAAAAGCTTCCAGGGATGAGGCTTCCACAACCTCTCTGGGCAACCTGTTCCACTGTCTAACCACCCTCACAGTGAAGAACTTCTTCCCAATATCCAACCTAAATCTACCTTCTTGTAGGTTACACCCATTTCCCCTGGTTCTATCACTATCTGACCTCCTAAAAAGTCCCTCACGAGCTTTCTTGTATCCCCCTTCAGATACTGGAAGGCCACAATAAGGTCTCCTGGGAGCCTTCTCCTCTGCAGACTGAACAATCCCAAATCTCTGTCTGTCCTCGTAGCAGAGGTGCTCCAGGCCTCTGATCATTCTCTTGGCCCTTCTCTGGACTCCCTCCAGCACCCCTGTATCCCTCTTGTAATAGGGGCTCCAGATCTGGATGCAGTATTCCAGGTGGGGTCTCACAAGTGCAGAGTAAAGGGGGAGAATCACCTCCCTTGACCTGCTGGCCACACTTCTCTTGATGCAGCCGAGGATATGGTTGGCCTTCTGGGCTGCAAGTGCACACTGGCAGCTCATGTTGAGAACAGTCTCTTTCTTTCTTCATTTCTATTCCTGTGCCAGAACCAATATTGTATCTTCAACAATAATTATTATTCTGTGGTATTGGATAGCTCTTAAAATGTGATCTTGGATACATTTGAATAAATGATGTTTAAGCTAGCAAAGGGCAATCTAAAGGAAAATTTGGAAGATCAAAACATGAAAGATCACCATCATATATATATACCATCAGTATATAAACCAGCTTACATGCACACGTTGGTATATATGTGGGGAGTGATTTTAATATTAACAGAATAGATTTTGAATAGATGGCCATGGACTAGAGATGAGACAGCTCTGGTGGGGTAAGATGCTCCTCAAGAGCTGGATTTGCTCTGAAGCAGACAAGAAGTGTTAATGCATTCCACAGAGAGCAATAACAAATAGGTGAACTAGTGAGAGCCATCTATGATTCTGTGTACTAGCTATCTGCTCTGTGAATGTGCCTCCACAGCAAAGAATTTGGAATTTTCTGCAGAATCTTATGTGTTTAACTGGAGGGCAGTTAAATGTGTAAGAGGTCATTGTGGTCCTACTTTTTTTTATTCATTTTAATGGAGCAGCCTAAGAAATAACTAACTCTGCTGGTCCCAATCTTGTTCAGAGAGGATGAAACTTGAAAAAGTTGTGCAGTTGAGGAAGAGCAGAATGTCAAAAAATGAGGCAGATGATGTACATAGCTAGAAAAAAGTGTCACAGAGGGAAGTGAGTGCGAGATGTATTGGCAAGAGATAAAGACTCAGAGTTGAGACAACTTTCCTTGGTGACATTGAAAACACTGTTAGGCATTTGGAAGTAATTCACTGTATTGATTCTGTGCTCAGTGTGGAAATGATTATTGTGTTTGTGCACCAGCTACTAAACATGCTAAGCTGTTTTATCAGCATCTTTTAGTTTTACTCTACTGAATGATAGCCTTTGGCCACTGCAGTCCTGTGCAGAGAACGAAATCCTAATCCCCCTTGTACCGGATTTGAGTTGATTAACACATTTCCTCTCTGACTGACAGCCTCCATTCATTTAATTATGAAATCCAAATTAACCCCAGACTCTGTGTCCTCTGTCCTTCCCTTTCAGGGCCAAGGGAAACTAGTCCAAATGATGCCTATTTTTCCATTGCAGATGTTATTATTTAAAATAAGGCTTGACCTGTATCTCTCATCTGTTCTGAAATACTTTGATGGTTCATTCTAAACAGGTTTAAACAGATCAAAATACAAGTTTATTAATATTTGCTGCAGAATTAGTGATACTGGCCAGTTTGAGAGAGCCCAAGGATATCCACATGTGTGTTTGCCACAGAAGAGGTACTGAGTTCTCCTTCTTTTGCATAATAAAACCAATATGGCTATGAAAAGCTTCTGCAGCATTAGTCAGACAATTTTAAAGCCTTTTCTATTCATGTGAAGGGGAAAAAAAAAGAAAACAGAAAAAAGAAAAGCATCCAACTTCTCAATTCTTTAAATGAGGTCTATGTCCCTTTCTTTGAAAGAAAATAGAAAGCTTGTTGCTGGGTAGGGCTCAGCTGGGGCCTGATACCTGAGAGTGATTAGGAGAACATGCCTTCTGCCCACTTTTTTCTTGGTCAGGGAATCCTTTTCTCCTTTGGATAAAAAGATGGGACAAAGCTATTGTTGCTGACCAGCATTTTTCAATCAGGACATCTCTCTTTTTAAAAATCTAAAGAAGAATATTGCTGCTGCTGCCAGTTGTTCTTCTTGAAGGGCTTTCTGAATGTCATTTCATTAAATAAATAATAATAAAAGACTATCTGGGGATATAGTAATTCTTGTAAAAGATAAGAGATCATGAAGATACATCAGCTTTTTATTTTTGAACTGTAATTCTCATTTTCCCAGCTCTCTTAATGTAGGATTTTTGGTGTTCTGCTGTTCTTGTTTTCCAGTTTTCAGTTGCTTTTCTGCAGATCCGTATCAATAACCACCTTTTATATTTACTGTCTCCATCTTTGAAGAATGAAAGTAAATAATTTGATTTGAAGTGAAATAAATCAGGTAAACATGGAATTAAGTGGTAAATGTAGCTAATAAATACTTGCTTATCAGTGTTCACAGCACATGTCCATGTAACCATGGAAAATACAACCGAAGGTGAAGTGACTGCTGAAAGTCTGGAGATATCAGTATCTTAAATATGGACTTAATAAATCTCTGGGATTTTTTATTTCAGTTTTGATTCATGTTTTGGGTATACATAGCCATGTTTCTAAAGTCCATATGGTCTGTTGACCTCCCTGACACAGCAGTATTTGGACTGTTTTGCCTCCTCTCTTACTTTTTCTATGAGGACAGGGATATTGAGTTCAGCATAGCCTTTCCCATATGCTTATGCCTCCTTTGGTTAATTTACTTTGTGCATGCTGTTGATGAGTTAGTCAGTCATTTGCTGTTTCTGGGAGTCTTGCTTTCCAATGCTGAGCACTAATGTGTTAGTGTCACTGGCAAGAAGTTTGTGATGTGAGCTGATTTATACCCAAAGCTGATAGAGACTTCCCTGAATTTTTCAGAAACGTTTTCAGGAGCGACTATAAATTTTTCATATATAGAGGATGAAACACACAGCAGGCAACCATCCTGTAACAAATGGTTCCATCTGAAAATGTGAAGCTGTGATTGCCATATTTTAAACTGCATGATTTACTGCTGAGTTGGAAGCTGCACGAGTCATGTGGATGCATGCATGTGTGTGCGTGCCGTATCTCAGGGTGCTCACGGGAAGCGGTGACACTTTGCTCTGAGAGCTTCTTGAAGTCATCCTCCTGTTACATTGCAACAGTTGTGGGGGAGCTGTGGTGTCCTGCAGGTGCAGCTACCTGGGTGGAGCACAGGAGCATGCCTTTTATTTTTGGTAGCACTTTCCTATGCTAGAGATACATTCTGCTAATGGAAAAGAGAGGGCATTTGCATACTCACTATTTCCTAAACACTCTTTCTTCTTCTGACTTCACCATTGTGCCTAATGCTACATAAACTTTGTGACCTTCCTGGGCTGCTTTCTTGATGTTTGACAATGCAGACCTGAGTTCATCAGAGTGCCTGAATGGTGGAGCAGCAGTAGCAAAAGAACAAGTAAACGCAGTGGTATCAGCCTCATTAGCAGCAATAATGGGCTCTTAGTGCAGTTTTGATTCTTGTATCATTTTAATGGCACAGCTTTCTCTGTCTATTTTCTTTTTTTTTTGTATGGAGAAAGCATGAAGTCAGAGAACTTTTGTAGCCAATAAAATCTGGAGGGTTGCAGAAACATTTCTTATTCTCAAGGTGTAGTTCTCTTTGTTCTGAAGCGCAGACCGTTGTCAATAAAGAAGTGTTTGATGGGAGATTTTCATTAGGAAAGTCTGAATTTGAAATATTCAGGTCAGGAAGTGCACACTGTGATAGTCAGCATTTGGTTTGAACTTCTGAACATTGGAAGGGTTTTTGGAGGTGCTGCTTGAAAGAAAGTAAATCTCTGATCCTGAACGGTCTCTCAATTTATTAAAAACCTGGATGAACTAATAAAGGCACTTCAGAGAGCATTATACATTGTAAAAAGTCAGTAAAAATAATACTGGTCCCTTGAAAGTTCTCCATACGAATTTTTGGAAGTAGTTTTGGATGTACTTGTACTTTTTTGATGGTTAAGCCTGGTAGGCAGCCAGGGCCTGGAGAACAATTGGGTTTCTCACTGGTTGACACGTTGCTGGTATGATTTTAATTGGGATTCTTGTTAGTAGTCCTTACATCAGAGTATAATGCCAGTTTTGTTCTCATTTGTATTGAAATAAAGATCTGGTTTTGGCTTTAAAAGGTGAAGTCTGAATTTGGGCACAGCTCTGCTTGATACAGTATCTCATTCTCCCAAGGAAGTTGGCTGTACTGTCCATTTTATCCTTATTCCAAGGAGATAGAATCATAGAATGGCTCAGGTTGGAAGGGACCTTAAAGATCATTTAGTTCCAACCCCCCTGCCATGGGCAGGGATGCCAATCATTAGACCAGGTTGCCCAGGGCCACATCCAGCCTGGCCTTATAATATTATTATCATGATTTGTTTAGCTGTAGTAGAGTGAATCCTGGAGGCCAACCAAGGTCTGCTCCCTTACCAACCAAGTGGGTCAAAATAACACAGTAATAAGTGGTAGCAGGGACAACATTCTTCACAATCCCATTTTTCACACCTGTGTGTCTGTCTTGTAACTTCCTGTGCTTATTAGAGACAAGAACAGTTCTGTCAAGAGAGAAACACTGAAGGAATATGTGCTGCTGTCCTAAAAATGGTGGGAGCCCAAGCTGTGCACATTCTTTATCTCTCCTTCAACAAACTGATGAAGGGGAAGTGGTCATCTGCTCCCCTGTATATTGTGAGACAGAGAGTAATGAACAACATCATATCCTCAGGTATCTAAAGCTCATAAACTGTTGTAATTTAAGCTCAGAGTGACCAGACATCAGTTTAATACCATAACATATCAGCAGAGTATAAAGATATACTCACTGGATCAATAGTGGGATCTTTCTCCATCACTGTGGTGCTTGGATCCCCTCTGAACAACTCATGCATTTCATTTTTGTACCAACCATGCCAAAACCAAAGAACTAGATTATTTCTAATTTTAATGGACTTTAACATCAAGAGGTTGTGTCTGAATCCAGACTTCAGTCTCACAGGCTGTGAAATTATAAGTTTTATTGCAAAAGGCAGCCATTATTATCTTCACTAAACTTAAATCAGTGTAGAACAAAAAACCTACTAGATTTGACATTTTTAATAACTGTTTCATTAGCTCTTCTATACTTCTAGGAGGATCATAGTTGTGTTTTATTAATACAGTAAATTGTGTTTGACAGAAAGCTGGAATTTCTGTTTCTTCAGTATTTTCCTCAGTATTTTCTTAAGGCTTCTTTTTAAAGTGTAAATTTTCCTTGGTTGTACTGAAAGCTATTAAAAAAAATTATTTTGCTCCCCACCAAAAGAGTAGGGGGTAGGATGTGCTGATACTACTTAATTTACACAGCTCCTTTCTTCTGAATTTAACAGTTCAGAGTTGTTTGTTTCCCCATGTGTTATAATAATGGGCATGTATGTGAAATGATTCTGCAGCATTATAGTAAACCTGTGGAAATATTTCTTATACCAATAGCTAACATCCTGCAGCTCATCTGCATCCTGTAGCTGAATCATCTACTGCAGTGACAAGTAGAGCAAATGGAAGTGAAATCAAATATCACATAACAGAAGCTTTTTGCTTCACTTGACAATATAACCTTAAATTAGCATTGCTTCTATGTCCCACAACAACCTTTATGTCATCTGAATAGTTATCAGTTTCTGTAGAAATATTGTATACAGAGACATATGGTCTCTGGGCTGAAATGCCTGTTTTCAGGAGATAATGCAATAAAGTCTTGTGGTGGGGTCAAAACTCTTAAAATGTGTCTTAGGTGCCTTCAGATTAGCTCACTAATATGCTGATCTCTCTGTGCCTGGGCCATAAGAAGGTCTCAGAAGGTGGGACCAGAAGATTTTCGTGCTCTGCACAGCTGTATGAGCCAGGTTAGAGATGGATGTTTGCCTGTGCTGAAATAACCAGCACTGTTCAGCCTCCAGGGACTTTTCCAAAGGATTTGTTCTAGTCTGCTTTCACTGTTTCACTTGGTGCCTGAATGGTTTGAGGGAAGGTAGGCAGCTGGTGAGAAATCATTTCTTCACTGATCATCCAAAGGCATTTGTCTGTAAGGATATGTGTAACTAGTTCCCTGTATTGTTGACCTGTAAAAACATAGAGGCAGAGGAAAGCCCATGCATGAGTAGATGTGCTAACATCTGTTTATTATCTGCTTCATGTGAAGCTATGTGGGAAATGGTTCTATTTTTGCTTCTTTTATTAAATGATATTTTTGATTGGAATATTTTCTTTCGTTGCCTTGTAATGTCTAATATTCATTTCTTTTTTCTCTTATGGAATGCCAGTGTGGTGTACAGCACTGGTCACTTGCTCTTTGATCTCCAGATTCCTTCTTTGGATCAAAACCACTGTTTTGTGGGTTTATTTTACATTCCCATAATAATGAGGGTTTTCAAGCAAGCCCCATGCATAACTGCCTGTTCTTACAAATATTCTCCAGACCAAAAAACTTCATGTAAAATAGGAACAGGAATATCAAACAGGAAAAAGAAGGCATGAAATAAATGTGTAAATTGTAGTAGCCTCATCTCCTCCTGCTGCTCTTGCTGCAACTTGTGACATCATTCACAGAAGTGTCACCTTTAGGAGGCTATTTTTGGCACTGATGTTTCAGCATGGGATTTTAAGGGTAGCAGTGGGTATTGGATATAGTCTCAAGAGATCACCTTCACATTCCCTCAGATATTCTAGGTGTATTAAAAAAGTGAGGAGGAGATACTGCTGAATAGCTCTGCATGCTTGTTTTATTCTTTCTCATAAAACCAGATTCAGTAAAAACTTTGCCAATATTATGGTGCATTTTTTGAGAGGATTCAAGGCCACTGCTTTCTTTGGATAAATAGCAGTCAGCATGAATTGAAAATAGGAAAATATTCAGGCTCTATAAATTTTATCACTTGTAGAACAGCTAAAGAAACAGCCTGTGCTAGGAAAAAAAAAGGTTAATGTTAACTTTTATACCCAGGGAGTTTGGATTTAGCCACCTTCCACTTTCTGTAGCCACCAACAGCCAGAGGAGGAGACATTCATGAAACTTAACTGACTCTTACTTTTTCTTCTCTCTTCAGAGAAGATGAAACTGTTAGGTGTTTTAGGAACCTGCAGGTTCCTAAGGGCTTGCTGCCTACCAGCTCTTTAACAGAGCTTTGCACACTTTTCTAGCAGAGACTTGGACATTTTCATGACTTGCAGAGAAGTCAGTCACTACAGAGAGGCTGCTAAATTATGGAAGTAATTTTTATCTCCCAGTTCTTTCCTTCCTAGAAACTTCGAGGACATCTAAGGAAAAAGTACTGGTATCCTTGGTTGCCTGAGTGGCTCCCTGAATTACTTACAGCTGTTTATTTCTAGGCTGTTCATGGCTTTCTTCTGTTGGCCTACAGCCTTTCTGGCCATGCCAATGGGTAGGCTGATCTCCAGCTCATTTTACAGCCAATCTGAGGCTGCAGAGAAAAGAAACCTTCTTTTGCCTTTCCTTATGCTGAATCCATTCTGAGGATTCCTTACAGAGCTCTGCCTCTGTCATTGCAGAGCTCTCTGTGCACAGCCTCCAGTCATGGAGCAGATGAAAAAAGGCAGGCAGAAAGCAAGGATTCTTAAAAAACAGGAGGCAAATACTGTGACTTTCTGCTTTGCTGCTTCCTTGCTATGTTCCCTGTCAGAATTCAACTTCATAAATAACTTTAAATCTATATTTAGAATGGGAATTATTTTAGCAAGCCAAAAGACTCAGCACAACCAAATCTATTTAAATGCAGCATAATTGAAATGTCAACATAGTCTTGAAATGCCTCAAGGTGTTTCTTCAGTGAGGGCTGGATATGACACAAAACAGATGAATACTGTGCTGCAGAAAAAGCCTTTGTGTACTCCTCAAATCTAGACTTGCACTCACCCTACTGAATGTTTGAAAATGCTTGGCTGAAGTCTGACTGCCACTATGGTCCCTACTCATCCCTTCCTTCAGGGAAGCTGACAGTTCTGAACAGGTTTTGATCTTGTTGGAGAAAGAAGTTCAACAACTCTCTGCACTCATAAGCAGGGGTGCCTGGCATTAGCTCAGAACTCCTGCCCCACTTGGCAGTACAGATCTCATACCTCCTCAGTGAGTGCTAGCAGGCAGGATTCACTCAGGAGGTGTATGGGGAATCCTCAAAGTGATGGTTGAGTCTTCACTGAACTTCTGATGGGGTGGCTTGAAAGAAGACATCAAGACACAAGCTGCTATCCTCCCTTTTTGGGAAGGGCCAGTAGTCCACTGAGAATAGAGAGTAAACACTGCCATTGAAATGTCTTCTCATCTTGCATGTTTTGGAAAATTAAAGAGTTACAGAGTCTTGCTTTTTGCTTAGGAATCCTCTATGATCTCAGAGATCTTTTCCAACCACAATGATTCTATGATTCCACTTGGTGACCTATACCATGCTCCTTCAAGTGTGCTGCCCTGCTGACCTTCAGTTGGAAATTAAACCTCCATGATAAATGGTAGCCACAAGCAAAAATGATCCCTTACCATTCTCCCCCAGTCTCCTGTCTGGTGCTGCTGGAGGAGGTTGGATCATGGTCATGGTTTCATTTGTATGTATATCCTAGCCAGCACTCTGGCTCTAGATTTCAGGCTGCCTGGGTGACACATCTTGTTTTAGCAGTTGATAGACAGAGAAGACTAATCCATCCAACTCTTGCTTTATGAGGCAATACAAGGGGGGGGGTGGGTGGTTTAAGAGGTTAAGTTCAGCTAGATCTTTATCAGCAAACTGTGATTTCAGAAGGAAAATGAACTTGACAACCATTTTACCAACCTGATTGTTTATGTGTGTCTTTGGTTAATGCCTAGAGTCAATATTTGTTAAGTCTGATTGATAAAAATGTGTGCCTTTCATCAAGGTCAAATTAATTTGTGGAAATTTGCTTTTGCTTACCATGCTGCTTCTGTACAGAATCCCTGTCAGACTTTGCTAAAACTATGCAGGCATTTTCTCATTTAAATTATGATTATCTTCACTGTGAACTGCCCTGTGAGCACTACCTCATTTGAATGTGTCTTTTTTAAAAGGATGCCTTAGATTGGTTTCCAATTTAGTCAGGTGATGAATTACCTGACTTGACCTAATTCATTAATTTTAATGGTATTTGAAGTCTTTATTTTATTCAGGGCTCTACTGATAGAGCTATCTTATAGACATCTTTATAATAATGTCCATTCATCAGCTATGTGAAGGACATCACTTGAAAGTGATTGTGACTGCTAGGATGCAAACTGTCTGTTTGTTTGGGTCGTGTTCTGCCTTAGGCTGTCAGTGGACATTGCAGGTTACATCAGGCAAATGCAAGACTGACTTTGCATTAGGTATTATGGCTTGGAAAGGAGTTCTAAAACTGCCTGTTAAATGTGTATGGATGAATTTATGTATATGCAGATGTTTATATAAATAAACTGTGTTTAAACTGCTGTTTGCACACAGTACAACCACCCCATATGCTGTACCATAGTTGTTAAGTTGAACAATGTAGGACAAGTACAGGACTAAGTAAATGAGATCATTATACAGTATAGCCTTATAGTATACAGAGATAGAGGAGATTTTGTGTCTGTTGATTCCCATCTATGTTTCTGAGAATGGCTAGATTATAGGATACAACTTATATGTGTTTGTGTATAACCAGATTATAGGATACAACTTATATGTGTTTGTATATAGCTAACTGGGGAAATAACCAGTTAAGGGAAACATGACAAAGCTGGAAAACCAAGTTAGCACCAAAACTGGAGTAGGAAAGCAGCATTTTGTTGTTGCCATTCACAGAACAAATTCTCTCATATTTAAAGAAAGACAAATACACCAAATAATAATGTTACACTAAAGAAATCATCAAAGCTGCCTGTGAACTAAAGTTTAACCACTGAAGGCTGCTGGAGTTGCCTTCTCCTCAGTTTGATGAGAGTTCTGTAGAGGTGCATGGGAGGCCTGTGAAGGAGCTGCTGCAGGAGGTGGTAGTTACTGCCTCCTTACTGCTCTGGGATGTTGCTATCACACACAGAAAAAAATCTGATTAAGCTCCTGAAAACTCTGTGAGTTTGCAATGCTTCAGATGGTGGCAGAATGGAACTATTTGGTGGCAACCTGCCTTAAGGGGAGGTGTTGTCCATAGCTGCTCCTTGAGGGGGAGCCAGCTGCAGGTATGGTTGCAGGTAAGGAAGTTGACTCATAAGAGTCACTAAAGCATGGAACCAAAAAAGATATTATAGACTGAATGTATATTAAATAGCTTCAGTTAACAGTACAGTTGTAGTCAGGCAAGAGTGAGGGGGTTTCAATAATGAATTTTCTATTCTGACTTGCTCTGCAACCTCATTAACAGAAACAAGAAAAGAAAAGTGCTCCAAAGTAATATGGTTTTGCCTTCTGAAGCCTTTCTTTTTTTCAGTAGAATTATTTTTCACAGGTGTGAAAGGATTGCATATTATTTATTTAGTTGAAGAGACTGTGCCTGTTAGAGGCAGTGGGAAGAAAAGCCTTTTGTTTCTAGTGTCCTTTGTTCTGTAGCAACTGGAAGAAGTAGAAAATGGTACTTTTTGGAGAATAATTGAACATGTTCAGAATGGAGAACTTTTAGGAGTGCTCTAGAGGGAGTGAAAATGAGGAGCATGCAGAAAAATCAAAAAGTTAGGAGATATCAAAAAGAGGGCAGGACTTGCTTACTGCAGGGACAAGACCCAGAAACTTGGAAGGAAAAGAAAAAAACCCTCTCCTAGATAGGAGAGTTAGAATTCCTTCAACTCAAACACCATTGAAAGTTGAAAAGGCTGCAAAAGAATCCTGAATAAACAGGCACTTTGGTTGTTTCAGCAGGCTTTCTTTTTCATTTTTATGGCTGGTGGCTAAATTAATCAAATTCAGATTTAGATGCACAAATGAAATGTTTTCCTGAGATATGGTGAACAGCTATAGCTACCATTGAGCCTGATCCTTCTAGCAGCTGGAGCTAAAAAAACACTCAGTGCTTCTGAAATTCAACTACTTAATTGAGGAACTAGCTCAAATGAAGGATTTAGACTCTGTATTGGAAGTTTTATTTGTAAGTTTTTAGACTCCATCTCCAATCCTGGGCTGATAACAAGGCCTATGTAGTGAAACCCATGCAGAAAGAGATATTCTCAGATAATGTTCTCAAAGATCAAGATAGAAATATAATATGCATCTGGGGAAAGGGGAGGGAAAGTAGAGGAAGCTGGATTTAGGTTGGATATTAGGAAGAAGTTCTTCACTATGAGGGTGGTTAGACACTGGAACAGGTTGCCCAGAGAGGTTGTGGAAGCCCTCATCCCTGGAAACTTTTAAGACAAGGGCCCTGGGCAACCTGATCTGGTGGATGGTGTCCCTGCCAGGCAGGGAGGTTGGAACTGGATGATCTTTGTGGTCCCTTCCAACTCTGAAAATCCTATGATCCTATGAACATGCAACATGTTATATCTAATACTGTACTTGTCACATAGCATTGTATTGCCCTGTTGTATAATCTAAATATATGAGTATAACCTAGCCATAATAAATCAGTTGCTAGTATGTCTTGAGTACTGCCATAGGTAGATGAAAAGAAAATTTGACCCTCAGCCAAAAGAAACTGTGAGCACACAAATTAAGGAGATACAAAGGTGCAGCAGGAATAATGAGTTCAAGGAGCAGGACTGAAACTCAAGCTGCTTAAGAGTCAGTCTTCAACAAAAAAGAAGTATTGTAGAGCAGAGAAATAATAAACATCCCTTTATCCACAGATAGTTTTTATGTGTTTGGGCTTCCTTTGCTACAAAAGGAAAGCAAAGAAATGCTGCTGTGCTGTTGACATAAACCATCCCCTTCAGTCACCTGGATGGAATAATCTATCCTAATACTTTATATATATAGAAATAAGGTAGCCTAGATCTTTGGAATGGGGAAGAAAAAAACCTAATTTGTGCTGATAGACTTTACAAAATAAAGCAAGGCTTCTTCTAAATTTAAATAGAATTATTCTATCCTGGTTGTTAGGAATAATCCTGCTCTTGCAGGGGTATAGGACTAGAGGCTATTTCGAGGTCCCTTCCAACCCCTAATGTTCTGTGAAAAGTGAAGGTGAACTGTACACACTGAAATTGAGCTGCTGCTGAAAATGCTTTCCCACTTTAATTTTCAACTTCTGTTTTCTTCATGGAAAAAAACAAATTCTGTTGCAACTATTCTAAATAATTCCCTCTTTCATTGCCTTTTTATTTTCACAATAATCATATATTCTGATTTTCTACTGTGCAGATTCTACTGAAATTCATGTGCTTAATGGTTTTTATTAAAAGTCACTAACTAAACAACTAAACTTTGTTATTATTTTTGCTTACTCCTCCAATCTTATCTTTTACTTTGGCTGCATTCAAGCTTTTCCACTGGGCTTGGTAAAAGGGAACAGCAAGAAGATAATTTAGAGCTATGTATTGAATTTGTTTCATTGATATTTTATAAATCCATTTGTGTGTGTCTCCTCACATAAGTGTAAGACAGAATCACAGAATCATTAAGGCTGGAAGAGACCTCAAAGATCATCAAGTCCAACCACCAACCTATCACCACCATGCCACTAAACCATGTGCACCATGCCAATGGTGTACAGACACCAATGTGTAAACAATATCATTTTCCTGGCACAAGCCCAGTGCTAACAATGCAGATGTAGTGTAGGTAAGATGCTTGTGTCCTGGTTTCATTTTAACAGTAATTTTCAAGGGAAAAAAGGCTGATTTTATAACTGTGACTTTCTTGTAATTGCTGTTGAAACTCCTCACATGGTCATATTTTCTAGAAAGGATGGGAGTGCCATCCTCTAAGAAGTTCCTCTACTAAGTCAAGCAAAAAGGACATCTAATCCCAACTAATGACATTCCACAGTTGGAAAAGGTTTCCAGGCTTAGAGAGCTTTCCCACTGAAAGATTTTTGTTACTCTTGAGGATGCTTTGACTGCATCCCTAGTGACCTATCAAGAAACAAAGATGGCTGAGGAGAAAGCTTTGATTCTTGTTCATCAGTCTGCTGAAGGCTACAGACAATAAATTAATAATGAGATGTTAGGTCCAATTTCACCTGTGTTTTATGAGGGCAAAGCATGACTCTTTATGAAAGTCTGTAAATGAGACACCAAATTTACAGCATGCTGAAAACAGCCTCCTGTCAGAAGCATTTACAGAGAACTAAATGAATTCCTTATTCATTTTTTCAAATGATAAGGTCTTTACCTTCTGGTGTGTAACTTTTGATGAGATTACTAGATAGGAGAAGCCAGTAACTTAGGGCTTCCAGAGATACTATTAACTGTGTATTATACAATATTTATTCTCTATTCCATATATGAATATAATATATATATATTTATATATTATATTATATAATAATATNTATTTCCACATAAATTATTTGTTGTAGTTATTTAGAACTATTAACTATAAATGTAACTTGTACCTGTATACATTATAGACATAACAGTGTTACAATAATATTAATGTTAAACAGTTATACCCAATAATTTTGAGTAATCTCATCTGGCAAAAAGATTGCATCCATTCTTGAGATGCAAAACATAAGGTGATGTATTTATTGACTTCCTAACTTGAATGGAGGTGGCTCTGCTTACTGAGTCCTACATAGCTGGAGCATAATAGTTCTTTAGGGAGGAAAAACACCAGGTTCTCTTCCCAAACTTGGAAAGGGCAAAGAGCAGCTGGGGTTACATCTACCTCCTGTGTTTCTACCTGAAGAAGTTGTGAAAAGCTACAGTGAGAGATAGTAGGTTTTTGCTGTGTATTTTGGAGAGAATTTCTCAAAATGGAGTTGAGAGAAGCAGTGATTCCCACCAAACCTGAGCAATATTCACTGTCTTAAGCCAAGCACTTGGCACAGCTGGTCTGTTCCCTAAAAAAATCAGAAGCTTTAGAAAAGGAAACCAGAGAAAATATCAACAGATTTTTTTTTTTCTCCCTCTAGAAGCCAAGGAGGAGCCAGGTTAACTTTTAATGTGCCAGGATGTGGCAGCCAAATGTTGAAGTAATGCATGAAGCCCTTGTGCAAATACCATGGTAGTTCCTTATTTATTCTCAGTTGCTAGAAATAGGCCTGATCTTTGTAGTACAGTTTAACCTCTAAAGCACATCACTTGAGTCACTCATTTTTCCTGTTATCCTTTGCAGCTTTACTTCTAATAATCTCAGGCTCTGGAATGCTGAAATTGGCATTAAAAGTGTTTAGATCCTGTTTTATTAACTTATTTATCAGCCTTTTCTGCTTACACCCTGGAGAATGAAGCTGAAGGGGCAGGATATGAGGATGACATTTATTTACATTATCCTCACTAATAAAACTGCCCATGGCTGAAAAGCTTCATCACTGGAATATGCTACTTACCAGTTGCTTGGTTTCTAGGCTGGGCTAAGGGAAGGATTTTATTTGGGCTTGAAGTGCTTTGAAAATTGGGGAACTCTCAATGAAAAATAACAAATCTCACTGTCCTGTGGAAAATATTCAGTGAAAACCAAACCAAACCAAACCTCTCCTATGTGTGCTATGTGACAATAGCATGTATGGGCAATAATGATGCAGTTTTGAGCAGTGGAGATGCTGCACTGAGTAGATTACTGGCTTACAACTGAAAGAAGCAATGAATGAAAAGCAGTTCTTGTGCTTCTGCTGCTTTCAAACTCAGTAACAGTGAATCAATTACTCACTGCCAAAGGCTAAAATCTCATTAGTTAGGTAAAATATAAGAAAAGCCATGAGGAAAGATGAGTCATGGTAAAATGGTGGCAAATGATCCCATACTTTTAGAGAGTTCTAGTGGGTCAGGTTTTCATCTGGTGCTCTAAGGATATTTATTTTGTTCTCCCAGACAAGTTACAGCTAAACAATCCTAGCTGGATGCCAGGTGAGATGATGACAAATCACCAAACATACAATTGTCTGTCTCCTCCCAGACATCAGGAGAGTAGGTTTGAATCACAGTGATTTGCTAGGCTTTGGGATTTGAAGGTTCCTATTTTCTAGCTTCTCTGAACCATCTGCATTGATGCACAGGAGCATTCACATATGAGACAAGACTCAGACTCTGATAAGTGAGCTGTTAAGAAAACCACTTGCAAGGGTGTTTTGGGAATTGACAGTTGTGAGTCTTTCCAGACACCAGCAGCAATACACAACTCTGAGTGGAATTTGTCATGAATTGTGCACCTCCAGTGGGGCAGATATTCCAGAAGCCAACTTGCAGTCCAGCCCTGCTTGCTGCAGAGAATAATTTAAACATCCAACCTCTTTATCTGACAGACACTGTAAATGCTGCTTGTGAAATAATGCATCATTAATTCTAGCCTTCAGAACTTCCAGTTTTGAAGTGCATATGTCTGTCTCCCAGGAAAAAAAATAATAAAACAAACCCCAAAAAACAATTGAAGAGGAATTGTATTTCTCCAGCACAATTTTTCCTTGCTAGCAGTTTTTAATTCTCTCCTAGCTTAAAGTTCTTTCTCTTATCCTTCACTGGGGTTAGTTGTGCATGTAAAAACAAAGTTCAGTTACTGAATCCCACATTTGGTTCTCTGGATCTGTTGTTATTCAATCCCTTTATGTAATTGATTCCAAGTCCTTGGCTGAGTTTCCAGGAAGGCACTGCCTTGTGAGCCTAAGGTTTATGCTGGGTAATTTTTTGAGGATTTTATCTGTCAAGTGAAGTTCTATTCATGAAGAGAAGCAATTTCTGAGGTACTACTTCCATGAAGAGGCATGAAATTAGACACTGGAAAAAGCTATTATTGGTGTCTTTTATGATTTCAAAATCATTTAATTATGTTTTTCCACCTACCAGAACTGAGCCAAGTAAATAAAGATGTCATCTTTCTTCCCCCTCCCAAATCAGGAAAAGAAAAATAATAATCTTCTGGGTTCTATGGAATATTTTAAAGCTCCCACACCCTTCCCAAATCTAATACACCATTATATCTGAAGCAGTAGTTGAGGCAACAGAACAAAGACAGGCTAAATTTGTTGTTTATCTCTGCAAGCTGTCATTCCAGCAGAGGACCAGGACATCTTGGTGTGCCACTGAGAGGGAACATGGTGTTGCATCTGCCAGGCTGTATCTGCTTGAGGCACAATAGAGATTATTAACTGAACTTTCTGGACCATTGAGCTCATCAGATATATATATATATAAATATATGAAAACACACAAATTCCTTGCTTTACATTGTCAGATTGCTTAGGGGCCTCTACATATGACAGCTCCTACACTCCTCACAGTGTTTGCCACCATGCACAATATTCCCCAACATCATTAGAGCTTGTGTGAAATGCCCTTTGGATCCTGCTTTGCTCATGTAAGAGTCAGTCTGGCTGACACTACCATCCCCTTTTCTTGCTGTGGAGAGTTAAAAGTGCCAGCTAACAGCTTTCTACTCCTTGGATGCACCTTCTCCCAACTCTGGGGCTCTTAGGGAGAGGGAGTGCTTGTAAATGCCTCCATCTCACAGCAGTCTGTGTTCTGGTAGCAGTCTCACTGATTTGCTTTTTAATAGAAGCTCAGTATTTTACAGTAATTTGATTCTGATTCATAATATAATGAAAGACTAAGCAGCAATTTAGTGTGAAGACAGAACAGAGATGTAGAAGCTGGGAGCAGAATTTCCCCTCTTGTCCAGGCAGATTTAGTGCATTATAAAGCATGAACTGGACTCATGATTATCCTCCTGTACTCTGCACTGGTGAGGCCACATCCTGAGTTCAGTTTTGAGCCCCTCACTCCAGAAAGGACATTGGGGTACTGGAGCATGTCCAAAGAAGGGCAATGAAGCTGGTGGAGTGTCTAGAGCACAAGTCTTATGAGGAGCAGCTGAGGGAACTGGGGTTGTTTAGCCTGGAGAGCAGGCAGCTCAGAGGAGACCTTCCCACTCTCTACAACTGCCTTAAAAGGAGGTTGGACCAAGGTGGGGGTTGGTCTCTTCTCCCAGGTAACTAGCAATAGGAAAAGAGGAAATGACCTCAAATTATGGGAGGTTTAGATTGCATGATCTTCAAAAAAAAGAGTTGTTAGGCATTGGCACAGGGTGCTCAGGGCAGTGCTGGAGTCACCATCCCTGGAGGTGTTCAAAAAACGTGTGGACATGGTGCTTTGTGACATGGTTTAGTGGCATGGTGGTGTTGGGTCAGTGGTTGGACTTGGTGATCTTGGAGGCCTTTTCCAACCTAAATGATTGTATGAATCTGTTTTTAGAATATATATATATATACACACATATATATGTTCTAAATATATATATAGCTGATTCCAGAGCTCTCAGGCTCCACTGTTCAAAGGTACATGTACACAGAACAACTTGGGATATTATTTTTCCACTTCTGAGTTTTTTGCATTTCTGAAATAGCTTTGAATAACAGTGCCACTGAGATTCTTTTTTATAACATATGCTACTGACTTGCAGGACATCTAATTTCCAGAACATTTTTTTTTTTGCTAGTGAAACTTGGTCACTTAAAAGGCAGTGCACTGTAGTTAGATAACCAGAAAAGTACTTCTTAAAATGTATTGCCTAATGAATATTTAATCTTTTTTCTTAAGCTGAGTACCCAGCAGAGCAAGCAAACTAAGTGGCCCAGAGCATAAATGTATAACAGAGTCTTCAAGACACATCATAGTTATCCATATGTATCACCCTTTTGTAAATTGTGTTGCTGTGAAATAATACAAGAACTAGCCTACCACTGACTGCCTGCATCTTGCCAGGGGTGATCAAAAAGTGATCAGTGATGGTGGAAAAGCTAAAGAGACACCAGGAAACATCAAGCAATTAACATTGCTTGATTTGGTGGATTTCAATAGCTGTTCATGGTCATTAATGATGTTCTTTCTGTAATGTGAGCAAAGGTGAGCTACTTGAAACCTAAGAAGATTTTTTTCTGACTTATGTGGGTTTCCTAAGTTGTGGAAATGATTAAAACCAAAACCAAACACAAACAACTTGGAAGTTGCTGAGTGGTTGAAATGTTAATACCTGTGGAGATGGTGTAAGATCCAAGCCTAGTAGCATCTAGGACTAAAAGAAACACCTTCTATTGATTTCATTAGATATAAATACCAGTATGGAATGTTGCAGTGTTAACAACTCCAGCTGAAGAATTTCATTCAAGAAAATTGTCTGAGATTGGTTAAATTAGAACTTTTCTGATGGTCTGGGCCTCTAGTGTTGCACAGGCTATTAGTTGCTGTTATTCAGGCACAGGAGAAGGTTTCCTGCTTCCTGATGTTTTCCCCTGGTCACTGGACCTAAAGCAATCTTGACCCAGTGCAAGTACAGCTTTTTACAACATGTTGCTCAGAGCTACTGCAGAGATCAGATCTTTCTGAGACATGTGGAGGTGTTGGTGTGTAGCTGCTGCTTTGGGTTCATGAAGCAAGGAGAAAGGTTACTGGCATGGAGGGCCTGCCAGAACTTCACTCTAATTGAAACATCAGTTAAAAACCTTCAGAGTCTTATTCTGCTCTATTTTATGATAAAAGTGATTAGTGTAAAATGGCCACAGACATTAATTTGGCAACAATGTTGTCAGTCATGAGATGCTAGAAAATTTAGTTTAGAGCCTTAATAAAAAGATTGTTATTCTGTGCTGTGGCTTCTCAATCCATAATGTTTCTAAACATAAATGTTTCCATTAAGTTTATAGGAAACTCTTCTCAGAATTGCTTTCTGGACTGTATAAAAGTGTTAAGATAGGTAATAGGAATTTGATTCTGAAATTACATTTTAACAAAGGAGGTTTTTCTTAATTTCTATGTTATATGATGTTAGCCAACAAATTCATATGGACTTTGTGTTGCTTAATGTAGATGGACTTTAGTACAATTGGTTTTGAATGAGAAGATCTTCAGTCTTCTACAAGAGATGACATTGAACAGTGATAATGACATACTGTGAGCTGGCTTCCCATTAAATAGAGCTGGAAAACATGTGTAAAACTACAGGAACAGTTACACTTCTTCCACTTGGAAGTCCTTGTTATCCAGTGGCTAGATGAACTGAGTGGAATCATACACAGGAGTGTGTATCACTAGTCAGCTTACTAAGTGAGTAACTCAGAACACTGTGGAGCTTCAGTTATTAACTGTTTCCAGAGCACTTTCAGACTCATACAGTAGTTTTTAGTTGGAGGTTGTTGTAGTAAGAAAATGCTTAAAATTCTTGCTTCTGAGATGACTTCTTAAAATGCATTCATTAACTGTTCCTAACATGGGGGTATGTGTGCATATATGTATATATTTTTACAAACAACAAAAAAAAAAACCCAAAAGATAAAGCATTAGTACAAAATGAATATTGCAAAGATTCAACACTGCTATGAAAAAATAGCAGCAGCAGAATGTGAGGTCTATAAATATGGGAAATGAGCAAGGTCAGTGAAATACTTGATGGTCAAAGGGACATTCAAGAAGCTGAAGTGGAAGATGTTTCATCAGGCAGGAAGCTTATGTATTGCCTCTTCTAAAATGTATAACTTTACTTTTTCAGACAAATGTCCCAGGAGCTGTACAGCCCATGATGATGTTCAGACTTCCAATTGCTTTCAGTTTTATCAGTCACCAATGCAAAGGCTATGCCAACATGCCATTTCAGTCCTGTCAGTGTGTTATTTCTCCTTCACAACTGCCTGCTATTTTTCACATCCAAAGGTTAACTGTACTGAGGCTTACAGCAGTGCTTGTATGATAGCATAGAACAGCATCATATGGGTGTTTACATTTGTGAGCCTGTCAGTCACAAAATGTTAATCCCTTTTTTCCTTCATCTGGTGCCTATAGCATGCATTACCTGTTTACCTAGTGTGTGACTTTGCTCTTTGTTGAATTAAGGTTCCAGAGCTGGCTCTATTTATTGCCTAAGTAGATAGCTGACTAGTGCAAAAGTCTCAAAGGTGATATGCTGTATGCTTTGCCTGGAGAAATGGAGATTTACTGTGCAAGGAATAACAGCCTCCTGTGTCCTGCCAGCTCAGTGCAGCTGTCACTGCTGGAGGGGAGTTAGAGGTTAGAAGAGACACTGGGGAGGGAGGCAACAGCAGGTTCCACAGGGAGCAATCACTGTCTGATCTGCCTTCCCACCACCCTCTCACCTACAGGAGAAGGGAGAAGAGAAAGCTCTTCTCTAGCTCTTCACCTTGACCTTAGTCTCTTCATGTTGCCACCTGCCCTAGGCAGGAGGTATTAATTGTGCCTCTACCCTTTTGTATGCTTCAGGCTGCTACAGGATGAAGTAATGGTGGCAGGTCCCCTTGCAAGGAAGGGACAACCTGTAGGGTTTCCTGAGATAGGGTGCTCTGGAGACCATCTAGCTGATGAGCCCTCTGATGAAAGTAGTGTCACTTTAATCAAGTTGTCCAGCACCTTGTCCAGTTGAGGTTTGAATATCTCCAAGGATGGAGGCTCCACAACTTCTCTGAACAACCTATTCCAGTGTGAAAAAGTGTTTTCTTATGCTCTGATAGAAATCCCAGAAAGACTTTTTTGGTGGGAGGGGAATAGGGTTCCTACCTCTGGAATGTGAATAGTAAAGGACAAGTCTTAATAAAGGGAAAAGCCAGGAGAGGGGACCTGCCTCATAAGGGACAGTTGCCTCAACCACTTCTCAATTTCCAGAGCTCCCTTTGAGAGGCTTCCTAACACCCTCCACCTCCCCAAAACATTACTGATGTTTTTTCACACCAGAGCCTGCTCTGCTTCTGCCACCAAGTTGCATTTTTTTTCCTCTTCAATCATTCTTCAGGCACTCAAATGCAATTATAAGTCATGAGCTAACTCAGAATGCTTTTTATATGACTACATCCAGACTGCTAAGAAACCCAGTTGATTAGCTCTTGCTGACTGCCAGTCCTCTGTACTTTATCCATTCTATCACTCTTTTATCACCATTCACAAACTTTTTTAGTCACTACTTTCATTTCTAGATTCTTAATTAACTTGTTCAGTGTTGTCAGGCTTCATGATCTCTGTAGACAGGCTTCATTTAATGATGATTCTCTGTAACTCAGTGAACCTGCTTTGGTTTGCATTCAATACTCTGAAAATACCTAAAACTATAAACTGCTTTATATACACTTAAATACATACTTAATGTGTATTCTTCTCCTGTGAAGGATATCTGTTCTTGTAAATCTGTATCTTATATCCAGGATAATAATCAGATGACCTTCTTCTCTTTAGTTATGAAATCACTTACCCAGTTTCAATTTTCCCATATGAACTTCTCTTTAGCTTATGCTTATGCTTGAGTATGGCAGCCAAGGTATAACTAAAACAGCCAAAGGTCAAAATAATGAGCCATTTCCACTGGTGAAGCAAATATTTTACTACATGACTACTACCTGCTGATCTCATCTTTTAAAGTGTTTTGTGATGCTAGGGTTGAAGAACACCACATAAAACAAATTGTTTTGAAGCTCAGCCAAATGTTGTAGGTCAAGATCTAGGTAGGAAGAAATTTCAAGAGCACATCCTTGAAAAATAAATGTAGCCATGAACATGGTAGGGAGATACTGTTAGGTAATAGCTTGGATATGCTCACATCTGAAAAGGAATGCTCACTGGGCTATGGATTAGGAAGATTTGATTTGCCTATTTAAGCTTTGCTCTTCCTAAAACATTCCTTCTTTCTGACTTCTTTATGTTGTAAATGAAACAAAAAAAAATCTTTGTGAAAGAATATCTTCTTCCAACCAGCCTGCACTTACTCAGCAAGATGTGCCCATTTTCACTGAACAATAATCACAGTAAGACACTTCTGGTTCTGAGCAGACTGACAAGTGCATTAAACAAGATGTGCAATTTTCTTGTAATCATCAAATAGACAACTCTATTGTAATGCCTATTTAAAATAATATATGAAGCTGTTCTGCAACTGGTTGCCAACACATAGACAGTGATGTGTACAAAGATCCAGTAGAGGGTTGAGATACATCAGGTAGAATTTAGGAAGTACAATCCATGTGTCACACTTGAGCAGACACCTTCCCTATTGGAAGGAAAACTATCTGCATCACTTGGTGTTATGGACCAAGATTTCCAAGCATGCAGACACCTGCTAATGAGGATGAGCTCTGATACAGTGCAGCTAAGACAACTTCTTCTTATGACAGAAGCTGGTGTTCAACTTTTAACATGACAAGAGTTGTCCTTATAGCACTTGTTTAAGAGGTGGGACCCAGGAATACCCTGCTGTGCCTTCAGCCTCAGGGGTATTCCTAGCCCATCAGCCACTCCCCCATAGGATGCCCCAGTCACCATGTCCCATGCAATGTAAGTTGGTTTTTTCTTGCATCAATACTTTGAGGAAAAAGGGAGTTTTTTGTGCTCAAAGAATGCACATTAGAGTATGACTTTGTTGCCTGATGATTGTAGCAATGGCAAAGGTTGGAAATACAATAATCTGTTAATGTTTTCTCCAGTAACTGTTTAATGGAGAATACAGGAGCCCAGGACAAAGCAGCATTCTCAAACATCATTTCTCTGCTCATGTCCTTGAAATATTATTGTAACACCCTAGCCTTAAGAAAAGGTTCTGCACTCTGGAGTTTTAAAGCAAATGGAGTTCCCTAACAGCAGTCCAGGCTTAGACATCTTAGCTCTGTGAGGGGAAAGGATTGCACTTATACCCAGGACTTATAATTTGCTTTAACTTGCTATAGGCAGTTCAGGATGCAGGTTTACTGTTACCCTGCCTGTGCATTATACAGATATCTGGTACTGCCTAGGGCATCTCTGGGACCAGACAGCTGGAAGCTGGCTTGCAGAACCTAGCTGGAAATGTCTCAGACTTTACTGCATCTAAATTGTAGCTGATTTTTCTGAATGGATGGTTTCATTTATGAATGAGTCAAAAGCAAGGTAAGTTCTGTGTTTTCTCAAGGCTCCTGACCATGAGTCAGGATGCAACAGTGATTCAGATGGTTCCCAGACACAGAGGCCAGACTGGGAGACATGAAAGGTGGGCAGGGACTTTATTAGGGAGTGCAGTGCTAGGAAGAGGAGGTTTAAAATGAAAGAAGCTAGGTTTAGATTAGATGTAAGGAAGAAATTCTTCACTGTGAGGGTGGTTAGGCACTGGAAGAGGTTGCCCAGAGAGGCTGTGGATGCTCCATCCCTGGGAGGGTGCAAGGCCAGGTTGCATGGGGTTTTTATCAACCTAGTCTAGTAGATGTCCTTGCCTGTGACATGGGGGGTTGGAACTAGGTGATCTTTAAGGTCCCTTCCCACGCAAACCATTCCATGATTCTGTGTTCATCTAAGCACTTGCTAAGGAAAAACAGGAATCTTCTTTTTAGCTTAAGGTGTTGCTCCCCTTCTCTCCCCCCACTTTGAGTATAAGGGGGCACACCTGCCCTATCTTGCATGTTTTTGGAAATCTGCCTCCTTCTGCTTCTCTGCTGGGCTTTGGCTGAAGTCACCCATAGTGAGACTAAAATGTTATGAATCTGATCTCAGATTTCTCTCTCTTTCAGTGGTACAGCAACCATCAGAGAGTTATGGGCTGTGGTGTGTGACAAAGTTCATTACATTTTTGTCAGTATTTCTTTTTTTCATGCTGTGATAGTCAAAACTAATAAAATGACCAACAAATGTAAGATAAAAATACACTGCATTATTTCAATCCAGCAATTGAATTCTATCAATCAAGCTACCCTTTTGTGCTAGAGAAGTAAACCATAGAGCTTTATATTGTGTGTGCAACATCAACAATAACAAACAAAAACCTTAGATGGCATTGAAGAGTCTAATCTGTAAAAGAATTGCACTTCAAAAACTTGGAAAATGAACTAGAAAAGAAAAATAAGGCATACAGCATATGTGTGATAAGAAAAGTCTAGACACCAGTGTGTGAATATTAAATCACAAACACTGAATGAATAACACCATGATAAGATCAAGTAAATTCATGAAACTCAAAAGCTGCTGAATATTTAAGAGAAAAAAAGAGTATGTATGCAGTACAATTAGAAGACTGGTTCATTAACAAGCTCCTCCAAGTTTTCCTTTGGGTATCTTCCAGAGGCAAGGAAGAAGGGATTATTTTTAGTTCCATAATGAAAAATTATGTTTTAGCATAAAATATAGTGTGTTGCATGAGGAATATAGTAGTAGAAGGAACCTCCTGGGTCACAAATGCATTTTCTGGTGTTACAGAAGCCTTTCCATATGCTATCTTTTGTGAATCTACCATGATCCATGTCAAAAGCATGTATTTATTTTCTGTCCCTGCTGTTCCCATTCAAAAAGGAGTTCCAGAACCTGATTTCAGTAATAGCTAAGAATCTTTTTATTTTCAGCCAGAATTTATTAGTGGGCAATTTATACCCATTTGTACATCTGCCAATAGCCCTTTAGCTTAAATTTTCTCTTTCCCTGCTGTTGATCCTCTGATATATTCATAGACAGCAGTCATAATTCCTCTTCATTTTTGTCTCCTGGCACTAATCAACACAAAATCTTGTAGTCAACTCTCCAACTGCAGCTCTCCATTCCCCTGCTAATCCCTGAGGCCATTCTCTGGTCCTGCTCAAATCTGAGTTTATCCTCCAGCTATCTACCAGGGTGAATGCAGCTGCAAACAGCTACCTCCTGGAAGAAAAGGACTCATGAGCATCCTGGGCCTTGGTGTCAACACTTCTTCTATGGGAAATACTTGCCCCAATGCTCTCAGTGATGCCTTTCCCTTCTTCCCACACCACATTGCACTGTTAGCTCATAGTCATTCTCTGATGAACAATTTGACAAGGATCCTTTCTTGTTTCAAATTGGGAAGTCCTCACCTGGCAGCAGAAGCTCTGCTTTTATTCCCTAGGCATATTACCTTGCACTCAAACTAGTAAACTTCAGCCAATTTATTTTATGTACTCCAGCTCTGCATCATTGATGATTATCAACATTATGTGAGCAGTACATTTTAATTTGCAGAGTTCTGTGAAGTTGTCTTTACTCTCCTGCATGTATTGTCACTGCAAGAAAAGCAGTACAGAGTATTACAGATGTATTTATGAAGTTTATATTACAGATGTACTTATGAAACATAATTGGGAGCCCACTAAAGCAAAAGGCCTTATTATCATTCAAGTGGCTCAGAAGTAATGGCATCTAAATGCATTTCTCTGGGTGTGAATCCAGTCCTCTTTCATCCTCTCAGGAAAGGCAAAGCTCACTGAAGTATCTTTGTAAATCCACTCTATTGCTTGACAATCCCCAAGAGCCAAAAAAAAGGTTTTGATATTAAGAAACCAGAAGCTGAACTGCTTTTCTTGTTAATAGAAATGGCCAAAGCATCTGAGCTTGAGAACCTGGTGTGAACCTATTGTGAACCTCATGTCAGCTCAGAAGGAACTGACAAAAAGGATATTTGGATCAATTGGTTAATCCTTTCATTAAAAAGACATTCAAGAAAAGATTGTTCTTTATGTCATTCATCTTGGATGAACCATGGTAAGCAGTGTATTTCCTTTAACACAGAAGGAATAAGTGAAGCTGGGAGCTTATTAGTAGGAAGCCTTGGGGGAGCAGTTTGTCCAAGAAGCTTACAGCTCCTCTGAGTCATTGACAAAGGTATATCACTTTAGGGGAGATGAGGTCAGCAGCATCTCTGCCTGACTGACTACTCTCCTATGGGACTAGATACCTGGGAGTTAGAGGAATATGAAAGTCAGGAAGCATAAGATTGACATGGGTGTCTTTGAGGGAGCAGGGTGGCTTTTGTTGTAGAGCTGGAGCACAACTTTAGAGAGGTTTGTTCATGGGGTTGTAGGGAAGAAAAAAAATACTGCCCTTCACGTCTCCTGTGGAAGAAAGAACAACACTGAACAAAGAGACCTAAATCAGAGCTGGATGAATTGTCAGTACTCCCTGAGCTTGGAGAAAATAGATCATCCTAAAGGCACTCACAGCTACTGCTGCTACCCTGTATTTCTACAAATCTCATGTCTTGCTCTGTAGCTCCAGATCTTGAATTGTGGGTCTCCTTGTGAGCTATACAGCTCTGTCCTTTTACTTTGCCTCAGTGCAGCTTCTTCCTTTAAATCTTGCAACTGAAATGCCATGCTTTGACAAATTCTGAGGTTTCTGTAGCTGTGATGAAAGTGGGAAGCTCAATGATGCTCATTCTTCTCTGCCTATGTACTTTGTAAACTGATCCACGTTGAGAAAGGGAGACCAAAGGGTGCATTTTACCCTGATCTGAAAGCAAGGTAGGAAAGAACAAGAAATGAGAGTTCCTGGCTTTTATCTCTTTAAATTTCCTATCTGGAGCATTAAAAATATCAGTTCACTTCTTCATGATTTTTCTTTGCCTCCTGACCTCTTCCCAACAAGCCTGTTACAAATCAAACCAAACCATAAATGTATACACTGTCTTCCATAGCATGTCCTTCAGTACCTCAGACATTGCCAGAGGCAAGCAAACTCCATTTTCTTCCAAAGGTTTTCAGGCCCAGTTCTTTAAAATATATTTTACTCTTTAATTCCTATTTCTGAAGGGCCTCTGGGAATGCTCTCAATAACATGCTTTAACTTTTGGTCAGCCCTGAAGTGGGAAGACAGTTGGAGCAGATGGTCATTGTAGGTCTCTTCCAACTGTTTCTTCTATTCTAGTCTAGTCTAGTCCATTCCATTCTAAATTTACTTACCTTCTACACTGTTGTATTTTCTACTTTCCCTCTTGTGCATTCCCCTGGTAGGTCTAGCACATCAGCAATGGAACAAAAATGTTCTGGGGCATGAAGGTATCTCTCAGAGGCACTAAGCAAGCTCTTCACTGGAGCTGTGAATAGAGACATGTTATGCTGGTAATAATCTAATGGATAATTTGAGGAGGGGAAAATGTATGTTTGAAGTCAGAAACATATGGTTGTCAACAGATCTGTGGGAGAGTCTGGTGTGTTTGAAGAATTCCCAGCTGGCTGCTGTTACCTTTCAGGTAAAAGTAGTTTTAGTGGTAAACTTGATGCAAGTGATAGGTTGCTTCTTTTCCTAGCTGGCTAAAATGAGAGAAAATTTTGTTTTTCTCACTGGTGGAGTTTTGAGTGTCTGAAAACATTATTGAGAGTGGACCATGCAAACATGTCTTTGGAGAAAACAAATTGGAAATGAATTAACTGATCAATAGGATCAGACAATATTCACAGTAAAGTGACTGTGAGGACTTGCAGAAGAGAAGGAAGCAGAAGTACACCACCTCCTCAGAGATGCCCTTTCTAAAAGCATAGCAAATGGGATGAAGACACCAACAAAGTTGTGAGAGACAGCATCAAAAAATAAAGAACTGCAGAAAGAATGAAGGATCAGATGTGTCACAAGAACTATTTTTGGCAGAAATGACCTATCCACAGCACTTGAGTTACATTTACTGTAAGGAAAATGCATTTGCTTTGTTGTTAAAGGTCAGCCCCATGATACTGCAATGATTTAAAATCAAGTAACATGCAACAGGTTTTGTGGAAAATAAGAACCAAATAGACTGATTTTAATTTTCCCTCAGTTTGTTGCTGTCCTCCAGCAGACTTCCCTGGCTGTGTGCAGGTCCTACTACTATTGTGGTTTAAGCTGCTGGCTGTCTGCATCCATTATGGAAAGAGAGCAAACAAGCCAAGTCCTGTTTGTGAGTCAAGTAGTTATCATCTGGTAAAAGCTCCTGGCTGTAGAGCATCAGACAAATATTTGAGGAAGAAAATGATAGGTTGTAAAGGAGGTTTGATCCATGTTTGCTTAGCAAATGAAATGTATATGTTGATTCTGCTCAGATAGAAATGGTAAATAAACAGATGCCACCTCTTGAGCCTTGGTTCCAGCTCCACACCTTGGTGTGGAGTCCCATCTCAGGTTACCCTTAGGGAATTCCCTGCTTTGCATTTTGTGTGGGACTTGTTCTTGGAAAGGTAATGGATTTAAGAACTGGACAAGGGACAAGAAACCAACAAAGCAAGCTACAGCCAAAAAGAAATGTATTCTCTCCCTATTCACAAGGGCACAAAAGGCAGAGAAATAATCCACAAACCACTTGGAAAATAGGCAAATTTAGACAGTGAATGGTTTAGCAGCCTCTAGCCAGTCTGCAGATTGTGTGCATTACAGAATTGTAGGGAATGCCCTGAGGTAATTGTGTGAAACCTCTTTGGTTTTAGAATAGTTCCATTATAGTAAGTATTAAGTTTGGGTACCAGTCACATCCACTTTTCTCCCAAAATTTCAGCTTTATTTTGTAGACAGGAGATGTTCCAGTATTGGAGCCCCAGGGCTCAAATGCTGATGCAAACTCTTCTTCATATTCATTTTCCTTCTACCCTCAAGTAGAATTTGATGAATAATGATCAGACAGATTAAAACTGCCCACATATTAAACTACAGATTTCTCTTTTTCATTAGGACATACCCAGGAACTTAAAGCCAAGCCTGTAACAGAATCTTTCTCTCTCCATTTGCAGGTTATTTTCTGATCCATCTGCATATAGATTTGAAAAAAAAATCTTCAGATCACCACTTTAAGCTGTTTTCCTCAATCCTTATTTTCCTGGAGGAAAAAGAAATGTTGATCCTTATTAAAATATTATTTTCTGGCCCAGCAAAATTATTGAGACACATCATACAGCTTGGGGTGGGGGAGTGTTGGAGATTTCTTAGTTTGTTTTCATGCTGGAAATGATTGCACTGTATATTTGTACAATATTTCCTCTGGTTGTTAACATCATGCCTTGTGCTGATGGTATATAGTTAAGCAATAGATTCTGGGAAGGACTTCAGGAGTAATGCCATATACTATGTCCACTGTTTATCCAACATTACATGTCCAATGTTAAGTTATTGAGGCAGAATATCTTCCCATTGATTGCTGGGAAGGTTATATGTGTATCAGTAAATCAAAACAAGCTTTAAAAAGAGAGAAAATCAATTGCTATGAGGAATAGGAAAGACATAGATGTTGAAACCTTTCTCATAACCTTGGCTGTTTTTTATAACTATCATCTAAGTCAGCTTTGGTGTTTTGCTTTGGTTTTTGTTCCAACCCAATGCTTTGACTGATGTGCAAAAAAATGGGTGTCTAAGCAGAGCAATAGTATACCTTGATAATAAACTTGTGAGCCACTTTGGATTGAAATAAAATGCTGATTTCTATTTAATAACTTGCTGGAGTGCAATTTTCAAAGCAAGCATATGATGTGGCCTAAGTGTATTTCCCAAATTAGCTAATGCAAATGGTGATGCTGTTTCCTTCCTCAGACATGCACTTACAGATATATAACAGTCTCTAAAGTTTGCAATTTAGGAGTAATAAAATTCTTTAGTAACATTTGCCTCTGACTAATATTATTTACAGAATTGCTACCCAAATGCCAACAGAAGAATTGCCAGTACAAATGTGCCATTAGCAGGAATGGCACCAGGTGTTACTGTGGAGATGGATATGAAACCAGCAGTGATGGAAGAAGCTGCACAGGTAAAGAATACTCTGTGATGTGAACATTCAGGTGTCCTCATGGTTCCTTGATGGCTGTTGGGCTGTTGGGAGAAGCAAGGTGGTTGTGGGCTGCCAGCTTTGGCCAACAGCAGACTGGTCAGCACAGTCACTTCCTCACTTCTCCTAAGGTGTTCCTCAAAGAATAAATATGGGTTTGTGGGATGGGCAGGGGGAAAGAGTCCACCTCCAAAATGAGAGTCAGAGCCTCCCTGCTGACTCCTTAGTGCTGCTGTGCCTGTGCCCCAGCAGTAGCTATTCTTCAGCTCCTGGAAGTCTGGAGAAGGTGGGGAGTGTTTCCAGCTGCTCTGAGAAGCTTGCAGCTCCTTTGTGCAAGCTGCTCTCCAGACTTCAGTGCAAGGGGACCCTGTAAAACTTGGACTATTTCAACTCATGCCCATAAAGTCACACCTAGATTACAATTTGATAGATGAACACTCCCAGATCATACAGCTTTCCTGGGAATGTTATTTTGGCAGAATTAATTGTAGACTAAAATTGGTGTTCTTTTACAGTTTTTTAAATATATGACTTCTTCATTCTCTATCCAGGTTATTTGTTTCTTGGTTTATTTTTTTTCTCTTTTTATAATCATATTGGCATTCTGTTGCCTTAGGTATGTGCTTCCTAGCAATCACTCCTCTCTCCAAGTAATAGTGCTAAGCCAGATTCTTCATAAATGTAATTTATTAGAAGTTCTTTTGCTCTCTGGTTGTCATGTTTTGTGATTAAAAATAGATCTGAGGAAATAATTTCAACAGCAGTTTGTTAAAATGTCAATTTATTTCTTAAACCCTCAAGCACTGTTAAATAGCATATCTTGATTTTATGGTACTATGCCTATATATAAAGAAAATTGTTCTTTATGTTTATTAGAGAAGTATATAGGTTTTGATGTAGTGGGTGATGGTTTAATGTAGAAGTTGTGACAGTTCATTTAAGGAACTGTAAGGCATTGCCAGCATAAATAGATTGAGAAGGATAATCAATTATTTCTTCTCTTGAAACTGCTTCATTCATCAACCCTGATAACTAGTGGTCTCTAGTACTAACAAGAAGCCAAATATCTCCCTAACATGATGTAGATTTTGGGCACTACTTGAAAAAAAATGCAGAGTTCATCTTTCCAAATGAGTATCTTTTAAAGTGGAAAACTCCTACCTTCTGTAGGAGGTACTGGAGCCATTTCAACATCCAGCAGCTGTGTGGGGAAACATAAAGCATTGTGCCAGAATGACTTAATGACTTTAATGACTTCAACTTTTCTCTTAGATTTCTGTTTTATTGATTTTTTTTTCTAATCCTTCAACAAGATCTCATTAATATCCCCTTAGACTTGAATGAATGTAATACATATGGAAGCTGTAGCCAGATGTGTGCAAATACAGAGGGATCCTACACTTGCAGCTGTGTGGAAGGTTATGTACTGCAGCCTGATAATAAATCCTGCAAGGCCAAAAATGGTAAGTTTTAACACCTTTTTTGCCTTGTTGAAAAGGTTTTTGGTTTTGGTCCTATCTAGAAGATACACATGAAAAGACAGACAGAGATGAACACAGAAGAGAGAGACTTCCCTTCACTCTACTACAAAGAGCCTAGAAAAACCTAGGAAAAAAGTTTCATATATAACAACAATACACCAAGGGAAATATTAGAAATTATTATATGATTACCATTAATTAATGGAAATAATTCAGTCAAGGTTAGAACAGTTCCCAGTTTCCCTGTTCATAAATAAAGATTTTCCTCACAGAAACAAAATAGTCTGTTTATTCTGGGAAGACAACAGAGAGAGTGAGAAGGCAGAGGAAATGATCATGAGGTAATTGTACCCTTAGGATGAAATAAAAAGACATGAGATTGTTTTGTCCTTGCAATATCCCAAGAGGTGATTTTCATGATATACATATTCACACTAGGCTTTTTGTTGCTTACTGCATGTTTTCATTGGGAAAGGTGAATTTGGTGTTTGAGGGAATTAGTGAATTGTGTTTAATGAAGCAATACTGTAGACAGTACTTTTTTACTCAGCATATTGAACTAACAATGCTTTTATATTAAAAAACCCCAAAAGTTCCTCCTGCAGTTATTCAATATAATAATCTATTGAATATATATTGATATATATATGAATATATATAAAGGCAAGGGGTAAAGCCAAGTTTGTTAGATATTTTTGGAGTCTTCCTTCTGTGTAGTTATTTTGCTATCAAAAGCCAGGAGAGTTTACTGGGGTTTTTTGAGGCTTTCTCAGGTAAAGAGC
This sequence comes from Galbula dea, assembly GCA_013399015.1. Taxonomy (NCBI): domain Eukaryota; kingdom Metazoa; phylum Chordata; class Aves; order Piciformes; family Galbulidae; genus Galbula; species Galbula dea. The sequence goes on from VWZX01010081.1 coordinate 2,349,647, forward strand.
ATTGCTAAATATGTTCTGACTTGAACACCAGTAAGAGTTAGAGGTTTTTTACTGCCTGCACCAAGTTTTGTATTGATCCACACTACATAGCTGAGCAATTTTTGAAGAAACCACAGGCAGGTATTGTGAGATAAGAAAGTCCATACAAAAACTAACAATATTTTAATATTCTTCTCCTTCCACTACATGAAAATCAATAATGCAATTCCAGAACAGGAAATCCTCATGGTGCCAGTACTGGGCTTCTGATGAGCCTTTGAGTTTCCCTTCTTAGGTCCAGCAGTCTGTGTAACAACTGAGGGTTGTAGTGAGCTGTCAGTGTCTTTGTGGTCGTGATGAAATGCATCAGATTAGCAGAGAAGAACTGCTCCTCTGTATTGCTTAATGCATCATGTTTATTTTACAGTAGTGTTCACCTTCTCTGTTATTTTCAGAAAGGAATCACTATTCATTAGTCAAATAAATCACTGCCAGACAGTACAAATCAAGCTCATGGTGCTGCAGAGAAATGATTGTTGCTCATTACAGTGGGGTTTTGTGTAAACCCAACTTTTCCATGAATTAATGCTGGATTAAATTATCAATATGGTGAATATTTTGGTCAAATGCTTCATAGGTCACAGAGATCCAAAAGACACCTGGCACAGTAATTAAGGTGCTTTTACCACACAGCTCTGTAAGAGCTTTAGTGATTTGTAATAGCTTATCTTGCTTTGCTAGACCCAGCTTACAGTGTGGAAAAATAGTTCCCACATACCAGCAAGTTGCTTTCCTACACCCTCAACATTGCATTCATAGTTCACTGATCATAAAGCTTTTTTTCCCCACAACTTTTGGCTTTGTAGGATAAAGTTAGAGCAGGGACAACAGGAATGTGTGGCCTTACACAACTAGACTGGTGAAAAGTATCTTAAATATGTAATGGATCAGAAGTCAAAAGTGAGTCCAAGTCATCCCATTGCTCAGGGGGATAAGTTCTACCCTGGTTTGTACAAGCAGGATTATTCCTTCCAAGAATATATGAAGTAATTCTGCTACTTATTCTGTCCTGGGAAGGCTTCATCTGGGATGTGACATCCAGTGAGAGACAGCACACAAGGCAACTGTGGATCAGTAGAAAATATTCCAGGAAAAATAGGTGTCTAAGGAAAAAAAGGCAGAGCACTTACTTAAAAAGCCTACAGAAAATAAGGAAGGGAAGAGCAGGATATCCAATTTGTCTACTTTTGAAGAAAGTAGTTGGCAAATAGATAAAGAAAATGAGTGAAGGAATATTCTGTTCTGTGTGTAAAAGCTCTGAAAGATAAGAAGCAGCAGTAGAGGTTTAGGTTAGGTTAGGCATTATGTGAGACTTTCAGTGTTAATAACAGCAGATCTGCTGAGAATATGAATTGCCATCCACATTGAGCTCTTAGATACAGAACAGGACACAACACCAAACTATCAGCCCTTGGCTACTTACCAGGAGAGAACTGGGGGACATGGTGGAGGCCCCAGTTACAGAAGGTGCCAAACAGGTTCCATGAAGTGCAGAGGAATAGTCTGATGGCTGCTGGAGATCACAGAATCACAGAATGATAGGAGCTGGAAGGGACGACTGGAGATCATCTAGTCCAACCCCTCTTCTAAAGCAGGGTCACCTAGAGCAGGTTGCCCAGGATCATATCCAGGCAGGTTTGGAAAGTCTCCAAAGAAGGAGACTCAACAACTTCCATGGGCAACCTGGGCCAGTGCTCTGGCATCCTCACAGAAAACAAGTTTTTTGTCATGTTCACATGGAACTTACTGTGTTTCTGTCCATTGCCCCTTGTCCTGTCACTGGGCACCACTGAGAAAGGGTCTGGCCCCATCCTCTTGCCCTTTGGATATTGATAAGCATTGAGCAGATCCCCTCTCACTCTTCTCTTCTCATGGCTAAACAGCCCCAAGGCTCTCAGCCTTTCCTCCTCCCAGAGATGCTCCAGTGCCCTCAGCATCTTCCTAGCCTCTGCTGGACTCTCTCCAGTAGTTCCCTGTCTCTCTAGAACTGGGGAGCCCAGAACTGAACACATCCAGATGTGACCTCCCCAGCAGCTCTTGCACAGCCTCAGAGCCCATCCCCACACAACCATCTCTCTGCATGTGGCATGGTACAATTAACACAGAAGTTCACAAAAGCTACTTTCCCCCTACCCTCCAGGCAGCTAAATGCTTGGCTGTGAGGTGGTAAGGTTTATCCCTCATTAAATTCTGCTTTTTCTTCCTCAGCTCATTTAAATAACTGAAAAGTTTTTGCTGCAGAGAACCTTTGGGAAAGATATTAAAATAGGTATCAAAACAGCTGAGGGCATACCATGGTTTTTTCCAGACTTTTTAACCACAGTTTCTTTAATGAATAGAGAGGCAGTTAATTACACCTTCTGAGGTGAAAATGAAACAAAATATAGCTTTGCTGAGCAGTGTTTTAGATTTAAAGTTTTCCCAAGTTTGTATTCCTATATTTCAAGGCCTGTGTTTGATGAAAAGAATATTTAAGGAAAGAAAATGACAGGATAGGAAATCTTTAGCTGAGGGAGGGGGAAAAAAAGTGATCTGTCTTCCAAAAGTTCCTGGTATGTTTTATATCTGCATCACCTATCTGAAAAGAAATGGGGTGTGATAAGAAACATTTGTCATGTAGATAAAGCAGGATGAACTGATGATGCTGAAATCAAACAGATTTTTCTGATACTTAGAAAAACTTTCATCACTCAAGTGGATTTCACCACATAGTTTTCTTGTAAAATCTGACAGAAGGAAGTTTTGAGGCTTCAGAAATAAAGCAGCCTGTTTGTGGGGTAAACAGTGGATCCACATTGAAGGTTAATTTCAAAATATGATTGGACTGCATTTTAGTCAACACTAGTCAATATTTTTAGACTTCTGTATGATACATGGATTGGTAAGAGCAAAGTACTTATAATTTATGATGCATACCTCAGGAGCAAGGATTTGGAGCTGCTTGTACACACTGTATTCTGGCATTTATCCTTTTCATATCATTATATTTAAAAATAAATAAATAAATAAAAATTGCTGGCATTTCTGAAGGGTTTTTTTTCCAGAGGAGAAGTAGGACTATTGGCACAGCAAAACTCCTTAGTTCCTGATTTGTTGTGACATCACTTATTGATCTGTATTTTAGACAAGATCAGGGAGGGGGAAATGCAAGTCTTTCATCTTTTCCACTACTCTATCTTAAACATAATTCAAAGGAAGATGCTTTCATTTTAGTGAAGAGGGATGAATCATAAAACTTGCCTGGATTAGAGAGCTATTCAGTTCTTATCTTTCCTATAAAATGAAAAAAAAAAGAAAAAGAAAAAAACCCCTTGTTAAAAAGTAACACACATGAAGTCTACTTATTTGAAAATCTACTGGCAGCTCACCATAACTCATCCCAGACCTGTACACTAAGCTTCTAAGCTTTGTAGGTTCTGTTCTTGACAAACAAACCAACAGCTTTTCTGAGGGAGAAAACATGATTTTTTTCCCCCCTCTTTTTGGTTTTTCATTGGCATTATACAATACAGTAAGGTGCTTTTAAGTGGGGTTTTTCTGGTTTGTTTTGGGGGGGGGGGTTAATGTATTTTTGGAGGAACTTTTTGGTTTTTGTGTAGTGCTATCATTAAAGTAATTTTACTCTTTTATAAGTAATTATGAAATCAACCTTTCTCTGAGCAACACTGAAATAAGCAGGTTACCTACTGATTCAATCCTTTCAATTCTTTCCTGTATAGGCTGCTTAAAAATTACATTTTCAAGCTCAGTAATCTAGTTTTTGGATAAGTTCTGCCAGAATGCAGAGGTATTTTTAATGTTTACTAGTGCCTGCTGAGCAGAACCTCTTAGTGCCACGAGTCCTTCTGAGCCCTTTGTCTGCAGGCAGGTTTGATGGTAGCTCTTGCTCAGGAGGGTTGAAGTGAATTCTTTTTCAGAATCCTTTTCTGTCTTAGACAGGAATACTAAAATGCAACCTTCCTCTGGAGCTTAGTGGGGTGTTAAATCCTTGTCACTGTTTTCAACAGGTCATTTCAAAACAGTGTAAGAAAGGCTGTGATTCTCTATTGCCACCTTGGACAACAACCATCCTGGCTTGGTAACTGCAAAATGCTTCTGTGGAGCTGCCTTCTCTTGAAGGCTTTATGGATTGCAGAGGGCTGGAAATATCTTAGCACAAAGTATAGGAACAAAAATAATACTGAAGGATTTTTCACACAGATGCTGGTTGGGAGAGGAGTGACTGAATCCAGAATTAGTATTATTTGGTGGGAAGGAAGAAGCTGAAAATGGCTAACAATCCCAAAATTTAGCAGGATTCAGATAAAAAAATACCTTTTGTAGCAGTCTGGAAAGTCTCTAGGGTAAGTGGGTGATAGGGATAGAAGCTCTTAAGTCTGGGTCTCTTCTTCTGATGGGTAGCAGAAGGGGGGGAAGGAGAGATTTACATACCCCAGCCAGATGTTGACTGAAAATCGACCTCCCTGGCTGATTTCAAATCAAATTGCTTACCAAGAACCCTGCTGCCTTCTCTTTTGGGAAGAGCAAGATGAGGGAGTTTCACTCATGGCTTACATCACAAGAAGGTTGTTCCCCAAATAAGTTCAATCCCTTCAGTTGTTAGATGTCTTCTGAAATTAAAAGACAAAAATAAGTTCTGATATAAGGGTATGGCTGAGGTATTGGTGGAAGTGAATGTGAAGGTGACAAGAACACTCTTAAGTTTGGAAAGTAAGGCTACAGATGTGTGGTTTTGCAGATGTCAGTGTGGGATTTAGTGGAGAGGGGAAGAGTATGTTACAAGGTAGAATATACATTGTGGAATGAGAAACAATAGGAAAAGAGTAAATGAAATTTATTTCAGAAAGTAACATGCTGATCCCTTATAGAAAAGAAGATTTTTACATGACAAAAGAAAATCCAAAAAGAAACAAAAATCAGCAAAAGAGATGTTTAAATAAAAGCAGACAGTACCAAAGAACAGAATGTAATGCCTACTTCTGTGCATTGGAGTGAGACCACTGAGTACCATATTGACTGGAACACTTCTTTTCTCTTGAATCAGACTTGCTAATGAAGTATTATTTGCTAAATACTTTTTTAAATGCAGTTAGACAGCTGGAATTCCATAGTAACATTTTTAAACCTGTATGAGGTAGAAGGTTGATTGAAAGCACTACATGTCAATACAGCTTTTAAGCATCAATTTATTCCTTTGAATACAAACAGATTACATTGAGGTGAGAGCTTTTGACTTGGCAACACAAATATTTTTCACATGTGCTTGCAACTGCCATGTGAGTTTCTATGTTTTAGGGTAATATATTTTTTAAACACAAAATCCAAAATTTACCTGCTTGACAGCATGGTTTAATGTCACAAGTGAACAGGATGAATAGACAAGTTGTAGTATTGACCATATTGCAAAGGGCAACTTTCTGTTCATTTCAGTTGTTATGGTTGGAAGAGACCTCTGAGATCATCAAGTCCACCCAATGCTACCTTACTCACCACAAAACCATGTCCTCAAGTGCTGTATCTAACAGGGTTTTTGAACACTTCCAGGAATGGTGATTCCAGCACCCCCTGGGCAGCCTGTACCAATGCTTGGTAACCCTCTTGGTGAAGAAATTTTTCCTAAGATCTAATCTGAACCTCCCCTGGCAGAACTTGAAGCCATTTCCTCTTGTCCTATCACTTGTCACCTGAGAGAAAAGACTGAGCCTCTCCTTACTACCACCTACCTAAATGAACCTCACTGCAAAATCAGACATGAAAGTTAACCCAGTGAAAACTAAAACAAAGTTTTAGGGTCTCCATATCTTCTTTTCTCAGGGAATCTTCTGATAAGGTCCTGAATCTGCTCAGTCTCAGTTGGAGCAGGACACTGAATACTAAACAATGTCTAACAGGAAGGGAACTTTCCAGGAAACATTTTCTCTGTCCTCTCTGCCTTAAACTCATACATCTGTCTGATTTTCATTCCAGCCAATTCACATAATATTTTTGTCAACAGCAGTCCTCCATTAGAAGTTGAAAGAAAACAAATCTTATCCTACTGTTTCTAAGGAATGAGTTCTTCCCAGAACAAAAAGAGAGGCTGCTGTCATAGGAGCTTGGTATAGATGTCCCCCTGACAGTTCTGGACTAACTAGGACCTTATTATGAATTTAACATGCTAGTCTAGGTCTAGAACAAGATGTCACTCAATTTCAGCAGTGGCACTGTGTATAAAAGACTCCTCATCATATTCATTTGCAGTTGACTAAGTCAGATGCATAATTTCAAACAGCCCTGGATGTTCAAGAGAGTAATGCAATTAAAGATAACACCTAAAGCAAGAACAGCTGCTTTTGTGCCCAGTAGCACTCTTATAATGCTACAAATATTTTGTCTCAACAAGAGTCACTTATTCCTCTGGGTGGGTAAAGTAACTGTTAAAAGTTTTAACTTGAACTGGGATATTTTCTGGTTTAAGATCTATATTCTTCACTCTTGGGGTATTATTGTTTTATAATTGTTGTTATTCACACATTGCTCAAGTATTTTTATAAATTACTAGCAGGATTTCTAGGCAGAGTGGTTGGGGTGAATGTGAAAACACTTTAAGTTGCATGTAATAGCTGAATATGAGTTCTTAAAATGAATTGCTTCTCCTTTTTTGCTTTATTGTGACATTAATGGTGACCCAGTGGAAACTACACATTCTCTGTTCCCCTTTTGCTGTTGGGAAACTCCATTCCATGACACATTCTCCTTTATAACCCATGGTAGTAGTGCCATCATCTGCATGATGTAGCCAGGTTTCACTGGGGGGGTTGTTAGGTTTGTTTTTATTGTTTTTAGCATCTACTCCTCAGTTTTTGTCTTCTTTTACAAACTGGACTATGAAAAGTGCTTTACCATTTCCTGTGTACTCACAAATTCTGCAGACCTTCCAGGCCTTCATTCTTTTGGAAAAGCCAGTAATCTGGGTAGAAATAATTTGCATGAGTGGTATTTCATTGTATGACTTGGGCATGAAGAATGTTGCAATAATGATACTTGGAATTAAGCAGAAGCTGTGGGCATTGGGTAATTAACTTTTTTGGATGATATGAACCATTAGAACAGCAGGATAAAATAGAGTAGCAATTTGGAATATATGATGGTTATGACAATAACAACAAACCCAATTTTTTTATCTCTTAAAGCATGCAGGTAAGAACATAAAAAACTGCACTGAAAAGGTAAGAATGGTACACACAGTCTGTTAACCCTTTAAATTCTCTTCACTTTGTTTTTAGAGCCTGCTGATACACCTCCTCTGCTTCTGATTGCAAGCTCTGAAACAATTGAGATATTATATCTTAATGGAAGCCAAATGTCTGCCCAAACTCCTGTAAAAGGGTCTGCAATTTTGACACTAGACTATAGCTACAAAGAGGACACAGTTTGTTGGATTGAATCAAGAGATCTTTCAAGCCAGCTGAAGTGTTCCAAGCTAACAAAAGCTGGGAAGTTAACAGATGAGTGGATAATAAACACTGCTCAGTATCTTCACAGTAAGTATTTGACAGTCTTTTAGCAAAACAGTTGTGTCTGTCTTGGTGAACTGTTGCAGGAGCCTTCAGAAGTCTTTTGGGGATTGCTGTTGAAAATAGTCTTAAGGCATTCAATATTGCAACTCATACTGAAGCACATTTATGTTTCTCACTCCTACATATACATACAGCACCAGTATGAGTTGCAGTATTTCTATCTATGCAGAGTTTTTCAAGATGTGCCCTTTGACAGATTAAATGTAAAGCAGTGCAACAGAAGAAATGTCAAATGCTTCCTTTTCTCTGACAAAGCAGTGCTACAAAAAGCTTGGAAAAGATTCCCTGCAGCTGGGACAATATTAACAATGCATTAAAGAAGCCCTTGCTTATCATAGTTACTGTCAACAGTCATAGGTGTGGTGGTTCTTGAAAATAACAAAATATTTCCTGGCTTACTGGAAATAAATTGCTGCCCTCTTTTTGCAGTTAAGAAATTTTCTTTCTAAAGAGCTGAACTCCTCATACCCATTTAATCTTTGGCATTGCAGCATTATCTCTCAGTCAGCATTTCAGTTTGTGGAATGCTGGTGTCTGCTGAAGGACATGTTCATCCACTTACACATTCTCATGTGAACAGACTGCAAAAGAGCATGCAGTCCAAACAAGTGCAGTTCTCTTTAACTTTGGCAGAAGAGATATCCCCAGATCAGCTTATAGACCATGACACTGATGAGTGCAACGATGGGGTGAATAACAGACTTCTGAAAACTCAAGATTGAAACCTAAGACTGGGACTTTGGAAAATCCTTTTAAGGAGAGATGTCTTCAAAGAGAATGGATCTCAAACTCTCTGACCATCCAGTTCAGGAATATTCAAATCACAAATTAGATGATAACTCTTAGAGGAGCATGTCAACATGATAAATTCCTCATAGAGATGATGCTGTAGATTCTCAAGATAACTGTTGTAAGAAGTGGTCATTTCTGCAGATTAAGGGTTTTTTCTTTAACTTATTTTCCTAATTATATATTTACTAGAATAGAAAATTAAATTAAAAAAATAAGAATTAAAAATAAAACCACAAAAAAAGCCCTTACAAACCAAACAATACAAAAGCCAGCAAAAAATAGACTTTGGAGTTTGTTTTTTTCTTGTTCATCACTCATTATGACTACTCTACCTTCTGATGACTCTCTTATCCTGCATGTAAAGTATAGTTGTTTAGGTTTTTTTACCTTCTTCCTATTTTATTCAGTGCTTTGTTGGTTTACTTGTTTTTAAATATTGTGTTCTAGAGAGTTTTTCATACTTTAGATATCTAAGAGCCTTAACAGTCTTGGTGGTGGTATTTGATTGTGCTTGTTTAATTCCCTCTGTTATTGATATTTTGGTTTATTTTCCTTTTAGTGATGAATAATCAAATTAACTACAGCCCTTAGCAAAGTTTGGTTCTGTACAAAGGCTACAGGAGACAGAGAGGCTGATCCTGCACTTGGGTATTGCTTGCTGTAGGAGAACAGAGTGAAACTCCAGTGTTGGCATCCCTTGTGCTTAGTAATTAAGCTCCTTTCAGGCTTGTAGGATTTATTATATCATGGATAGGGTTTGTTTGATTGGTTGATCCTTTTAAATAAGGATAGGTTTCTGTAGGCATTGTAATACCAGAATAAGCATTCTTGTCTTAGCCAAGACCAGTCATTGTCATGTTGTTTCATTTTTATCTTTTTAACACCTAGAAGTTTTTGGAAGAGAAGCTGGAAAATTTCCTCTTGGAAAGATTTAGCAGTGTTGGAGCCAAATAGGCTTTCAGGGAACATTCTTCTAGAAGGGAGGCTTATGCCACCACTGCCCATAGTAAGGGACATGCTCCTTGACACTTTACACTAGCTCACAATCCACTTCCAGTTAGCAGACCAAGACCCTCAGGAACAATCATTGAAGTGAAGTGCTACTTTGAGGATCAAACTAGCAAATATTCTTTTTAATGGCATGAATGTGGAAAATCTCTTACCACTTTCTGCCTTTCTAAATCCCTACAATCTTATGCTAATGCTTTTGTGCATTGGGTGGCAAGAGCAGCATCTTCTGGACAGCAGAATCTCCTTCTTTCTCATTTTAATAGGCATTCTGTCTCTTCATCATTACAAGTGCCAAGCACCTTACATGCTCTCCAAACAAGCACCAGGCAGCACTGCCTGAGTTTTAGCCACTGTTATTCTGCAGAATATTTAGAGATCTCTTCTGGGATGATGCTTCAGAGCATGTTATTTTCTTCTTGGCTGCTATTTGTTTCAGGTTTTCTTGGCATTCAGTTATCACACTAGACCAGTACAAATCCTGGAGTGCTGATGTTTAGCTTTGCCACCTTGTGATGTTTTGTACCTCCAGACAGTCAATCCTACCTCACCTTGGAAGGCACACAGGCTTTTCTGTTGGCAGGTGTGCTTGTACAGGACCAATCTGGATGAAAAGAAACCTCTTGCTTCTTCTATACTAATTGAGTTTTAGTGTAGCTGCCTTCTCTAGCCTGCCTGACCATGGCATGAGGGAAGAGTTGCTCCAAGATTGGAAAGAGGTGATGGGCAGGGAGTGTCAGTAGTCTATGGTGGGGGGAAATAGTTGTATGTATGTTTATGGAGCCCAGCATCTTCTTCTTGCCCTCACAAGCACAAGCCCAAGCTTACTTTTTGTCTCTCTCACTCTTTGAATGTGATTGCTGTGAAGACCATCAGAGAGGGAGCCCAAAAGGTTTGACTGGGACCTACCAGTTTCTGCTTCATTACATTTCTGTTTTCTTCCCTGGCTTTAATCCCCCTAATTGTCCTGCTTTACCATGTCCTAGTAGTGATTATCCACAGCTTCTAGTGCTGTGTTCAGAATAGCTACAGTCATTTAGCTTGGCATTGATGAGGTTCAATCATTGAAAGAAACATCAATCACTAGAGATGGTGCTTGTCAGTAACCTTGCTGTGAGGTTTCTTCATGAGAACACAAAGCAAAGTGTGGCTTCCTCAGGAGGAGAACAACTGTGAAGATCTGGGGGGAGGTGTTTATTGCTACATAAAGTCTGCCCAGAGCTTGTCTTCAGGCAGGCATTAGAAGCTGTCACATAGTTGTAGATTGTGATTTATCTTCTTCTGTGATAGACAGCCCATGCTTACAGACTTCCTAGAAGATGAACAGAACTGAGAAATCTTCATGTCAAAGGTCATTTACACCTCAAATGGCATGTCAGAGCATCTGGTACAGTAATAGGAACCAGAAGAGGATGTGAGAAGAGTATCCTGAAGAAGTATCACAGCATACTTCTGTATGTGGTGTCCACTTGGCACTCCCAGAGCCCTGTCTGGTCTTAGGTTGCTGTTCTTGCATTTCTGGGAAGACTGGGCAAATGAGGAAGGAAGATGTATAAGGAAGATGTATCTAGGAGATTTATAAGAGACATATAGTTATAACCCCCCAATTTCATTACAGTTCATTATGAAGATGAGGCTTCAGGTGCACACTCTTAGAAACTGTCTTCAATGCCAATAAAATACCAGATTGATATTTTAGTATTAGATACCATCAACTAATTATATGTGCATGGACTTTTTAAATTTTCTACTTATTCTTTATTATTTTGTTTATAAAAATAACATTTTTTATGATATAGCTAGTGGTTTTCTTAAGTGGAGATATTTCTGTGTAAATTCATGTCACATACAATGCTAAGCAAGTTTACTTCAATTAGACTAATTTACAGCAAATTTGCCACATCCTTCCAGACAGTAATTTATTAATGCAATTATTTCATTAAGACTTCATAAAAAAACCCCAAAACCCTACTAAAGTCAACTGAAGAAGTCAAGAAACCTTTCTTTTTACATACTGAACTTTGGATAATGTTATTAAATTTACTTCTGCCTCCTCAAGATTTTTCTCTAGACACAGATCATAGAACACAAGTTGCACCAACATTGAAAAAAAAAACACAAAGAAGCAAGTCTGTGGCTTCTACAAAAGTAATTTTGTCTTTATAGGAAAGAAGTGGACCTAAGAAAGACTATAAACCTGAAATACTGGTTGTTTACATTCACTATCATAACTGGTACTGTATTGTGATATCAAAAATGATGCACTTGAGCAATGCCAGACCAAAGTCCATCCCAGACAGAGATTTAACTGGTAGTTAGCAGTTTAAGGAATGCATTGTGCTGTATCTGCTACATTCTAACTGGGAACTGAAGCCTACAGGACACCCATAAAGTCACCAACAGGGACTTGGCACAACCCCTCTCAGTATCTGCAGGGACTTAATGACACATACTATGACTTTCCCTTTCTATATCAAATACATAGTTATGAAAAAATCTGCTTGTTGAATGTTTTAGAGGAAGCAGCAGGAAGAAAACCAAAAAATCTGCTTGCATATCTTATGCAGTGAAAGGAGTATTGGAATAAAACCACAAGTTGCTATCTAGCTGGTGGCCTCTACTAGTTGTTGTGTTTTGCAATTCATATTTTGGTCTAATGCTTTGTAGTGCTACAGGGAAAAGGGTAAATAAAGATCATGCTTCTCTTTGATGAATAAGAAATTGCATTAATCCAAGATGAAGTTGCCTCAAGTTGTGCCAGGGAAGGTTTAGATTGGACACCAGGAAAACATTTTTCACTGAAAGGGTTGTCAAGCATCAGAACAGGCTGCCCAGGAAAGTGATGGCATCACCATCCCTGGAGGGATTTAAAAGAGGTGTGGATGTAGTGCTGGAGGAAGTGGTTTAGTGGTGAACTTGGCTATGCTGGGTTAACAGTTGGACATGATGATCTTAAAGGTCTTTTCCAACCTAAACAATTCTGTGATTCTACAATTCTAAGTGAATCTGAAACCAGAAGCTACATGTCTGATAAAATTAAAAGAAAACACAGTTGCAGCATCTTTGTGACTGCTTTTTAGGGTGTTATATAGGTCATGGCACTTCTGACTCTGGGCTACTCTGCTTTCCATACTCTCTATAGTCTGAGTATTTCTGAGCTGTACTGGAGTCTATGGCAGAGACACACCACAGAGTTTGTATACATCAGAATAAAATGGAGAGCTTGCTCTTTACATAGTACTTTATCAGGAGCTCTGACTGGGAGAGGAATTGCATGTTTGCAAAAGTTGATAAAACAGTGATTATGATTTGCACTTTGGTGGACTTGACAAATTAAAACTACCATCTGATCTGGGGGTTTCATATATGGTTGCTTTTTTCAGTATTTAACTTCTTTGAGTGGCAGAAGCAATGAAATAGTATCTCCAGTTCATAGAAATACTTCTGTCTTCTCCATCCACAAAATTTACCTTGTGGATTTCTACTTAGAATGAAGCAAATTTGATTTATAGGCTTCTTTTGACATCAGCTTTGGAGTAGGACTTGAAATGCTGAAAACCTTATGGATCACATCAGCATTATGGAATAAATAAAGTGGAAGAACAAACCCTATCACTCTCACAATTTGTCAGTTAGGATGAATGAAAGAACATCTTGGTCTTGCTTTAAAAGTTTCAGTTGTGGTTTTAGTGAAGCACCTGTTGTGAAGTTGAAAACCTACAGGTAACAAATCTTTTAGGCAGAGTAAATCACTTTTGCTAAAGTCAAGCTTAAGCTATATACATTTCTTGGTCTAAAACAAAAGCCTTTTAATCATTGTAGTTAGTCAAAATGAGATAAGAAGGACAGAATATGAAAAGGGTTGGTCTGTTTGTGCAAAGCTGAAGCCCTGCATTTTATCAACATGTCACAAAACAGCTGCAGTTTGATGTGTTTGGGTTGGGCATTCTCCATGACAGTTCTTGAGCTGATGATAAAGTTTGGATCATTTTTGCATGTATAATTGCATAAAATCTCTGTCACACCATCTAAGCAAAAATAATGAGCTGATTGAGGAGTGTGTGGGGATGCCTGACACCATTTGCAGTTGCAGACACTCTTGCTCTTCCTGGCATTTTTGGACTTCCTTGCATGTTGTTTGGTGCTATTTTACTCAAGTGTATGATTCAATTTTTTAGAATGGGGGAGTATTCATATATATATATATATATAAGGAGATAATATGTGTTTAAAAAGATCAGAGCTGTTCCTCCTCTGTATTTTCATTTTAAGACTCTTTGGAGGTTGTATTGGTTGGTCAATGAGTCTGTTCAACTAGTTGCAAAATACAGTTTTCTTTTAAATAATCATAACCACTGCATTAGCTTCAGAAATGAACCCATTGGGAAAAAGTTACTCAAGTAAGATGAAGTAGTGGGAAAACATATTTTATAACAGTCTGTGAATGCATTGTAATCCATGTTCCAGATCTTCCAAAATAATTGGTCACGGTTTGAGGTTTTGTTTTTGTTTTCCTTTTGCAAACATACAGTTGGACAGACAATTATTCTTTCATAAAGTAGAATGAGCAAAAAGATATATATTTGAAGGTAGCTGATCTGAAAAGAACTGAAACACACTTCTGTGTGGACTGTCAAATTCTCTGGAGAGCCTTGTGGAAGGCAGAGCTGGCTGCTGGCTGGAAGGATGCAGAACAAGATGGGGGCAGACCCTGGGCAGGATAGTGCCATACTCCTGCTCCACTTTTAAACACAGAAAGCATTAACATCATAGAACCAGAGAAACTATATGGTTGGGAAGGACCTCTGAGATCATTGAGTCCAACTGTTAACCTAACACTGCCAAGTCACCACTAAACCATATCCCTAAGTGCCACATCTACACATTTTTTGAACAGTTCCAGGGATGGTGATTCCAACACTTCCCTGAGCCTGAGCAGCTTGTGCCAATGTTTGGTAACCCTCTGGGTGAAGGATTTTTTTCCTAATATCTAACCTGAACCTCCTCTGGTGCAAGCTGAAGCCATTTCCTCTTGTCTTCTCACTGGCTATGTGGGAAAAGAGACTAACCCCCACCTTGCTCCAACCTTCTTTCAGGGAGTTGTAGAGAGCAATGTGTTTTGCTAGCTGTGGGATCACTCATTGCAGAAGTAATTTAACATTAGGGTAGGCAAAAAATACTGCTACAAGGCAGACAAGGGCTTACCTTGCAGAGGGGACCAGGAGAAGGGAAGCAATGCATATTCATGTCTCTCCTCTGCATTCCTTTGCCACTGTTGGAACAAATTCTTTTTACTGTTTCCATGAAGGGAGGAGTGATTTAGGAAGAAAAGCAATATCCTGGTAGCCAGGAGACCACTGTTTTTCCCAAGACTTACAGGATGACATTTGGCAAGTAATCTTGTCTTTTCCCTTGTAAATATAAACTGAGAATAACAGTATTTCCATATGGCATAGGGATACTGAGAGGTTTGCAAACTGAAATGCTGAACTGATGGGGGATACACAAGGTAGAAGCAGTTAGCACAAAGTACACAAGACTTCTGTGGTCAAGAAGAGGTGGGATTATAGCCTCCTATCTTTCTAAAGGGGCTAGTTGTGGAAAGGACTGGAACCTTTCCAAAAGCAAAGTTCAAGTTCTGCAAATATATCAGCACTGAGTTTGAGCAATGCTGCTGGAAGCTTAACAACTATTGGATTGGTTTCTGAGACTTTCTAATGGCATCAGTGGTGGTATTCCATTTTAAGATAATGCTCAAGTAGAGGATAGAGATTCAATACTTGGGTCCCACCACTATAGTGATGACAGGAATAAATAAACAATAAATAAAAGGCAGTGTCCTGATCTCTGGTTGGAAGTGGGTAGAAAAGTCATTAATTCATAATTCTAAACTCATTTTTTATTTTTATTTCTTGCATTACTGGAAGTGAGTTAGCAAGAAAAAATATAACATTTATTTTTAAGTCCATCAATGCCCCCTGTATTTTCAGTCTGAGCAGTTGTCTGTTTTGTGGGTCAGGTCACATATCATAAATAACAGCCTTCCCCTCAAAGGTTATGATTTTGATATTCAAAAGATGTAATAAACAAATGGAAAAAAAAGAAGAGGACAGATGGGAAGAAAGGGAAGATGAGGTAATGATTACATGAGTGTGCATTTGTTCCAGTCAGTTGGCAGGCAGCGCTGATAGACGTGAAGGGTTTTATTTGTTTGTTTTGCTGAAACTATAATCTGAGGCAAGTGACATGAGTGGGTTTGAGGGTACAGGGAGTGTGAGTGTTTTGCAGAAGTACAAGCAGGCTGAAGGCATCAGGTGGTGACAACAGTTCCTCACTTAGAGGGAGGGAAAAAGATGCAGAAAACAACTTAATGTCCTCTAATATGAGAAGCAATTTCTTTTTCTTTCCTTAGCAACCCTAAAAAAGGCTCTGCCATCTAGCAAGGTACATGATATGCTTTTGTTTCAGAGATATTATGTGGAACAATGATAAATATATATATTTGCTAGCTGTGCAGGTTGTAATTTTAGAACTGAAGATGTTTTACATATTTTCTAGTATTCTCTTAAGTTGTAATTCTCAAGCTGGATTTAAATTAGACTCATTTTATAAACAAGTTCTGTAATGAACTCTACTGTAACAGAAATATTTGTGGGGAAGTGTAATGTCTTCTCCTTTCCTCCTGATACGTTTGAGATGAAGATAAAGACTTTTGTGCCCAAAATGAATGTATCTATGTATCTGAATGAAATACCCTATGGTCAGTGTTACCTTCTGATTAAAATTGAAATTAGTAATGCCCTTTGGGGAGGAGAAACACATCTGTAGCACTAGGTCAATCTTGTGCTGCATATTCAGATTGTTTAGACTATATATTGCTAATAGCAACCATAGTGAGCTTAAAATGAAATTAGCCTACAAGATTATGACCCACATTTTCTATGGAGGTATTCAAAACCTGTCTGAATGCTCTTCTGTGTGACCTGGTCTAGGGAATCCTGCTGTGGCAGGGGGGTTGGACTGGATGATCTTTCGAGGTCCCTTCCAACTCCTAATATTCTGTGATTCTGTGATTTTACCTGCAAGAAACTACAGCATGCTCCAGACCCTGTGAACCAGTGTTGTCTGACAAATGTTACCTTCTCCAAAAAAATGTGTAATCAGGTTCCTTTGTTCCCTAACCCTGTCTTTAAAAGCTGACAAAGATAATTTACTTCTACATTATCCCCCAAAAGCATTCCTTAAAGCACCATTGCCTACCTCTGGCATTAAACTGCTCAAACTTTCTCTGGAAGTAGTTTTCCTTACGTACTTTGTATTGCAAAAATAACTCCATTGATGTACCTTTAAAATTGGCATAATCTACTGCTTAGCTTCTGTATGGGAAAGTGTTTAAGTGGCCTTATTTTTGTGTGGCAATGGTTTATGAAGTTGATAATAGTTGCAGCAGGGAGTCCTAGGGAGGTGTAAGGTTGTAGACTTCTGCCTTTGATGGAAGGTGGTTAATGGAGACAAGTGTTACAGCCTCTTGTAGCCACGGCGGTTTCCCCGCAGCAGTTCTCTTAAGTCCACATGCTTGATGGGATGCCTATTGCAGCTGAATTATGCTTTAATTTTAACAGTGGATGACTTAACTGCTTTGAAGTAAATAACTGGGTTTGATTTACAGTCTCAGCAGATTTATAAGAAGCTTTTGAATGTGCAGTTAAAAAAAAAAAAGAGAGAGAGAGAGACGCTGTTATAGCTGTGTACCTCTATAAATCTGTCTTTATTGTTCAGCTTGGTATGCAGGCTACTGGGACCCCATTACAACTTTACAATCCCTGAGCAAGGTGTTTGAAACTCAGTAATGTAGAAATTAGAAGGGTTGTGGTTTTCAACTATTCTTCCTTGATTCTGACATGAGATGGATGTGAGAAAATTCACCTCTCATAAAAGTCTTAACACTCAGGATTAAAAGACGGGCCATCCATAAGGGCCTTATGTCATTGTTTTACACTTTTGCCTTACTCTAATCTCTTGGCATGACAGCCAGCTCTCTGACTCAAGATCCAGTCACAGAAAATTTCACTCATTTTATTCATTCCAGAAACTTGATGCATTGTGTGGTAGAATCATTCTAGAACAGAAGGAAAGGAAGACATATGCTAAAAGATTTAGGACCAGATTTTGCTACCCTGCTTAAAAATTCTTGGCAAAGGCACAGACCCAGGTATACCTGGGGTCCACCAACATCACCTTTCCTCTGAAGGCTCTAAGAATAGAGGGATTTGTTAGAAGAGGAAGATGTGATTTATTATTGTTCTGTAAATGCTGGGGTTGCCAAAAAGAGGAAGTTTGTCTCTCAGTACCTGCTCAATGTTCAGCCTCAGCCAATGTACTATAGCATGTCTGTATTCATAACACTCTGTTACCTGACTTCCATCTGTAGCAACATGCCTCATAGCAGCCTAAGAAACAAAGGCATGAAAGACTGAAAATGTCTAGCTTTTATAGAAACAGTTGCAATACACAGCAGGAGTCTTGATGCCTCATCCTTGGAAACATTCAAGGTCAGGTTGGATGGGTCTCTAAGCAACCTGATGGAGTTGAAGATGTCCCTGCTTGGAGTAAATGACCTTTAAAGGTCCCTTCCAACCCAAACCATTCTACGAGTCTGTGATTCTATTGAAGGCAAGGTGTAGGCAGAACATGGCCTCCAGCTGGGCTAAGATTGTTTTTTGAGCTGAGCAGCAAACTTCAATAGCTGTTTGCTGTACTGCCTAAGGGTCCCCAAAACTGGCTGCACGGACTGGATCTTGTCACCAGTGCTTCAGATGCTAGATGTGAGGACTGCCAGGGATCGTGTAGGCCAGACTGTGTCACAGTCTTCATGGAGTCCTTTGAAAGGTATGGAATTGCTAGTTTTAAAAACTCATCTGAAGTTTCAGGTCTTGGACCTTCTCTTCTTGGCAGGTGGGCTGCACCCAGTTGCAAGGTTAAAGTCTGATTTTAAACAGAAAGAGAAATGCCCCTAAGGAAGGAATGCCAAAACGTGTTCTCTTTTGTACCTAGGTTGGAAGCTGAATACTTGAATCTCTGAGTGACTGGATAGGCTACATCTCTGAGAGACTTGGTGTCTTCCTGAGCTATCAGGATGCTTTCATTAAGTATTCATAATATTTCAATGAGGCTCATATTTTGGAAAACTCATCAGCTTGGGGAAGCTGCTATTGTCTAAATGCTCCCATTTATAGATTTTTTTAAAGCAGTATCTCCTTATATCCTGGAGAGCTGGAAGAATGCTAACTGTATTTTTGACAGCAACCCAATTTATTGAAATATAAATTATGTTTCTCAGCAAATGAGCAAAAACTTTCTCTTCTTTTGAGGAACTGGAAGTCTGGATGCTTCAAAGTGCTTATTTAAATTTAGGATGGCTTAGGTTTTGCATTTTACTCTACCAACAGTAGCTGAGAAGACTGATTTAATTCAAAGGAATTAGATATATGAGGATGAGTCATTTGAAAAATATAGATGGATATTTTCCATTTGATTTTTCATTTTTAAACATATGCAAGAATCACTCAGGACATGGCTGTTAAAACTTCAGACACCAGTGTGTCTAACCTACCAAGTGGTGACATTTTTAATAAAAATCATATTTTATTAATGGCATTGCAGATATAATTATGGCAAATTGCTGTCAGTGGAAGAGGCACAGAAAAATCTATGCCAGCTTAACTTTCCCAAGCCACAGTGTCAGTATGAGGTTGTCTGGGCTGCTAATTAGGAACATTACTCTTAGAAGAGAGGCACAGCAAAGGCAGTGCTTCTGCAGGATTTCACAGCCTGTCATTTGAGTGTAGTCCCACCATTACTGGCTATTTTAGAGAAAGAAAGGCTTGCTACTGTTTGTCTTGTTGTCCACACCTTGTCTTTTTACTCATGTGGAGGCAAAAAGCCTAATCCTGAGTTACTTGCTATTGTTCTTTGGAATGAAATTTGTTTGTAAATGCAAATATATTATTTTTCTCTAAATAAAAATGAGTAAGCATTTGTCTACCTTACAGAGTTCACAAAGCCTTGTGTGCTGAATTCTCAGCTTTCAGCCAAAAAGCTCATCAGCTTTCTAGTCATGGAGAAGTAAAATGCATATATGTAGAAAAAAATACACCCTGAAGATGGAGAAAGCATAGGGAAAGGCAAAAAATCTCCAATATGTTTTTATGTTATGTCATTTTTCATGGTTTGCAGATTAATCTTTTTTCTCTATCTTTTCCCTTTTTTCTGTCTCACCTCTTTTGACTTGGCAGGAAGCAGGAGATTCTTCCTTAGTCCAAATCCAGTGAAGCAAACTCTTAATTGCTCCAGGCTGCTTTGTGAAAGTGAGCCCCAGAGGCAGTTACTGACATAACAGGTTGTAGAGTGAGTGAGTCTGAACATCCCTAGGAGATCTGCAGACCTATTGCCTTGGCCACTGGGGGAAGGAGGACCAGAAGGTGACTCCTCTCCCTGGCACGAGGCCCTTGAGCAGTCCCACCCTTGCACTGCTATACTGCACTACCATTGGGGACTATATTGCCATCTTCCATGTGTGAGGATGCTCATTACAGAAGTGTTAAGCTCCTGAAAGGTTTATGACAGTGATCATCTCTTGCTTCTCCGAAGCATTTAGTCCCCTAGCATATGGCAAACAGTCCAAACAAGTGTTGCACAATCCTCAGAACTACCCTGCTTGTATAATAGAACAAATTAAACAAGGGACTGTGAGCAGACATGATTACCTGTGACAATGCTCAGCTGCTCTCTGCAAAGTGGAAAGATTTTTGTGTTCATGAGAAGACAGGGTACCTGCCCAACCCTGTTCTTCTATTGAAGATACAACCACCACTCCCTTTCTCTCATCTCCCCCCAGTAAACCCAGAAAACAGCATGAAATTCCTGTCTGGAAGTTTGGATGGTACAGTCATTCAAGAGAGCTGTATATGGGATGTGGAAGAAAAATCAGTCCTTTCATTTATTTTATTTTAATTTCTTTTCAGCTTTCTGGGTAAATCAAAATAATTCTTTCTGTAAGATCAACTTTGCAAAAGAGGAAAAAAAAAAGACAAAAATAAAGATTATTTTTAAGCATTTTCAAATGTGTGTATATATATATATAGGGAAAATGCAAGAAAGAAATCAATACTGAATTGCTATATAAACAATTTAAAGGTCCAAAACTGTGCCCAAAGTGAAAGAACAACTCCTGGTTCTGATTTCCAAAAAAAGAAATTGCTGCATCTTGAATCTTGAGTAGATTCCCAAGTTCCTTTAGGCAGTCCTCATGGCAGCTATGTTCAGAGCAAGGAAAAATTTAAGTATAATAGGCAGTAAAAGCTAAGTTCTTTCCCTTAAAATAGAAAGAAGTTGTCTAGCTCTTTCATTATTAATCAGAAGCATATATGCAATGAGCATTTTTAATTTTAATTACATTTCATTCAAAATCATTCCTCAGTTCAACCAGAAGTTTCTAAAAAAGACTCCAGCTCCTATGACTTCTACCAGATAGTTTGCTTAGATCATTTCTAAGATGAAAAACAAGGGATGCTTTTACTGATGTGTATAAAGGAGGAAGTTTGCTAATTTTTCTGTTTCTAGTCTGTCTTCCATATCTGGAAGAAACAAAATCTGTTACTGTAGTAGTGATTTCAAGAGGCAGTACCATGTGTGCTGAAACCTCATTTACAACAGTAGCATAAATACAAGACTATGGCACCACCCTTCCCTCTCTTCTGTTAACTGAAGTCTTCTTCTGCATGTCTTGATCTGAAATGGAAATAAAATGCATAGTATGAGATATATGTGTGAAAATTAAAGTGAAAGAAGACAGGCATTCAGTATGGCTCTGACTCTCAGAAACTATTTTGGCCACAAGACATATATTTGCAGTTCCCTTTGAAGATTTAGTCACCCTGATAGAAATTTGCTCTTTTCTCTGAAGATACAATAATATTTTTGTGTTTAAAAAAAAAAAAAAATAGAAAAAGTATACTTCTAGCCACACTTTTGCCCATGGTCTACATAATGTCATTAACTAGAGTGGAATTTAGACTATATGATGTCTTAACTATTCTTTATGAAGTCCTTAAGAGGAAATCCTGGTTTTTAGAAAGTAATAAAGGAAGGATGTTCACATTTGGCAGACATGCTCCAAGGAAACTCTTATTAAAATAGGCAAAAATGTCAGAAATGCATGAAAGATTGCTCAGAATAACTGTGTGTTTTCAGGAGGAGTCATTTCTTTTTAGAGACTTCTGAAACTGTGAAAGAGAAAAGGATTAATTACTTTGAAGATGTGAGTGGACTAGACATCTGTACATATTGGGTTTTAATATATGAGTCCAGAAATGGGCATGAAATGAATTCAGTAACTTCTTGAGTACAAGAAGTTATATATATATATATATATATTTTAAAAGTCCCTAGTGCAACCTAAACCTTATCTCTGTGGTATAGAGTCCATTCAACTTGTGTGATAACTGGAGAGCCATTCAAAGCAGCTTAGTGCATAGCTGCTAGCAAAACCAGAGAGATTAAAATTTTGATTCATAAAAAACTGTTATCTGCTAGCTGAGTGGCTTTTTCATATATAGAATATATGTGAAAATAGAATAGAATTTTATGGAGGAGTGGACTTGGACAATTCTTCATAAACTTCTTTTGTGATGCAGGGAACTGCTGGGTAGAGACCAGCAGAGGCTACAGAGATGCTGAGGGAACTAGACAGTCTCTCTAAGGAGGAGAGGCTGAGTGCCCTGGGGCTGTTTATCCTCAAGAAGGGCAGACTGGGAGGGGATCTGCTCAATGCTGATCAATATCTAAAGGGTGAGGGCAAGAGGATGAGGCCAGTCTCTTTTCAGTGGTGCCCAGTGACAGGACAAGGGGCAATGGACACAAAGGGGAACCCAGGAGGTTCCATCTGAAAAGGAGGAAAAACTTCTTTCCTGTGAGGATGCCAGAGCACTGGCCCAGGCTGCCCAGAGAGGTTGTGGAGTCTCCTCTGGAGACTTTCCAAACCTGCCTGGATATGTTCCTGGGCAACCTGTTTTAGGTGACCCTGCTTTAGGAGGGGAGTTAGACTGGAAGATCCCTAGAGGTCCCTTCCAACCACTACCATCCTGTGTTTCTAGGGGAAACTGGATGTTTCCAACTCAGTGCAAAGAGTGTGGTACAAAGAAAACAAAACCCAAAGAAGATCAGTAGTATTTACAATACACAGCATGTTTGTAACTATTAAATGCAAATGCTACTGTTCATTGAATATCCAGGTTAATTACTAGATCAATGTACTGCCCCAGAAGATCTATTTTTGAGAGAAGTGTTCAGTGCATGGTGGGAGATGTCTCCTCCATTTCATGCTGTAGAATTCTGAAGGAAAATGTGAATCAATCTGCCACTGTATTTGGAAACTCATAAGTCTTTAAGCATCAGCATGCTTTCTAATGAACAGCATCACAAGGAATGCAGTTGTGATGAGCCTAAGTCTCTCAAATACTCTGTGCTGCTGGTACCTCCCTGCTCTTCCCAAAGACAACCTGCTGGGGAAGGGAAACCAGGTACCTAGATGTTAAGAGCTATCAATGCTTTTTGAAGTCTTTGACACAGAGGTTATGGTGGGAAATTGCTTCTGGGTGTCTCATTCTCCCAGAATACTGAGCAACCTCAGTACTGACTATTTGTTGTAAATGGTTACCCTAATAAGACTTTCAATTAATTATCCTTGTTTTCCATTAAAAAAACCCTGTTTAATGCCATTTCTTGTGACAAGTTAATAAATAGCTAAAGGAAGAACAGAGCCAACGTTTTCTAAATGTATTGTTATGTTAACAGATCTAATAAACTGTGTGTGACATGCTTTTCAGGAATAGATCACATTTATGTGATAATAGGTATTTTTCTCACACATTAAGAAGCAGCTTGTACCCTCCTCCAGTGGGCTGCTACTTCGGCTTCTTCCTTTTCATCCACTCCCAATGTATAGCAATCTTCCAGAGCTCTCATTGAAGGAATTTAGTTACTGGTTTTATTTCTACAAATATTTCAATCCTTTCCATCCTTTCTAAAGAATATTTTCAGAAGTGCTTCGATTACCTGGAAGCCCCACTCTTCAATTTTTCAAAGCCTCATTGAATCGGTGAGCCATAAACCTTTAATTCCATAAATCCAACTTCTGAAAATGGAAAGCAGACACATTGAAAATGCTTAAACTATTACTGATTTCCAGAGGGACAGAGGTTTTTTTTCCCTGACATTGTTAAAATCTATATTTTGTTTGGACAAGGAAGAAAAAGAAACCAACCAAACCTTTTCCTCCCTGCTGTCTGAAATGTATTACTACTTGCATATGTCTCCTAGAACACCTGACATTGGCCTCCTCTGGAGGTTGGATCCTGGATTAAATGGAGCATTTCTTTATTCTGGCTCAGCATATCTTTGTAATAGGAGCTATCAGAAGGGAAGAGGTGTGATATTCACTTTGAATTAAAAGGAAAATGAATAGCGGATGGGGAGAAGTCTGAGATAGAAGAGGCAGCAGTGAACTGTGTAATGGGTTGGCTGAGATGGAATACAGCTGGTAGCTATTCCTGGTATTTTATTGAGTAAATCTTGTTTGTATTACCTGCACTTTGAAGGACAATGCATGAGTCTCCATGTGTGTTTTAAGTATCTAGCAAAAGCATCACTTACAATCCCTCTGTTATTGTCAAAAACTTAAAGGCTACAATATTTTCTTTTCTGAATCAAGTTTACTTTGTATTCTCCAGTGATTGTAACAACAGATTCTTGTCAGAGTGAGGGGAAGAAAATACCCTAAAAACTCAACTTCTGAAAGATGCTAGAAATACAGAAAAATAAAAGTAATGAAAAAAACCATGTGAAATGATATGTCTTCACATCTGGCTTCTCTCATCATGAAAGAATTGCAGCTTATGTTAGCAATATTTTGAAACCATTGCAATGTAATGAATATGTGCTTTAAAAATAAGAGCTAATATTGAAAACTTTTAGCAGGAAATCTATAGTAATTGAGTTATTCTTAGTTTAGGAATAACTTAATTAAGAGTATTAATCAAGAATATTCTTAATTGAAGAAAAGCTACACAAGGTGGTGCAGTACTGCCAACAGGAATAGGAAGTAAAGAAATCTTAGGTAAATTAAATCGATAAAGTTACCTTCTTTGTGCTTCTTTATACTTTTGCTTACTCTTACAGTAAGTCTGTGTGTGGACAGGTAGGTTGAATGCTAAGAAAAATGCAGGATTCAGAAGTTATTTACAAAAAAAGGCATTCCAGGATTCCACAAGAAGAACTGACTGTTTTAAAATCCTCGTGGAAGGTAGCTGTGAAGCCACCTTTGCATCCCAGGAAGGAAATTCCCCAGTCTCTTAACACAGTTACTTTCATGATACTTATTGGGGAAGCTGAATCAGATATCTGGCAGTATCCAGAGTTTTCAGAACTACAAAAATAAAAGTGAAATGAAAATGAATACATGCACAGACAAGGCTGCTATCACATACAAGAGTTTTAGATGTGCCTATCAACACATTTTCGTTTCTGTCAGGTATTTGTTGTCTGATCTTAGTCTCCTTTAAACATAACTCATAAGCTCTTCTAAGCTTTATCAATGTAAGAGACATCCTAGGACACTATGTTCAGAACTCAGGTGGCTTCAGTGACTACCTTCTCCCTGCTGCTGTCAGTGCTTCCACTCCTGTTTCACAGGGGCACCATCATTCAGTGCTGCTTCTTCTGAATAGACCAGGAAAAAAATCACAGTGACAAACTTTAAAACATTGCAGAGAACTCTAGAGAAATGTGTATCTTTCATGCCCTTGAAGCTGCAATCAGATTTTTTGTAGTTAAGAAGGACAATTTCTCTCCAACCAGTATTTGTCTGTTGAGAATTGGAGTCCTTATTTTATACCATATAATACATGACCAAACAGCCTGAGCTCCTGGAATGGGTAGAGCATCTGCTCAGTGAAGCAGCTAGCAGTTTAGTTATTACAATTGCTATTCTGAGGGGTTTTTTTCCTTTTTTTTTTTTTTTTTCTTTTCTTTTTTTTGTGTGTGTTTTGGCAGATGTCCAGCAAATAGCCATCGACTGGATCACTGGAAATTTTTACTTTGTGGATCACATCAGTGGCAGGATCTTTGTTTGCAACCAGAATGGCTCAGTGTGCATTACCCTCATCGAGCTGGATCTCACTAACCCTAAGGCCATAGCTGTTGACCCCACATCAGGGTAAGATGATTTATCTGTATTAGGAATTATTTTCTGTGATATGTGCTTTTCTGTGACTGGATGTAGTATGTCTCTTTCATTCAGGTGTTTTAAAACCTTTGTTTTTATCACTGTGTTGAGTTACTTACATAGTTGCTATAAGCAAACAGGACCTTGTCATGAACTTGGTGCAAGTATTAATTGCAGTGTGTGCCTTGTAACTTCTCAAAATGGAATTGAAAGTGAAAAAAACCACAATTGTAACTTTGCTTGTCATAAGATTTTCTTTTGTCTCTGCTTTTTTTTGTTCATTGTGTTTCTAACTGAAGTATGTGGAAAAGGAACATTTTGGTTTAGTTATTTTTTAATACTGTATCCCCTCACTTGCAGGAATACTGGAAATGGCTTTGACAACTTTAATTACATTAAAAAGTGGAAGAATATTTACTCTGCATTAGAGGGTCAGCTATAATGATAAAACTACAATGTATTTGCTTTTTCTCCTCCATAGATAGATTCAGCATCACTTGGGAATGAAGCCTTGCTGAAAATACTGGCTACTAAAAAGTCTTCCATTCTCTGTCAGCCACCAGCTGGGAAAAAGTTTACAAGCAAATAGTGAAGTAAAAGCATAACTAAAGAGGAATAAGAATAGGATCAAGTTAATTTAGAAACTAAATCTTGGTGAGCATTTGAGAACAGGGATTTTATCTTGGTTTTATATAGTGTGTAAGTTGTTTAGACTGCAATGCTTGGTGGAATATGTCCTAAACTACCATAAGCCCCTTCTCAATAAATACAAAAATATTTACTGTAGAACAGCTTGTCATCCATATGTGGACTTTTGTCACTCTTTTATTTAAAGCCTGATTGAGTATTAAGATGCATTATCACAATGACTTGAGTTCTGACAAGAACAGCTTGCCTGTAAAGTTTACAAAGAAGTTTTGTAACGTGATTCTGGAAGATAGCTGTATTTCTGTCTGCAGCAGATGGCAAGCATGACTTGATCTGACTGCAAGTTGTTTTAAAAGAAGAATAAAAACTCATGTATAAATTGATTTTCTGCAAGTTCTGATCTGAAAGAACTCGAAGCTTTCAAATTTGCCAACAGCAGCCTTTTTTTCCCCTCTCTGTTTGCTTGTACATTCTTTGCTGCATTTACTAGATGAATCCAAAGCTTGTCATTAGCTAATCTCATCTGTCAGGGGTAGAAGAATTGTATCCAACCCTTTGATTCTGAGAGGAGGGGTGGAATAGGAGAAGAGAAACTGTTTTTTCCTTCATTTGTTATCTGCTAGCTACAAACCATTCTTATTCAGATAGTTGCCTTTTTCCAGTGCCTGGTACAAGAGTAATGGGGTCTGGTTGAGTTTAGATGTAAGTGCTAGCCTGTAGGAAAGACCAGAAGTGATTATGCTATTTCACAGAATGATTCTTCATGCAGCAATGCCAATTTGTCTCATGATGGAAACACTGGGTGGAACATCTTCCCAGCATACCTGTTTTGCATTTCAGCATTTATTACTTCACTGTTTTTATTGGCACTTTTCTTAATTATTGGACATATGTTGTTCTGTTACTCAGATATCTGAGTATATATGCATTTTAAATTATAAGCCCCAAATTAGATGTTAGTTCCACTGATTTATGACTGAGGTTTGCTACAGAATACAAAGAAATAATCAAATAGCATTCTGGCTACTTAATTTTTCTTATTTTATTTTTTCTTTGGTCTCTTTTTATTCTTTCATGCTGATAATAGTTGAGACATATTTGTGGTCTGAGGTATTAGCATGGTATTGCTGTCTAGGGAATTTGCTGGGTTTATTTTAAGAATCACAAACACATCCACACTAAGGAAATGTTCCAAGCTGAGCACTGAATGAGTTGCATAAAAATGTGTGTGCAGTAGCTTCTTGAGGCAGTTATGTTTATAGTCTGTAAACATATGATTATAAATCACATTTTGGGAGTTGTTTTTTTTTTTTTTTTTATTTAAATATGAAGCTCATACTGTTCTGGGAGGTTTTATCTCCTGTAAGAATTACATATTAAGGTATTAACTGTAGTTACATTGTAAGATATTTGCTCCTGTATCATATATTGTTATCATGGTATGTTCATTGGCCCCAGTGTTCTTCTGCAAGCTGAAGGTACACTTGAACAGAGGAGACCATTTCCTATGCTGTTCAGAGTTTGATCACAAGCCTTTATGTCTATGATAAACTTCCTAGAGTAGCACAGGGTCAAGCCTTGCTATTCTTACATGGTCACCTCTCTGCTATTATGCTTTTAGTTGTTTTGGGAACCAGAAATTCTTCATTTAACAATAAAAAAAAAACCCCAAAGCACCAGTTGGAGAATTTCTTAATTCCAAATGGTTCCCCTCATAGCACACCAGAATATATTTTGAGTGTGATTACTTTTACATCTCTGTGCCTGTGAAATGTTAAATGTTTAGTGGTGATGGTTTTATATATTCTTCCATGAGCTCTCAATGGAATTTGAGCTATTAAGCATATTTCATGCCATACAATGAGTGAAAGAACTTTTGCTATGTCTTCTAAAACTGAACTTTAAATAGAGAGAAGAAAAATCCTGGTATCCATAAAGCTCTTGAACTAGAAAGTTTATTATAGTATTTATTATTTAACTAAGCTTGTGACTTTGGTTTTGGATTTCAGCAATTTTATCAATCTCTTCAATCAAAAGTCTGAGTTGGTTATTCCAGACTATGTCTAACCCCAAAAATTTCCCCCCCCCCCCCCCCAAAAAAAAGCAATGAACAATAATTTATCCAGTTAGAGGTTTTTCAGTACTAATACTCATGTGTTAGGCCAACTGTTTTCAATTGGGAGTAGCACAGTGTAAGTGTGGGACCTGTGTTAGGGAGGCCATTAGCTGTGTCTCACTGCTCACACTGGGTATCTGAGACTCCAGACTTTTCAGTGAAACACACATTGAAGAAAAAGCTAGAACAATGCTAGTACAAAATAAAGTGGCCATCAGAAACAGAGAGGGAGAATAAATTGTTTTGCAATAGCATATTATCTATCAAATGCCTTTGAAGTAAGATGTTTGACTCTGTATGTCTGCAGTTCATAGGTTTGATAAATTTTAATATGGGACTTTTTTTCTTCAGTGGTCAAGAAACAGGAGCTGTTACTTTTACTGGTCCTTGAAAGTGCTGTAAAATTGATGATGGTGCTGATGACTGTCATGTGAAACAAATATGAGCTGAGTTAGAATGATTTTGTCTCTTGCTGAGGCCTTCAGTGTAGGTCTGCAGGACTTGTGTGGAATGACTTTTATAAAGGATTCCACCTAGTTTGGCAATCAGTGTGAATATTCATGAGGCTTTGATCACTGTACATATATAACAAGGAAGAAAATACATTTAAAACTCACAAGATGATGGATCAGATTTAGGTTCTCTTCCAGCTCTGCCACAAACTACCTAATGTCTATAGACAAAGCATTTTATTTTTTGTTTTTAATGTCTCTGCATCCCCTTGTGTTTAATAGGGAGCATAAACTGCCTGTTAAGTTATGTGATAGTTGGATGCTTTCAGGAACATTAGGAATTACTGTTGTAGAATGCACTGATACCTGTGTACATCTATATATTTATGCTGTAAATATGTATACTTAATTACCTATAGTGCTTGTGGGAAATCCTTGCCTTCCAGTGCACCACGGTGGCAACAGAGAATTTATAGTAACATTGTACAAAGGAAATATGCATTAGAGTAGGGAGACACTGCAGTTCCCTCCCAACAGGAGCACTTGAAATGATCAGTCCTGATTGCACTGCAAGGCACCTACTGTACATGGAGAACACATGAGCCAGCAGTGAGCCAGGTGGCCAAGAAGGCTAGCAGCATCCTGGCCTGTATCAGAAGTAGTGTGGCCAGCAGGACTAGGGCAGTGATCTTTCTCCTGTACTTGGCATTGGTGAGGCTGCACCTTGAATACTGGGTTCAGTTTTGGGCCCCTTACTCCAAGGAGGGCATTGAGTTGCTGGAGCATGTCCAAAGAAGAGCAGCTAAGCTGGGTGAAGAGTCTAGAGAACAAGTGTTGTGAGGAGCAGCTGAGGGAACTGGGGTTGTTTAGTCTGGAGAAGAGGTGGCTTGGGGAGAACTTACCTCTCTCTGCAACTCCCTGAAACGAGGTTGGAGCCAGGTGGAGGTCTGTCTCTTCTCCCAGATAACAAGAGGAAATTGGCTCAAGTTGTGTGAGGGGAGATTTAGATTGGATATTAGGAAAAAGTTCTTCACAGAAAGGGTTGTCAATTTCTGGCCCAGGCTGCCCAGGGCAGTTTTGGAGGTATCATCCCTGGAGGGATTTGAAAGATGTGAAGATATGGTGCTGAGGAACATGGTTTAGTGATGGACTTGGCAGTGTTACAAGGGGACTTGCTGATCTTAAAGGTCTTTACCAACCTGAATAATTCTATGATTCTATTATAAATATCAGAGTCTCTTAATTTCTCCTCTGACCTATTTTTTGCTTTCTTTGGGAGTGCCAGAAAACAGGGAAAGGCAAGAATAGGAGATAGGGCTGTTGGCTCAGGGCTACTCTTGGTTCCAGAAACGTCCAATTTGTAATGATGGCTCTGATGCTATTTGTGGTGCCAGTCATAATTTTTTACTGTATTTCACAGGAAAATGGGAAAAGATTCATTTCAAGGCAAGCATTTGAAATGCAGAGGGTTATTGACCTAGCACCTACTCACAAAACTGTTTTAAACATGAGGAGATGTGTAGAGCAAGGGTGTGTAGGGTGAGATTACAAACAGGATGTGCAGAGTGAAGCTGAAGTGTGGGAGGCTGCACAGAGCAGAGAGATAGAGAAGTACTGGAGTAAAGAATTGGGTTAGACATTTCCTGCATGAATCCCTTTAATGGCAAGGAGAATGGAAGGGAGAGAATTGGAGAGGATGCCCCATTAGAGGCTGAAATAATTGAAACTTGTAACTAGCATTTAAAAGTTGTATGAGTAACAATGGGGAGAAAAGACTTAGTGCTAAAGAGATTTGCCAAAGGAGCAAGCTCACACTTTAATACTGCAACTCTGTGTGTCATGTAAATATTTGAATAAAGCTTTTAATCAGCTTTTCCTTCTGCTGGGTTGGAGAACTAAAAAAAACCCACAAGCTCTGCTTATTTCTTTCACACAACATTAGTAAGTGCCTACTTTGTGATAGGATGATGTTAGAAGAATAACATCTATTTATGTCTTATGGTGTTATGTACCATTTCTTGGTCATGTCAGTAAGTCAAGAAAAACAGCTGTACAACAGAAAATTCTATTGCATTTTAAGTCTGTGGTAACAATCAGTTGATAACTTTCTGATCCACAAAGGTGAACAAGGGGAAAAGGGGAAGAATTAATATCTTAAGTTTTCCCCTTCCTCATCTCAGAAATGTCTTCTGAGGAAAAAAGACATTTTAAAGTATTATTCCATTAACTTCCTCTTTGATTCTGAGTATTTTAAGCACAGATTTTTCTGTGGCTAAAATCAAAGCCACAGTGTGAAAATACTAATAGAAGTACATAATGATATTCTTGAAACACAGTAGGGAAATTTGCCTCAGTCTACCATTTCAGAAAACAGGAGGAAACAAGGGGCAAGATGATATTTTGAAATACAGCCTTCTGTATAAGGACAGAGTTGAGCAGCATCTCTCAGATACTGTGTTTGAGGGGAGGTTTAGCCTTTTAAAGCCTTTTTCTTTTTACTTCTGGATTTATCCTGCTTTTGCAATAATTTCAGTCAGAGGAAGAAGTTGGAGGTTGGTCATGTGAACCCTGTTATCAGTGGTTAGTTGCCCTTTTGTATGTTCTTACTCAAACTGTGCATCCCTGGAAGCTTTTAAGACAAGGCTTGATGGGGCCCTGATCTAGTGGATGTTGTCCCTGCCAGGCAGGGGAGTTGGAACTAGATGATCTTTAATGTCCCTTCCAACTCTTGAGGATTCTGTGATTACCCTTCTGGGATGGTTGCATTCATTGGACAGATTGAAATGTCATGGGAGGTCCATTGAGCAGTTCACAGTAAAAAGCCAAGGGAAAGGGAGAGGTTTGGGACATTACTGAAGCAAAGTTTCCCTTGCTATGCACAGGGGAAAGTGCCTAGGGCATGGAAAAACCTTCCCATAGGTTGGATAACAACCCTTGAGAGGTTAAAGAGGTTTTATTTTATTTTTTTTCCTTCTGTTTTTTTGGGGGGGTTTTGTGGGTTTTTGTTTTGGTTGGTTTGTTTGTTTGATTTTTCCCTCTGTAAAGATATAAATAGAATCAGTTTGGGGCTCACAATTCAACCTCTCTGGTAGCATGGGAAAACTTGTAAAGCAGTAAGAGGTATCCTACTTGGTGGCTTCTTAGAATAAAGCAAAGAGAAACTTTGGCATAGGCAAAGTCTTTGGTAGAGCAACTAGACAGAGTCTGAGGGCAATCCTGAAATCCTTTATTAGAAAACCTGTGATAGCCAGAAAAGAGCAAGTCAGCTGATGGGAGGGTGGACAGAAACCTTCCTGAATCAGCTTTACTGGAAGTCATTTCATCTTTCTCTTTTTCTGTCTCTGTATCTTTCAGAAAACCACCAGCCATAACTGCACTGTCTTGTAGACATAATCAAGAGAGTTTCCATTTACCTTTTATTTACCTTCAGTTATCACAGCATGATGCTTGGGTAATGGATGGGTAACAGAACATCCTTGCAGAGTAAAGCAGGCTCCTGGGCTATACCAGGAGGCATTTTGGCTTCCCCACATATCTCCCTCCACATTTTTTTTTCATTTTATTTTTTAGAAATGGTCTGATTTGAATCCTTTCTCCTCTTTAGACTGTTTTTCCCATTTCCCATGTCCAGGCTGTCCAGAGCCATGGCCTTTTGCTTCATGCCAGTTCTTAGGCAGTAGCTGGAGATGGTGTGATGACCAATGGGTTGCTTGGGTAGGCAGAAAGAAAAAAGTCTTTGGCCTGACCTGGCCAAATGCCCTGACAGTGTGATAAATGGCAATTGGATTTGGAGTGATTTCTTGAACAAGGAAAAAGGAGAGAAAGTCAAGGAATTTGTTATCAGTGAGGAGATCAACTTTCTTACAGGGGAGGAAGAGAGCAGGAATTCAAAAAGCAGGGGAGGTCAAGCCAGTATATTTTCTTTGTTTGCCTCATTGTTACTTGGACAGGGGAGTCTTTCAGGGTAAAAATAAAACATCTACACTTATTGTCTGCTGCTTTTTTTATTCTCTTTTTACTCTCTTGTCTCTGAGCTTTTACAGCAGCCACAAGGCTTGGGGGAGATCTCCCAAGTCTTAAAACTTCCTTTTTTTTTTTTCCCCCTGTCTCTCTCAGATTAGTCACCATTTTCAGCTGATCAAAGAAGAATTTTATAATCAGTAAAGCTCACTTTAAAACAGCAAAATCATTAGTATTTTAATAACATGCCATTATTAAAAGAGCTCAGTTCCTTTTCCTGTCACAAAGGAGCTTCAAACAGCTGTAAGATACATAAGACACCACCTTCTGTAAAGTTTTAAAGGTGACCTGAAAAAGAACCTTCTTAAAAAAAACCAAAACAACAAAATCAAACCCACACAGCTCCCCCCACCAAAAAAAAAAAACCAACCAACTTTGCAACAATTAATCATAATATGAAGGTTTTCATTAAGAATTCAGATTATGTTGCTCATCCTCCCCCTCCACCATGTCTTTCAGGCTATGAACAGAATGGAGCCAAAACAAATGGGAGGAGAAAAGATACTTTATCATACAAAAAAACTTGTTAAAATTGTGTTTCTCTTTGTTGGCATCTGTTTAGTTCAAATGGTTGCTAAACATTTAGAAAAGTTTTGTTTGTTTGTTTGGGGATTTTTTAGTTTTATCTCTTTTCAGAAAACTGGTCCCAGTTCTGTGCTATTCCAGCTTTCATTTTTAATGGTTGCTAACAAAACTGAGGCATAAAGCTGTTTCACCTTTACCATTCCCCCCTGCACCTAATCTTCTTTGAAAGCTTGGTTCTTGTGCAGCAGGGCAGATCTGCTCCCTGGGAAACCCTGCTGCTGCTGCTGTCTAGAACATGAAGGAACTAGGGATGCTCTTTCCCAAAAAGAATGTTGTTTTTTTTTCCCCAAAAGAATTGCATGTGCAAACAGAAAATAGAAGAAATAGTGGGTTGGGTTTTTTCCCCCCAACAAACTAAAAGCAAATAAATACATAAAAATTGGGTTTATGAAGACAGAAAGATACAAGCTTATATGAAAAAGTCAGCTAATACAGCTGAATACTGTCAAAACTGCAGGAATCAAAATAGCAAGCAGACCACATCACTGCATTAAAGGGGAACTCATTAACAACATCAGGTTCTAGAGCTGGATCAAAGTGACTGCTGTAATCAAGATGATAAAAATGGAATAAGCTCAAAGAGATTTGGTATGTGCATGTTTTCCAGTAATTATGTGAGTGCATTTGCTATTGTGCATAGCTCTTTATTAATAACCAAATATGACTTGAATTAATAATTGATGACTACAACTAATCTCCAATCTGTTGTATATACTTGAAGATGTGCTGTACTGGGTACCCAAAACAAGTTTCATTCAAAGAAAGAACAGGTACTAACAGCACTGCTAATCTGTGAGTGATACAAAGAGTAGATATTCAGTGGGAATACAAAACCAACAATGAAATCACAAAATAGCTGTAGTTGGTAAAAAAAAGTGCAGCAAATAATCTAGCTTATAAGTCAATAAAACTTTTTTTCACTGATCAAAAGCTGCCTTTCAGCTACTTCATCTGGAGGACTTTGAATGCAGCATCACAGCTCTTGTTCTTCTCAACCCACCTGAAGAACTCAGCTGTCACCTGACTACTGCATCTTTATTACCCAAAGCTGCTTTTTTTTTTATGAGGTGTCCCTGGTGCTTTTGGTCACTAACCATTTGAACTGTCTCAATAATCCAGGCTGAACATATGAACAGCAGCAACACTACTAAAACTCTGTGAGTTTGATTGCTTGGGGCAATTCACAGCTGATACAACAACATGACCTCTCACTTGGCTTTGAAACTGGCTCTGTGTAATTAGTGTAGTTACTCTTCTGCCTCTCCTCAAGATCCCTGTCCTTCAGTCCTTAGCTAATTAAGCTTCTGATCAAAACACTCATCTTTTACTGAAATTACTGTGAATCTAAGACTTAGAATTTGCTGTTTGGAAAGGAGATGGAAAATGGGCAAGGGAAATCTTGAAGTTCTTTATTTTTCTTTCTTTTGTTAATAAGTGAAACATCCAGGCAAAAGCAGCATGATTTAAATCACCCTAGCAATGATTTCCTTCAAGATGAAAGCAATTAAGCTAGAGAGAATTGAGGCCACTTTGTTTCTGAATGAGAATATAAATGGGAGCTTAAGGCTCTGTAATGCATGGCCATTATGTTCATGTCCATCTGACTTCTTTTTTTGTGTGTTTTATTGCCTGATCATCTTATCTAACCAGCTTCTGTAAGGTCATTTATGTTGAAGACAGGTTCAGATATGCATGACTGAAAGCACAGAGAGAGAGCTTAAAAAACAAGTGGTTAGGACCTGTCTTTTTTTAAATGGCACTTGCATCATTGTGAAATTAGAGTGTGTGTGTATATATATAAATTTAGGGAGAGTTTGCATTTTTTTCTATAAAATAAACAAAAGTAATCCAAGAATTTCATGCTTAACATGGATTTTTTTTTTTATATTATAGAATTCCCTAAATCTGTTTTTGTGGTGATGACCACAGATTTCTTGTGTTACTTTTTGCACCCCCTTTCTATTAGAGCAGTCTAAAATTGTGGGAAATAAGCTACTTTCATGCTATTCATTTCCTACCTCACTGACAATAGGTCACCACCTATATATATGCAAAATGAGAAATAGAAAATCATCTTCTTCTGGATTAACCAGTACCACCCCAACTGGCAAAACTGATAAAACTCAGTCAGTTAATCCATCAGCAGTATGATGATATCATCTTGATAGAAGCTGCTGTTCTCTTGGGGCTGCTTACATAGGTAGTTAGGTTTTCATATTGTCTTCCCAACCTTCATTTTCCAAAGATTTCTTGGCTTGTCCTCATAATTATGCTCAGCAGTGTGAATGTGCCTTGCTGGAGCTCAGCTGAAATGTGACCCATTTGGTGGAAAATATAGAAAAGCCTGAGGAAATAAAAGGAAATAAAAGGTGTAAGCAGGAGCTGTGGTAGTTTAATCTGGAAAAGAGAAGGTTGAGAAAATCCCTAACTATTTGGTATAAAAGACTGGTTAAATAAGAAGCTGGTTTATTGTTCTCCCTGTTACAGAAAGGACAGGAAAAAACTTGGTAATTAGAAATGACTTTGACAGATAAAGGCAAAATGTACAAGGCTGAGGAGATGTTAACATATGATCTGTGTAAAAGTTGTAGTCATCATTAGGCATACTTAGGACTACATCAGCCTGACAGGGGTAGCCCAGCCTTATGTTACCCTTCCTCAGTACAGGAGCTGTATATGTCTATGTGTCTGTAAGCTCATAATGTCAAAGGATGGCATACTAGAAGAAAAGATGTGACTCAATATATTTACTTACTTTTCAGTGTTGCTTTTTAAAAACTACAGCTGAAACATTACCAAGGTAACTGTTTTGCTTCCCTCTTGATGGAATTGGAGAGATTTTAAGCAAAAAGGGTCAAAAATTAAATTATAGAAGGGTTGGGGTTTTACCTTTTCTTTTAGAGGTGGTAGGACCTACTGCAAATGAAACTGAAAACTGACTGTCAAAAAGGTGGGCACCAAACTTTAAAAGTACAATGGAACATCTCCAAAAGTTCCTGTCCATAAGCAGCATCTTTGCCTTTTAAGAATTGCCTTGATTTTAACAGATTTCAATTGCAATTGAATTGTAAGTGTAGAAGTTGTGTTTAGTTTTGCATCCATAAAGCAGTGTGAGCAGCTTTCTCCTCTTCTGGTTGAGAAGGGCAGTTACTCAGTTGGGTAGAAGGTTATGGACACGGTGAGTGATGAGCAGTTTTTCTTTAAAGTTGGCTCCTTCTGACTTGCTGACAAAATGTGTCTTTCTCCTGTTTGGTTAGATAGTTGTTAAATAATTAGTTTGAAGAATAGAGATAGAAATGCTTTCCCAGTTGAGGTGCCAGAGCACTGGCACAGACTGCCCAGAGAGCTTGTGGAGTCTCCTTCTCTGGAGAGATTCAAAACCCGTCTGGACGCGCTTCTGTGTGACCTGGTCTAGGGAATCCTGCTGTGGCAGGAGGGTTGGACTAGATGATCTTTTGAGGTCCCTTCCAACTCCTAACATGCTATGATTCTGTGACACACATGCACAACCAAAATTTTTGGTCCCTGGTGGCAGTTGGCCTCAGACTTAGTGCTTCTAAGCTAGAGAATTTGTGAGTTTGGACAGTGTTCAGACTGGTACTTGAAAAGCTGTTTATCTTGGATCAAGTGGTAATTAGCTGACTGAAGATGCAAACTTTTAGCATAGACAAGCCTAGGAGGAAGGCTATGAAGGAAAAAGTGGTTTCATTGACTCTGCTTCAGCTTGCTTTACATCATTTTCATTCATTAGGATTTGACAGCAAATATACAAACCCCAAATGAAAACACTCAGGGATTTATATTTAGCAGATTTTAAGAGAGAGCATTGTTATTAATAGCTGGAGATTTGAAACTCACTGCCTTTTTTACCTGCTGAAAAATAACCACTTACAATCTTAGAGTTTTGTAAGTTTTACAAATGTACACTTTGGCTTATAGACTTCTTCAAACACAAGAACTGTACAGCATGACCTCTTGGCTGATCTTATCCCACAGAACTTGGCTGCTCTTATCCCACAGAATGACAATATGTGGTTCTTTCTGCTGGCACAGCTCTTTTGTCTGAGTATAAGGAGAGGAGAATAAGCAAATTACTTTTCCAACAGGGATTAGACTGACTTCAACAGAAAATCAGACCTCTAACTAAAATATTTAAATTGGAACAGAAATGGGTTGACTACAAAAAGCCAAGCTCTTGTTTGTGTTCCTGAGTGCTTGACATGTGCAAGTGTTCTATCTTCTGAAAGATCAAGGATCTGTTTGTTTGGTTTTGCTTTTATGTGCTAGGGTCCCTGTTAAATTACTGTTTGTTATTTGTCATGGAGACAGTTTTCTGAATATAGTGGTACTTCAGTAAATCTGAAGTATATACTTCAATGTATGCAGCTCACATTTCAAAATTGGTGTATATTCTGTGATTTTCAGAAGTGAAATCTTAATATTGGCACTTAAAACATGTGCTTAAATATCCAGTGAACTGGCAGCTTTAGTTTGAAAGGTTTGAATGCTTACAGGTCATAACCAGTTCATCTAACAGCCAAGGCTGTTCAGAATTAAGTTAGAGTGATAACATAGTTTGTGTACATCTGTGTATGAGGTACACATAAAATACACATGGAGAGTCATTCATTTTTCTCTTACCACAGCTGGTTTGCACTTTGTAAACCATAGTGACCATCAACCTCATTGAAGCTCTTCTCATTTATTATCTCCATTTGGCAGGATGGATGTGAATGAAGTAGGGATAATGTAAAGAGTATATGTTCTTTTTCCTTGGGAAGGAAAACTGAATTCTACTTAGGATTTTGTCCAAAAGTTTAGGAGAGGATTCCTGTCTTGCTGTTGAATTATTCTAGCCAAATATTCTACAAGATACTACTGCTTCTGTATTATATATGATTTGAACAGCCAGCATGAGCCACCTGTTTCCTTGGTATACAAAAGTTTTGACTATGTTCAGCTGTCTGTATTTGGAATAAGGTTTTGAAAACACAAACTCACAGTGTCAAAGGAAAATCAGGCTGTGCAGTAGCTGGCTTAGCATATTTTAAGTTAGGCAGCTGTGATTAGTGGGTAGGTTTGAAATTTTGGGTTTAAGTTCTATGGGAGATTACTTTATTTAAGCTGGGGAGGATTTTGTGCAGAAGAATTCATTAATACATGGGCTGCAGGAGGAGGCTGATGTGAGGTCCTGGTAAAGTGCCAGTTTGGAAATGAAAAGCTTTCTATTTGCAGCAGGGTTTGAACAAAATGCATTTCTGTTGAAGGGCAACAGGCATCAGGTAATGTAAGAAAGCAGTGGTCACTCTTCAGGGCATGAGGCAGGGTGTTTTGAAATAGTATGGATGGAATCAAAGACACTTGATTGGTCATGTCATGGGATAGTTTGAGACAACACAGGAACTGTAATACTTGCTAACATTTCAATGCTTGAATTTGTGCTTGTAGCAATTCTGCTGCAAGTTTTGCTTTTGCTCTTGCTTATCTCATAGTGTAGAGGTAAGTTATATGAATCCACACCTGCTCTACCTTTTCCTGTTTATATGGAAAAAGAGCAGAGATTAAAGTTAGAACCACAGGGGTCACCTATTTTATCCACTTGTTTGAAGGCAGAACAAACTGGCAACATTCCTCAAGGAGCTTTTGTCTAATAGTTTCAGGATATTCAGAGAGGGGATTCCATGAACCTCTATGTTCCTTGCCTCTTACAGCTAAAGGTTATCTTCAATTCTGCTGCATGTTGACATGAGGAATACATTATTTCCCTCCTCATGTAGTGACATTTCAGATGCTTCAGGACAACTAACAATGCTTTTTTAATCTAGACTAAGAAAACTCACTTCTTGCTACATTTTTCCATATGTTCCCCACTACCAGCACCTCTCTCATCCAGACTTC
The DNA here is from genome assembly GCA_013399015.1 of Galbula dea. Classification (NCBI taxonomy): domain Eukaryota; kingdom Metazoa; phylum Chordata; class Aves; order Piciformes; family Galbulidae; genus Galbula; species Galbula dea. The sequence goes on from VWZX01010081.1 coordinate 2,389,046, forward strand.
TGATTATTTAGTGGCTGTGCTTTGTATTATCTCTGTTTGGTCTCCATTTTCCTAGGAAGCTAAGGAAGTAGGAAAGGTTATTTGTTTCCTATTGTAACCACTTCAGTATAATACATGTTGTTTTTCTGGAGTTTTTCCTTAGCACTGTGGTATAACTAACCTTGGGATAGATTTTGGGTTAGATGTTACCTTGGTAAAAGTGATTTAGCCATTCTGATTTCTCTTGTCCAGGGAAAGATCATGTTCTCTGCATGCCCTTCCATCTGCCACTCCCTCAACTGGGGGTAGTCAACAGAGAGCAGTTTGTGTTGCCACACTGTAAAGTAGACCTGTAAGAGTCCAAGATAAACTAAAAAGAGTTTTAAAACAGTGCTTAAACATGGTCACAGCAGGAAGTAACTTAGCAAAGCAGAATGGTTCAACATCTGCCAGATAAGATGAAGTGGGCTCAGTGTGATACTAAGATCAACTCAAGCTATATCAGCTGCTGCCAGGAGAAGACTAACAAGACTGGGACCTTTGTGTTTGCTTTGAGATCCTCTCACCCTTTAGGTCTTTTCCTGAAGACCTCTTGCTGAGTCAGGTAATTCCTATTCTCCAGCCATGCAGATGGTTCACTAGTCATTGAGAAAATGGTTGGGGTGATTTTGCATAGGGTTGGTCCAGCTTCTGTTGAAATCAGGTTGAGCATACAGCTTTTCCTATGCATCCTTACTCAACTGTATCCTACTTCAGTTGGCACAGTATGATGTCTAATTCTCTTCTCTATATTGCTTGTCATCCTTACTTTTTGGTGCTGTTTTTCAAAGCAAGGTGTGTTCTATATTCTGCTATCTATTGTTCATTTGTCTTAAAGATAGCTTTCTTCTGCCCAGCAGAACTTCAGCAAATTATTTCTACAGTCTTTCCACTTCCATTTTTTAAAATGACATTGGAAGGTACAAAAGAGGCACAGCTGCCAGAGCGTGGGGAGTGTGAACTCCTGCTTGTTGTCACCTTAATGTTACAGTACTTACAGGAAGGCAAAGTTGGCAGCAGTTGCCTATCAGCATGATAGCCTGTGAGCTGGCTTCTGACCCTTCTATAAAAAGGAAGAAAGTAAACTCATACAGGATAATCCTGGTTTTAGTAGAAGTACAGATGCTGAGAGGTACAATACAGAAGGTTTTCTGACAAGAGATTTATTACTGTGAATATCCACACAAAACCCACAGGACTGGATAAGGATATTCATATATTTCAGCTAAAAATACTCCTTAGGGATATGGCTGTATGAGCTGTTTCCCTGCTGCCAGTTAGTTACAGGAATACTTGACTAAGTTCCATTAATAGTTTTCAGAAACATTAGCTTCAGAAACATTCCCATTGAGTCTGTAGCTAGTTAATCAAGTCTATGTTCATCTGGCCATACAAGCTATAAAGCTCTGCAGTGAACATCTAATTGTAATTAACATCATTGACCAGGTACAAGGTGTAAGCAGTAACAGATCCACGAATGGGTGCCCTGTGCTTGCTGACAGTACAGGGTACAGCAGATGGGGCCTTTGGTGCCTGCTGTGCCCCATGGTAAGTTCTGTGCTCTGTTAGATGGTGCTTTTGCTTTCTGTGAGATCATTATTACATTTTTTTTTTAATTGTCAAAAGACCAATTAGCTATATCCCCTTGAAGGCATCAGCCTTAACAGATGAAGGCAGAGGGTGATGCTGCATATGAAATACTAATATTTTAATGAAGAGTTTCACTGGCATTGAGGATAACAAGAATACAATTAAAACCAGCAACTCAAAAGTCACTGTGTACTCAACTGCAGGAACTCACAGACAAGCTCCAGTCATTTCTCCCAAGGTACTGCTCTTAACTATGGTCTTTTCTTCATTTCATTGTTAAACTATGCCCAGGCATTAACATCACTTTAAATATGGAGTAAATACATGTTGTGGGATTCAGGTTAAGACATTACTGTTTAGCCCTAACAAACTCATCAGTTCATAAGATTGCAGGAGAGAGGGTGAGATCTGAAATCAGGAGCTGTATTCAAGTCACTGACATCAAGGCAGTGGTCTCATGGAGCAAACATTGTGATGGAGACCACGAAAGCATCTTGTGGACAGCACAGTGTTGTCTTTTGGTTGCCTGAATTTAGACATGTATCACACCTCAATAAACAGAATGCATTCTGCTCTGTTTTTGCAGCAACAGCTCTGACCTTTAGGCTCCTGCAAAGCAGAGCTCTGAATTTTACAAAGTCTGTGTACCCTTAGCACAAGCAAGGTCAAAGTGAGATTCCCATCAGCTGACAGTTTGCTTTCTTTCTCATTAGAGAAATGCAATACTGATCTGTATGTTGACACTTCTTTTCCTTTTGCCTCAGCTGGCTCCAACATCAGTTGGTTAAAAAATTGTGCACAAACAGGTATGGGCATTTGCATTCAGGTAAAGCTATGGATAAAGGGGATGTAGTACTGACTGTAATGCATAATAAGGCACATAAAGCAAAACAGAGAAACAGCTGCAGTCAAAATCTCCAGAAAATTCTGCTCTCAGCTTCTGCAAGCAATTGAGAACATTGCAGAATAAACAGTCCTGGATTTTAATGTTCTGAGTAGCACAACCAAACAAATACAACATGGTTTATCCTCTAATATATTAAATGGTAAATGTTATCTTGGAGAAAGATAAATAAGTTTGGGTATCCTACAGAGAAGGATTGGAAACCCAGGGAGAAATACAAACTTACTTGCTTACACATACAAAAGATAGTGCACCTCTGCAGGTGTTCAGCAGCTGTCCCCTGAAGATAATGAGACAAACACATGATAAACAACATGTAAATATCTGGCAATTAATATGCCCAGAGCTGGAGGTGCTGCAGGGAGGAAGGGGAAGCAAATCTGAATTCAATTTACTGGACCTGGACCACAGATGTATGACAGTATAAAACTCCAAAACTTACTCCAAAAATACAACTATGGTACAACCACAAGAGTTTATTCTGAGTCAGTACCTGATCTGTGGTGTGGGGTTTGTGTTTGGTGCACTGGCTTTTAACCAATGATCTGCAGACATTTTGGGATTGCACGTGAGGGTTTTGAAGAGGTGAAGGAGGGAAGCATGCTCTCATATAGACTATTGTACCATAGACACATGAGAGTTTGCATGACTTTGTTCTCAGTTTTGCACTGGGAGAAAAAAAAGAAAATGCAAGGCAAATAAAACCCTAGAGGCATTACTATTAGTGTCCTTCATAAACACACCCTCCTCATGCAGTTCTCTTTGTATTAGATCTCATTTCAATAATGCTTAGGCCTAGAATAGAATACATTTTGATTGCAGTTTGTCCAACTCCTTCCTATTTATCATTCCCACATTTGAATGTACCTTCAATGCTCAACTGAAGAAATACAAGGCAGATTACCACTTAATGGATTAAGTGCCAAATACTTTCTTGCCAAAAGCCAAATAAGCTATCTATTTCTGTTTTGGCTTACCTCCATATTCACAGATATTGGAGCTTAATGATGGGTACTTTTTTCTATCATATTATTTCTTTGCAGAGATGTTCCAGGGAAAAATAGATTATAATAAAGATGTGAACTTCACAATTACAGTCTTCTCCATGTTCAAGTTTAACTGTATGGTTTTCAGTGTCTCTAGGCAATTGCTTCTTCAGTTTTGAAACATCAGTTTGGAAAGCTCCAGTTCTTTTCTGTTATGTGGTGTAGGGGGAAAAAAGTACAATTTAGTACTTAAAATAAGTGGAAAAGACAATAAAAATAATCTGCAGTAAAAATAATCTGAGTTTAAAGTGAAAATGCAGAAGGAGTGAACTGGGTGAGATGGGACTAGAAGTGTGTGAGAAGGATGTGGAGAACCTTATTTGGAGAAGAAAATGAGAATAGTCAAGGGAAAGAAGGAAGAAAGTGAAGAAAGCTTTAGGATGATGTCTTATGTTAGGATGTTGCAGATGGAAATTACATAGGTAGGTATTAAGGAAAAGAAAGGGTGTGATCCCACACGTTCATAAAAATTCATCCAATTTGTGGATTTGTTCCCAGGTGTTGTTTTGTTTTGCAGTTTTTAAGATGCCTTGGCCACAGTTTGAACCCAGACTCTGCTGTGGAGAATCCTGCTCTCAGGATGGCTAGCCAGCCACCTCCCAGGGTGTACAATTTCATTTCTCTGTGCTTTCTTTCCTTGGATTTTACTCGTTACCAGTAAAGTACCACTGTAAAATCAGATAATGAAGTCTTACAGGCCTCTTAGAATAAAAAAATATGACAGCTAGTAATAACTGGGGACACCTGGGCTGTATTTTCTCCACAGCATGTGGTGGGTTTGAGAGCTTGGTATTAACAGCTTACCATGGCTGAGAAAGGTAATTTAGCCATTTTCTATCTGCTGAAAGAGAGTGTGGTAGATAGAAATCTATGACAGTAGCTTTCATATGTTTATGGAGTTGTAGGTTGTGTCTTACTGTCAGGTAAGTAATTACATGCAGTTGTGAAGTGTGCACATACTATGTAATCCTTGGTAACATGTCTTCCAAGCAGCTAGAAGGCAGCTATGGTCCTATGGAAATGACATGTTTACTCAATGTATTCCTAGCTACACTCACACAGACACTTTATATATTCTTAAATGTGTGTATCTCCTTGAATACCCAAAGGAGAATGAAGGGAATATATTTCTGTGGTGGGAAAATGTCTTCTCTGGTGCTTTGACACAAAGCTCCATTTGTTAATCATTTTTGGTCAAACTACCCATCAATTTAAGTAACCTACATTTGTATAGTTAAAGAGAAAATAAGAGAAATGATTAGGCCACTTCATATAAAACAGAATTTAAAAACCTGAAGAAGCTTCAATTTTCCCCTAGCCTTGGATGGGACCCAAATCTTTCTGGATGAGCCAAATCCTGGCTTTTTCACATCTGATGTCTTGCTGGTATTTTATTTTGCTGTTGTGATACTGCAGAGAAATTGAGCTCCTGATTTGCAATTTGAAATCCACAGGTGCTGATAGGAAGCTATTTGCCAAGGCAGTGTACTATAGATTTCTACAAGTGTAAGAAAACCTCAAGGTGAAGATTGCAGACACTTCCTTTTTTTAAGTAGAGATCTTATAGGGTTTGGAGATGATACCATATTTCAGTATGAAGAGTAATGGCTGTCACTATCAGTGCCAAATGTCTGAGGAAAGGTGTTTCTATTTGGGCTAGGAAAGACTGGGAAGAAAAGAAAGTATAGATAACACTTCTCAGTCACTGCTTGTTTGTAACCAGAGTGAATAAGATGAGAGCTGCTCAAGCACTTTTTATAACAATAAAATGGTTTTCCTGACTCCTGGAACCAGTATCATCAGGGAATAGACATTGTTCTGGGAAGCAGCATGCAGGGTGATGCCAGTCATTGTGAATTAGAGAAGAGAAGGAAAGGTAAATTAGCCTGGGTGGTGTTGGCACTAAGTCTGGCTCTAATGGCATTGTGTATACATCACTGAACTCAGTCTCATAGTTCCCATATTTTGTTTACCTCTCTGTGCAAGTAAATACTATCATTTTAAATCCAGTACCATCAAGCCCAATATACTGAGGTGCTAAACAGACAAGTGCTGTGGATGCAAGAGCTAACCCTCAAGCTTCAAGGGATATTGATGGCTTGTATTTTCTGCTTCCTCCATTTCCCTAATCTAATTGTCAAGCAAACTGTACTTCAAATCTCAGATTCTCTGTAGGATTAGGTGTTCTTGGAAGCTACTTTGACAGGAATTACACTGTAAAACCAGGGGGAAAAGGTTTATCTGGAAGGTAGCTCTTACTAACCTCTCTGATTTCCTGCAGATATATATTTCTTTTATCTTCTCTGTGACTACAAATTATTTTCCTAACTAGGAAGCCTCATGAAACTTTCAACATAACTCTATTACTTCATTCATTAACAGCAAAAAGTAGACTTAAAGAAGCCAGGAAAATTCCCAGTGGAGAGCCCTTCCTGTGTTGCTGCCAGGTCTAGATATGGCTTAGAAGGTTTTTCCAGTTCTTGCTATGTGATTCCTTTACTCCTATTTTGTAACACCATTCTCCCAAATGTGATACCTAAAGCAAAGGTCAGACTGCAGTTCTGTTAGCACCAGGGGTGTTTTGCAGTGCACTTGTCAGAGGTCATTGGCTGACCAGGCCTTAGCCTCTGTAAGTGAAATGATCTGTGTATTTGCATATATGGCACAGTTTAAAGAAAAAAACCATACCCAGAATGTGTTATAAGATTGAAGTTTTCTCTAATTGTATTTTAAATTGTAAGATTGGTGACATTTACCTTTCACTGAGCCATTCTGTTTTTCATTTTGTGCTTCAAGCCAGTGCTCCCCAAATTCAGTGCTGCTTACATATGCTTAATGAAATAAAAATGCTTATTTTTCTATGAGTGGATTTATAGCTACAGTCATGATAGATTACAGAAAAAAAAAAAACCCAAAACTTTGTGACAGACATGAAAAAATAACCCTAATCATTATATGCATTTTAAGCTTCATTATGTGTTTAAAATCTAGTGAATTTATCTGTGTGCAACAGGAGTTCTTTTCAAGAATATGCAGTTACTCTGTGTTGAATACCAAACTCCCAATCTCAGAAACAAGCTGGGAGAATTGAGCCTTTTATCTCCCAAATGGAGACAGCTGAGGCTGCTTAACCTTTATGTCTCTCAGTCAAGGGGCAGTGCTTTAAAACAGTGAGGTGAGTGACTTGGGTAGAGATAAATATCTAGTTGAGGAGCTAGGTTACTCAGTGTTAGTATGAAGAGACAAACAGATGGATAGGGGGACTTGGCAAGAGGGAGGTGTTTAGGCTAAAGGGAAAAACAGAGTCTTATTTCTGTACTGTGAGTAGGTATGAAGAAATTCCATGATTTTGAAGAGAAGCCTCAGGTAGGTGGTGCAATCTTGGTCTTTTATTCAAACCCACAAGTGTTCCATGCTTGTGGGGAAGCTGTTGTACACCTGAGTATTCCTTGTAGGTGGTGATGTAAAGATTGATTGGATGGGAGCACCCACAGAGAGTATGTATGTCTTTTTGTTTCTTCAAGTGCCTGTTCTTGAAAACTGAACTATGAATTCAGTGTGTAAAAAAAGCAACTGGATCTCAGCAACATTGGATCTGAGGACCTGTGGGTAAAAGCAGTTCAGTTGCAAAATCTCAGATCCATGAAATGAATCTTCCACACAGAAATGTGTCTGGGAAATTTGTCAGAGAAACAGAGGGAACTGAAGAACATGTGTGTGCTGTGTTGATGAAATTAAGCATCTTGTCTTAATTGCAGCAGTTGCTGTTGTGGCTATGCAGTATTACCTGTGGCAGAGGCCTTAAACCCTTCACAAAAATACAGAGAAGGTTTTAACAGATTAGTTTTGGTAAGGTTTCATGATTAAGTTTTGTAGGAGAAGACAGAATTGGGTGCTTTGTGTTGGCAGGGGTTTTTTTGGTGTGTGTCACAGCCATAGAGAGTCTTTCTCTTCTATAGCTCATCAGATTAATGTTGCATGAGCCAAATAATATAATTTCGAGGTTTTATATTCAATAGAGTTATAACTGATTTTACATCAATGCAGGGCTTGGAAAATGAAAGCAAGTTTTGCTCTACCTGTTAAATATGGTAATGTGAATATATCTCTGTCACTTGAGATATAGTTAAGCTCCAGGCATGCTGCCTGATTGGTCTTTAGTGAAGACCCAACTATAAACAGATGGATAAAGGATAGGTGTAAGATCTAGATAAACCCTGAGGTCTTTTTCCTGGTTTAATACTTGTCACTTGTGTGAGCTCACTGTTCTACACCTCAAACTTCACCACCTCTAAAAATACCTTCCTTTTGCTGAGTGCTTTGAGAAGGATAAATATTAATGTGTATTTGTTCTGAGTGACTGATTAGTGACAATATTTTTATTAGGAAAACTTGAAAAGAAGCTTATTGAATATCATCCTTTTCAGTCCTTTTACCCTATGATTTTCTTAGCTTTCTTGGATCAATGACTTCATTATGTGACATTAGAGAATGCATTTGAAAGACAACTGCTAATAAAACACATGTGTATTCTGCTCTTAGTGCTTCCATTTCTGTACTTCAAACAGATTGCATTCCAATTCAAACTGAAAAAAAGATTAATGAATGTCTCACTAATGTCCAGTGATCTGTTATGAGCATTGAACAGCTTAATGTCCAATTGTTTTTCTTCTATAAATAGTTAGTGTTTTCATAAATATGCAATGGCAGTGTTGTCCTGGTTTGAGTTAGAAGTAATTTTGTTCAGTGATTTTTACTTTAAGTCTCTTCTCAGTAACTGCTCTTTTTGAAGTTAACAGCATGGTTTTTACAGACAGTATTTGATTCTAATAGTGATAACACTGGATGGTAACAGTACTAAAGACAGGTGGGCAGACCAAGGCCACTGCTCAATCTTGTGTCCCACATTGGGGATACAGAGTAAAAGGCTGCACCTTCAGGGAGGAGCAGACAGGACAGGTGACCCTAAACTGTTCCATTCCATATATGTCATACTCAGTTTAAAGCTGAGGGATCACAAGGGTCAAGGTCTCTCTTTCACTGGCCAGCGTCTGAGGAGGTTGCTGCATGATTAATCCTTCATTCAATTCAAATTCATGTGTTCTGGAGTCCAGTTCCTGAATTCAGTTACTGTCTGGTGGTGAGTCCTCTCTGGGACTTCCCCAGTGCCTGTCACATAGTCAGTGGTGACAGTGATATCATTGCTATCAGGGAGTTTGGTTCCATGTTTGTATATGTTTGTACATATTTCATTTTATTATTGTTTTAGTTTTGTTTTCCAAACTATAAATCTCTCTCCCTTATTCCCTTTCCTTTGGGAAGGGAGAGGGGTTCATAGACAACATGTGTTCCTTGTTTAGTGGCCAGCCCAGCCCTGACCTTTAACAGGTTGCAGTTTCAAAAATCCTGAGCACTGATTTGAAACAGCTTATCTGTTGCTGAATAAGAGTAGCTGGACATCCTTAATGGAGTAGAGAAACACAAAATATGTCAAACAGCAAAGCTTACTGTCCTTCTGAGCTGCTTTCTTCAGTTTAGGCTATATGTAAATGTGATTTAAGGAGAGCTTTCAGAATAAAGAATAACTGGATATCTAAGTTTTCCAGCATCAGCATGAGTTGGACTCTCTTTGCTTCTAAAGAAAGTCTGTTGATTTCTGTGCTTTAGTGTTTCAAAAGAAAAGCTGCTGGGGAAAACTTTCTGTCCTGCAAACTATTTTATGTTCTCTATTGAGATGAAACTGGGAACTTGAATGCAGGAAGTTCCACCTAAACATAAGGGAAATACTCTTTCTTCTGATGGTGCCAGAGCACTGGCCCAGGCTGCCCAGAGAGGTTGTGGAGTCTCCTTCTGGTGAGATTCCAAACCCACCTGGGCATGATCCTGGGCAACCTGCTGTAGGCAAACCTGCTTTAGCCAGGGGCTGCAGGGTGGGGTTGGATCCTCTGAGGTCTCTTCCAACACTCACCAGTGTGTGATTCTGTGAACTTTCAAACTTACTGTGATAGAGGAAACATCCCGGGGAAGTCATGGCCACAGGAGGCCTTTGTGTAATGTGTGGGACTTCAGGTTCAAGTATACAATACACCAGATAAATGATTCTCTTACTGAAGGTTTTTATCAATGTATAAATAAATAATCTTCCTCACAGCAGAGATAAGTATTTTTGATTTTGTGCATGCTCTTGTTCTTCATGTTTGGTTAGTAATAGAAAGTGCAACAGCTTCCAAAGGAAATGTTGGGACAGGTTCTTTGATACTGAAATAGGTGCATACAGGTTTTGAAAAGCTCATCTAGTCAGCAACAGATTTAACCCAGGCTGTGGGATATCTGCTACACTGTGCTGCCCTTTGAACAGAAAGTCTCATGGGGTGCCAAAATCACTGCTTGATAGAACGTTCAAAAGAAATTTCTAACGAGGAGTAATGTAATCACTAAGCAAAATAAATGCCCTGTCCTCCCCCATCTATACTTCCTTTGACAGAATTTTTCCTCACTTTTGGAATTGTCCTTAGATGTTTCAACTCTTATGTGAACACTGAGATGAGTGCTGCCTTTTCCAGGACACATTCAATAGTGTAATGCTTAGATGGCAATTTATTTCCTGTTTACAGCTGTCTGATATTTGCAGATTAGATGTTCCAACCTGGACTTTGAGTGGCAGAGTTTTGAAAGCATGTTTTGAACATACCCTGACATTTAATTGAGTTGAGCACATAGGACAGCCTCAATTACTAGTTTAATTAAAAAAAAAAGAAACCCAACTATAAGAGGAAGGATGTAGTTTGGCTCTTTAATTGAATAGTGCTACTGTGAACCCTAGTTCAATGCACTTCGCACCCTCTAGTTGCTGCACAGGGACTGGAGGTTCATAACTTCTGTTGTCAGGTTGACTTTCCAGTGATGAAGTCTAGATTTCAAAGATGTTTAGACACAGGAAGAAAGCAATCAGGATTTTCAAAAGCATCTGAGCAACTCATTCCCAGGAGTTTATCCTTCATATTACTGTGGGTTTCACTGGGATTTGGGCACCATATGATCTGCTGTGCTGATTGTCGCTGCTGCTCTCTCTCTCCATTATGCTTTGACAAGTGAGCACATCCCTTGCCAGGTGCCATCAAGAGGCAGGCTATCTCAAGCAATTACTGGGTTGCTGAACACAGGAACACCTTTAAAGACTACAAAGTAGTATCTTTACTGCTCTTCTCTTTTCCCTCTTTTGGAATAAAAAGTGAAAAGACCAGGAGCACATCTTTTAATAAGGTAAGAAAGGAAATAACTGTTCTGCAGCAGATGGTGTTTTGTACATCCCAACCCAGGCTATCTTCCACCTTGTCAGAGAGAGAGCAACAAGGAGTGATTAAAATAGTCCTGGAGATTGTAAGATTATTCACTGGGGTTATGTCAGAGGAGGATGATTATGTAGAAACAAATTATGTGTGTGGGGAAGCCTAAAGTTAATCTGTGCCCCCTTCACCTCAGGCTGATTGGAGTAAATTAACTGCTATTACAAGGAATATGCAAAGTAGGTATTTATTATATTTGCTGCCAGAAAAATAATGATGTATAAATAGAACAAAACCAGTTTTGAAATACATTTTGTTGCTTGAATTTTGTAAAGCAAGCAAAGCAGACCCCTTCCTCCCCAGCCCTACAAGGTTATTTTCTGATCCACTCTCTGCTCAGCATGTGTTGATCTTTGTTTTAAAATAAACAAGTTATCCCTTCCTGACACATAGGCACACCATGGTATGGTTTCAGACTTGAAGGGTTGCCTACCAGAAAGGGAAGCTTCTCCTCAAACTGTATCAGTTACTCTACTAGAAGATATCTCCAGTGAGAAACCTTCCCTGAGCAGTGTTAGAAATGTTTATTCTTTCCTGCTGTCACCACAGCACATATGATTTAATGTCCTTGGCATTATTACTGGGCTTAGTATTGTTTTTTCTTTTCCTAAAGTTAATTAGGAAACCATTAATTGCAACATTGTGTGCCTGGTGGCATGGGAGCAGTACTACTTGGAACAAGGGAAGAGTGACTTAGTGACCACTTATGCAGTTTGGGCTCACAAAAGCCTGTGAGTGGGTGGGGTGCATGTAAATACAGCAGAAGCCCATTTTTCATATGCTTTTCATGACATGAGCCACAGATGTCAGTGCTTTAAGTGTGGAAATTGTCTTAGAATTGGTGTTAAAATCTGTAAGGTAGCTTGGAGAGCTGAGCTATCAATGCATCAGTTCATGCTGGCATAATCTAATTACTTTGCAGGCATAATCACATTGCTTTGCTTAGTATAATCTTATACTTGACCAGAAAAGTATTTGTATTTCATTTTTCTGCAATTTTCTTTTTTTTCCAGTTGAGTCATTTTCAGAAGTTGTCTTATCTAATTCTGTGTAGGGTAGGTTGGCATTTTAAAAACAATTACAGAAAAATGCAAGTATCACTGGGCTCTACTGGTTCCCCCTTTCCCTCCCAAACCTGCTAACTCTTTTTCCTCATGGTGCTTAGGAGTCAGTGCTGCTAATACATCTCTACATTTGCAGTGTTTCAGAAGAGTAACAGGGAAGTAGATTTGTGCCCTTGCTTTGAAATGGCTTGTGAAACTTTGCACTTGAGTTGGTGATCCAGGAGCTGGATCATTGCAGATTACACAGTGGTATGGTGGGACAAGGTGGTACCATGTGGTGCCATTCCTCAGCATCATGCACAGCCTGGTGCTGACTCAGGCAAGTGAGTGGCTTTAACCTCCAGCCACATGTCAGAGCCATTCTGCAGATGGAGGTTTCCTGCCCTGGGCCAGGTCCTCTTCTATCCACTAGGTTTTCTGGCTGTGAGCAGGTGCTAGGCCCCTGAGTGGAATAGGGCAGGAGAGAAAAGGAAGTAGTAAAGTGACCTTTAATTTTCTCTTCTCTTAATTCAGTAATGATTTGCAACTTTCCTTGAGTTAAACCTGCTGTTGCACTCTTTTCCCCCTAGAGAAGTAGTAAGTTGGGAGCAGGATTCAGTCTACTAGCTAAAGGTGTCTGCCACATATAAATAGATATAGATATGAGTTTGACCAGTCATTTCTTTCAATAATCCTTTTTGTTGTTACATAAGTCAGTGATGTTTTCCTGTGGTGGTTTTGTGGCTTCTTAGGGGGACAGAGGAAGGGCTGAGTGTTTTTTGTTGTTTTATTTGAGCTAATTCCCTTCAATCATTTCTTTAAACAGAGATAATACATAAACTTATGCTAATAAATTTTGCCAACACCTAAAAAAAACCAAACCAGAAGTGTGTTTGGAGCAGAAGTGGATGCTGTGCCTCTGGATCAGCTGACAGCCTCTTTTAATCCCATGATTCCCAGGTTGCTTCCTGCAAACTCTTGTTTAATTCATTGCTTGTGTTCAGAATTCCATAATGAGTACAGGAAGTGTATTACAGATATGGCTTTTCTTCAAAGTACTTTGTCATGCCAACACAGGTTTTCACTGGTCTTGAAATGAGACAAGCTTCCTGTGGAAAATAGCAGCAGATGATTCAGTAAATAAGGATTAGAATGATCCACTCCAGTGAAATGGGAAGTTTCAAGCCAATAACTAAGCTTGAAAATAAGGGAAATTTCAGACATCTTTCAGATCTTTCAAATTGCACTCGTGGCAATTAACATCTTCCAAAATATCTCTCAAACTAAATTCATTGATCCTGAGTACTAAACAGTTTCTCCAGCAAAATTTTGAAGAACAAAGGTAGCATTTGTAAACCTTAGGAAGGGTGAGACAACAAAGGATTAGAAGTTGCCTATGAATATTTATGTGGGGGGGGGAAAAAAAAGCCACCAATTTGCTGGTATTTTAAAATCCCAGTGTGTATTTATCAGCAGCATCTTGGGTCCTAGGAGTTTGGCTGAAAATATTATTGCAAAGTATGTTTTGGAATAACCACTAACACTGTAGATTTTGACAGACTGTTTCAGCTATAAGTACCCTTACAACCATCCTCAACTTTGGGACAGCTGCAAACATTCTTGAAAAAATGGGAGGCAGGCAAGTCCACTAAAAGGTGTAAAATATGTTAATCTTTGTTTGTCATGAACAGTGCCAATTCTTTGTCAATTTTCAAAGTACTCTGAGAACAGGATTTGATTGTCCATGTGCCATTCATTCAACAGCTATGAAGACCAACAAAAATATGACAACATAAAAATAAAAGTTGAAGTTGACTGTCAGGTTCTGTGCTTGTGGTTTATAGATATTGGATCATAATTGGTATTGTACTAAGAAAAAAATGAGGTTTTTGTTTTCTTTTAGAGAGGAAATTGCCTTACTAAGCTTCTCATACTTTCTGTTGATTATGTCAGAGAATGATATTTAACTTTGACTAGTTGACATTAATACCAGTCCTGTGATAAGGTGTAATTTCAGATAAGGATTTAATACCCACTTAGCATATTTTACTTATAAATAAATAAAGACTGCATAAATGGAGGACAATAAATGTGTTCATTCTTCCTATGAAATAATAAGAATGTTGCAGGACTATAAGCCATTGTACTTTGCCAACACTAAGTAGACACCATAGCTTAGCATTTACAAATACATGAGTGAACTGTGAATATTCTGATCTTTGTCTACCAAATTATTGCTCACACACAAAGCAGTTCCCAAGATATCTACCATTTATGTAAAGGACCATTAAAAAAATCAGCCTTTCTCTGGAGTCATTCAATACCTTTCAAAATATTATTTAATTGGTACCAATATGCTGGTTTTCTGAATATGAGACTTGGCAAAAATTAGTCACAGAATCATTACAGTTGGAAAGGACCCTCAAGATCATCTAGTCCAACCAATAGCCCTACACTACTCTTACCCCTAAATCATCCCTTGAAGAAACACATCTATCCTCTTCTTAAAAACCTCCAGGGATGGTGACTCCACCACCTCCCTGGGCAGCCTATTCCAATATCTAACCACTCTTTCAGTAAAGAAATTCTTCCTAATATATAATCTAAACCTACCCTGGCTCAGCTTAAGCCCATTCCCTCTAGTCCTGTCACTAGTCACAAGGAGGAAGAGGCCAACACCCACCTCCCTAGAATGGCCTTTCAAGTAGCTGAAGAGAGCAATAAGGTCTCCCCTCCGCCTCCTCTTCTCCAGGCTAAACAAGCCCCAGCCCCCTAAGCCTCTCCTCATCAGGCCTGTTTTCCAGACCCCTGACTAGCTTAGCTGCCCTTCTCTGCACCCTCTCTAATAGCTCAATGTCCTTCCTAAACTGCTGTGCCCAAAACTGCACACAGTACTCGAGGCGTGGCCTCACCGGTGCCGTGTACAGTGGCAAGATCACCTCCCTGCTCCTACTGGTCCCACTATTCCTGATGCAAGCCAGGATGCCATTGGCCTTCTTAGCCTCCTGGGCACACTGCTGACTCATGTTCAGGCGGCCCTCAATCAGCACCCCCAGGTTCTTCTCTGCTGGGGAGCTCTCCAGCCACACCTTCCCGAGCCTGTAGCGCTGCTGGGGGTTGTTACATCCAAAATGCAGGACTTTACATTTAGCCTTATTTAAACTCATCCCATTGGTCTCTGCCCACCTAATCTGGTGATTAGGCAGCAATATAATAGTAGTAGTAGTATGAATAATTCTGCCTTGCGACTAGGATGAGCTGCTGCAAATTAAAGGAGAGGAGATCAAGAATAGAGTAGCAACAGCAAAAAGCATTAGAGCCAGAAGGCCATGGAGGAATACAAACAACTTAGTTGTGGCTTAATCAAAATTGAGTTCTGTTTTGTAAAGCCTTAAGAAAAGAATATCATGAAGATTTAAAGAGCCTTTGATCTTGGAAAAAGATAAAACAGGCCAATACAATGCTTCCAATTTAATTTCAAATATTATGATTCTGTAATAATCATGCTTTGCTTTTTCTTCCTGTTAACTTGATAATGCTTTCTCTATGATCTTTTTTTGCAGACTAGACTTTGGTTTTGGTTTGGTGGTGGTTTTGTTTTAATTTCAGTTGCAAGTTCAGGGTTTTTTGGGGGGGAGAAATGACTTGTTTAGTTGGTAGTTATCAGAGAAGCAGAACTGCATATTTTTCTTTACTTACTGCCAAATGCCAAGGTGAGGCATGGCATCAAATAGTTTGGCAGTTGCTGACGTGAAATAATGCTACAGCCAGGAATCTGTAGGGTTCCTGCAGACCTGCATAAAGATGTCCTGTTAACAAGCCTTCTGTAGACCAGCAGTGTCCCAACCAATCTCTCCAGCAAAAGATATTTGATCAGAAACTCAGGATGTAGGGCAAGATCTAACATTCACTTCAGAATTTATTACCTTACAAAAAAAAACATTAAAGAGAAGAGATTTCTGAGCAGGAGCATGGAAGTGTTGGATGAGAGTCTTGGGGGCTTTGTTTCATGTTGCACAGTAGATACATTTTTGTTCTTGGTGAGGCCTGAGCACTCCTTGTTACTGTTCAGTTACATTGGGCTGATTCCCTAACCTGCAGAGTTTACTGGTTCATCCCAGGAGAAAGCTGCATGTTAAAATAAATATCAGCTCTCAGTTGCTACCCTGTACAGGCTATTTTCTATTCTACACTGTGCTAAAAAGCTATATGCACAATTTAAAGTGACTTAAGGATTCATTGTGTTAGTAATGTTTGCTTGTGTAGATCAAATAGGAAATGTATTTGCTCTCCTTTGGCATAAGCTGATAGTATTAGCATGTGCAAAGATTGCTTTAAAGTATATATTTTATATAAATGTTATAAGTATATTTAAAATACAAATTTAAAATGTAATTTTTGTCAAGTTATTGTACAACACAGGCTGTCTTCATCCAAGACCACCTTCAGCTTTGCTGTCATTGGTTTATATGAACTAACTTCAGTCTGAACACACTGGTGTTGAAGAACATCCTAGCACAGTCCCTTAGCCTAGCTTCTGAGATGTGCTGACTTTTCATGACTGTAGCAAAATGAAATGCTTAGATGAGAAAGGAAGACTAAAACAAGCATACAGTAGCAGTTCCCCCAGCAAACCTGTCAGCTTCTAGCAGTCTACAACACTGATTTTCAGTGTTAGAAATATTGCTTTTAATAGCCACTGGTCAATCCTTCTGCCATGAATGAGGAAAGAGGAAATCCCCATCCTTGCTGTTAACTGCTAAGTCATCATGACTTTAAATCCTCAGTTTTCAAAACTGGGGTCTGAAGTATTTGGCTTCTAAAAAGCACATCTCTAAATACAGTCCTAGCTTTTCTTCAGGACTGCCTGTGAGTGAGGAGCCCTGAGATTCCTTAAGCATGCAAACTGTGAATTTTTGGTCAATTGAACATAATCTTACATAATGATTATTGTAGCATTTTCTGTATAGGATGGATGAGAGATGTTCTCAAAGGTCAGCTATTACTGACATTTAGTCTGGTATAGGTCATAAAATACCAAGGTAGAAGAACTGTTTTATTTTGCACATGAATAATAGATTTTTAAATAAATTAATTTTGCAAAAATGCTAATTCATTCTCTGTAACTAATAGGAAAAAGTAGGTGGACTGAAATCACAGAGTTGAAGACAAAAGCATTCTTATTTTAAAGTAGACATCTGTATTGGGATAGATGTAGGTGATGTAGAAAGCATGATTTTAATCCTCTGACAAAGTGAGTGGGCACATTTTTTGCATTTCACAGTGCATAGCAGTCCATATAACTGTTGCTTCTCAAGCTGGATTGAAAGGGCCATGTCTCAAATTCTGGGAAAGAAAAGCCACTGGAGAAGTGAGATTGTGTTTGGGAAACAATATCCTTCTGTGTCTAGCAGCTCAGTTTTAAAAAGCAAGTTACTGCTGCTGCTGTCCTCATTTGCTCTGTAGCTGAACTTCACTCGAGGACAAAAATTAAACCTACAAGGCTCCAAACTCCTTTCCTGGCAGCCTCAGTTTCTTCAGGCTGCAAGTCAGACACACTTTCAGGTTTGGGTTTTTTGGGTGCTTTGGATTTTTTTTGTTAGGGTGGGGTTTTTTGTGTGTTCCTATATTTGATAAAAGATACAGCAACCAAAATTAACCATCTAGTCCTCAGAAACAATTATTCAGGATAACCCAAGAACTATAGTTTTCATCATCATGTTCTCTCCAGGCTCAGAAATACAGATTTATATTTAATACTATATAAGATTGAATAATATTTAATTTAATTACTATTTCATTTAATATCTAATACAGATCTATTTAACAGCAGTGTGTGCCTGATCTGGATGTAGAACCATATTTTATAGCTATCATAAAGTCTGTTTGTGAAATGGTTTGGGGTTTATATATGCTATTTGTAAACTCTTACACACTCCTTAGTACTATTTGGCTGTCACATTAAAGTTCTGCTGGAGTGATGAAACAGTCTGACATGACTATTTGAGTGACTTGAGAAAATGAATTTTCTCAGTGGATCAACACAGCAATTTGGCACAGCTGGTTTGTGATAAACTGGGAATAATCAATATTTCTTCATTCTTACTCTAATTGGTGAGCTTGTAGTGACACAGGGGGAAGTACACATCCAGGCTAAAAGGACTCTACTTCCACATTTCTGTTGCTGATTTAAATCCAAATCTGTGCATTTTCAGATGAATGGCAAAAGCTTGATTGAACTGATTGGTCAGGGCCCTTACTGAATCCACAAAAAACCCCTTCTGCAATGTGTCTTTAAATGAAAAATAAGTTATTAAAATTTTCCATGTATTTATAAGAAAACAAAGGTAAATTTTGATTGACTTCCAAAAATTGTATATTGGGAGTAATTCCAGAAATCAGCCAACATCCTTTTGTTCAGAAGGAAGAAAAATACAATGAAAATGCACCATTGCTGCCCAGAATTACTCAAGTTCATGATGAGACTTGAATGAAAGGTATGTAGACACAAAGCAGATTAAGCAAGTATAAATTTGATAAATGCCAAAGGATGCAATTTTTCCAGAGTATGTGTCAACTCTAATCTTCTTGTTGATGAGGGGGGGGAAAAAACCAAACTCTTATGATGAGAATGAGTGCAAAACAAACTTTCTTTTCATTCTTTATCTTTCAGCCAAGCATATTAACTGCATGTTCATTTCTGTGGGTAGGTGGTTTTGATCTATTAGTGTTACATTCCAGGCATGCATTTTCATTTTTTAGCCTATACAGTAACTCACCCCTATTCCTAAGTGGAGCAAGGAAAAGAGTAAGGTAGGGTTGTTCTGGGTTTGCTACATATTTACTCTTTAGTGGGAAGTACAGCCTGTGAGAGAAATTGAAACTGTGAAAAGCTATCAGAAGATAAAAAGCTGCTCATCTTGCTATCTTATATTACTCCTGCTGCTCCTGGAGGTAGTAGATGGATGCACTGGAGAGCTGTTTGCAGTTCCCTCCCTGCAAAGAAAGCATATTTGGGTGGAAAAGGGAGGGGATAAAATTGCTTAAGGGTCATTATGACCTGTAAAAACCCCTTTATTTTATGTATATTTGATTGCCATTCCTAAGACAAAGAAAGTGAAGGCTTTATCCCCTCAAAAGTGAAAAGGATCAAAATTCTGTGTGGGATTTTGTTTTGATAAGCTAAAACAATAGTAGAGCAGAGTCATAACAATTTAACAAATTGCAGTCCTGAATGATCATACTGCATTCACTTTATAACATCTCTGAAATGCAATTTTCTGTGTGTGTAAGGAAATTATATTAGCAGGGGGTCCTGTTGATGGCAAACCAATTTAGCTTTAGACTAAGCATGTTTCCATAGATGTGTAGTGCAAGGTGGGGGAGAGGGGAAACCAAGAAAAAGAAATAGATGCTGCTCTGTTCAGTGACAACTCCATAGACTAGCACAATTTGTGGCTACTTTTAGCAGTGAACCAGAATTGCTCTTTTTTTCAGTCCATCCCCAAATTCACAGCTCCTTCCCCTGTTTGCTGCTCAGACTGCCATCCCTGTTACTGCAAATAAGAAAGCCTTTGTCTGGTGATTTCCATATACAGAGGAAAGGGTTTTCAGCACAAATGTCTTCCCCCAAAGCATTTGGGTTGAGTTTTTGCTGATTTTGCTTTATTCTGTTGTGCAGCAGTGACTGGAGCTTGGCTCTGTGTGGTGACAATGAGTTGTCTAACTTGGGTTTACTTTCATCTGCAGCTTCATTCTGTGCTACTTCTTGCCTGGCACTAAATCTGCAGCTCTCTATGAGAAGAAACCATTAGTAATTTACTCTTATGCAGTTATTGCTAGGATTCCAAAATACTTTTGGAACACAGGTCCTCCCTTACATTGCAGAAATCACAGAGGAGCTTTAATGGAATTTCACTCCTATGTGGCCCAAACAAAATCCACCCAATATTTCCTTCCAAAATCTCTTATAAAAAAATCAAGGTAGGCTGCTGGAGATCCTGCTAGTTTCTAACTCCCCTCAAATAGTGTGAATTTACAAGGGAAAATTATCCTCAGGATGCTGCATTGTGCTAGAAAGAAGATAGGAGGAGGAGAACCCAAATGCCCAAATAAATCCACTGTCTTTTATGTTCTTGCTATGGAGAAAAACTGCCTTAAACCTAGCAGTTGCTTTAAATGTGTATATGATAACAAGTAGTAGTCTTCAAGTACCTAAGATCTGTGTGGTACACTATGGGCCATGGCTCATTTACTACCAAAAATGAGCCAAATCTGAGTGTGGCTGATTTTTCATTTTCTTTAGATGCAGATGGAAAAAAAAACCAACCCTGCTGAACCCAGAAATCGATTTAAACATCATCAGAGGGGAAAATGTTCCTGGACCATGTTATCAAGCACACTATTAATTACATGCAATGTGAATTAAATCAAATCATGTTCATTTTGATTAAATGCAGTAGAAATGATATCCAAGGCTGCATGGCAGTCCCATTCTGAGAATCCAGTAAGCAGGTCATCTGATACCAGAAGCTTTAATTCAAAAGCAGTGAATCTGACAGGTGTTTTCACATAGTCCTATTAATTAGGTATTTTGATCACCTCCTCTGAAGAAGGTTCCCTGTTCACCACAGTCCCCATGATTTGTCTTTATCCTCCAGTGTATCTTTGTTCACAGTTTGTCCTACAGTGTATCTAGCTGGTGTCACTCAATGCCAGCAGTTGTCTTGTTAGGTTTTAAACCAATTTAAACTGCACCTATTTCTGTTATTCCAACTCAGATTTTTCCTCTTTTTTAAAAGAGAAAAAAAAGCCTCTAACTTGTCACTCATTCATTTTCCTGACATCAGTGAGATATCTTTAGTAGCTTTGTGTCTTGATAATGATCCTTTCAGTGTCATTTCTGAAAATTAAATATTGCTCTTTCAGCTCCTGAAATGTGATGTCAACTATTTTAATTTAATCAAGATAGGTTTGGTCCACAGCAGTACCTTTGTGTCTAAGAAAGCAGCCTTGTTTCTCTGTCTACTATCATAATTTATCTCCAGTAATATAGCAGTTCTTTCTGCCCTGTGCACAAAGATTTCTTTGTGTCTTTTTTTCCCATCAATATCTGCCCCAGCAATTCCCACCTTTTTGAGATGAAGCAGGTGGACCTGCAATTCTATCAGAAGAATATCCTTTCTGGTTCTTCAGCTCTAGTGAAAGGTACTACCCTTCAAAGTTGTGTGTATTTATAATCCTTATCCTTTTCCTACCATGTGGTGCTTACACTAACACTGTCTTGATCTCTGATAAGAGAAGACCAGAAGGAGAGGCAAAAAAAATGGTATTTTCCCTGGCATTGCCATCTGACTGCTTTGTGGCAGCTGGCACAGGTTGATTCAAATTGACATTAGTGTTAACATCTAAGCTTTATGTAGCTCTATAGGGTACAATGTCTTCCCTCCTGCAGAACAGGGAGGGTGTGTAATTTGGATGCATCTGTAATTATAATGGCTTGGAACTTGAGTCCATTTAGCCTGTACTGTTTCACTTGCACTTAAACCACACCAAGCTATCAGAGGTACAATAGTTTATTTTTGGTACCTCTGTCCTGTTTAGGCATGGCTCAAACTGTTTTGCTTCCCCTTATAAGGGATTGAGGTTGGTGTGCAATAAGACATTCCTCTTCCACAGATCCCCTGAAGGAGCACTTGAGGTTTAAAAGCCAACTTGGGATTTAAAGGAGCAATAAGAAGTGGGAATAGGCTGGCTTGTGAGTTACACAGGGAACAGTTTAGAGTCTGAGGCCTGGCAGCTGAATAGATGAGTTTCTGGACATGATGACAAGTGTACCTCTTCCCTGCTTCAAAAAGAAATGAGAGACTGAAGAGGGGGGAAAAAAAGAATAAAATAATAATAATAATGACACAACAATACACTCAACTGTGAAGCACAGTTATATGTATCTGTCAGGGGAATAAAATTGAAAACTACTTCATGATACCTTAATATTGTTCCACACATGAGTGGTGGGGTTTTTTTGCCAAAGGGTTGCAGAAGTATGAAAGTTTGCCTCCACCAATGTCTGATTGTGCTATGCAATATTTGACTGCTTAGGTGCATCAGAAAGTAAAGAGTTTTCATCAGCCAAATGCCCAAATGTAGCTTTACAAGAGAAACACCTTTTTTTTTTTTTTTTTTTTTGGCTTCTCCTCAGGTAATTAAATAGGTGGATTATGAATGGGGTGACTGAAAGCTTGGGAAACAAAAGAAAGTGACAAGGGAGAAGTTGCTGGACAAGCCTAGTGGTGATAAGGAATGCATATAAAGTTTGGCAGCTGCACTGGGGCAGTAACTCTCTGGGCCTGAAAAGAAGTTTCTATTGAGGATAGATGTCCTTGTAAGGAGGAACAGCAGGTCTTTTGAGGGCCTCCTTGGGTGTTTTTGGGGCCTGATCATGAAGGAATCTGTGACAACTGGTATGGCATTCTTCTCCTTTTGGATTAGTTTTATTTGGTAATGTGACTTTATTTCTATTTCTAGTCAGTGGATTTGTCAGTGAGGATGCTTTAAAATGGTATTTCATTGCCTAGATAGGGATAGAATATTCCCTGTTATCCCAGTTGAAACCAAACTCTTGTAGGAAAAACTCCAACTGTAACTTTTTCAGGTGAAGTTATGATAGGAGTTGTATTGCCTAGGCTGGAGAAAGTTGGCTAAACACTGGGAAATCAGCAGGAGGAGGATGTCTGTAATAGCTGGTGGGAGGGTGGCTGTAGATCAGCAGTGTAATAAAGCTGTGAAAATAGGAAATGTTATCCAGTGCTGGCTGAATCTCCAGCTGAGGCAGGGAAGTTACAGTACCATTGTATAGACACAGGTGAAATCCTCTCTGGAACAGTGCATCCACTGCTGACCATGCTTGTTCAATAACAGGACCTAAAATTGGAAGAACTGCACAGAAGGGCAACATAAAGAGCCTTTCTTACAAGAGGAGACAGTCTGGTTTTCTTTGCTTGTGTCTACCTGCTAGCTAGAGAGTGAAAGAATTTGATTGCTACCTAGAAATACCTGTGGAGGGGAAGACAGGTGAAAAAAACCCAAACCCTGTTTAAGCAAGAATGCTGCAGAAATCAGTAAGTATAATTTAGCCTTGAAGATCTCATCATTAGTTAGTAGATATAGATTCCTAACTGCTGGAATAACAATGAAGCCTTTTTGGAAGAGCTTCTGAATAGAACATTGGGTCAAAAACTCAGAAAAGTCTTTTTAATTGTTAAGAAGGTTGAAAAAAAGAGTAATATAGGATGTCTGCAAAGCACCTGGGCTTGATGAAAAGATGGCCCTTTTTGTTCTTGATGAACAAAGGACAGCACGTGGGGTTTGTACTCTTTCAAAGAGCTAGGAGATTATGCAGAATTTTCTATGCATGAAGAAGTCTGTAGCTTTAGTAAAATTCAATTGAGTGCCAAAATGTTTACTAATTTATAGCAGCCTCACTGAGTGACCTCATTGGTAGTCTCAGGAAATAAAGGCTCTAATGAGCACAGCTCTCTCCCTGTCCATGCCAGAGCTGGTCCCTCAAGGTCAGTACCAACACATAGTGCTTGAGCTGTACAGGAAAATGTACATGGTCAGTATTCCTGCTGAAATTGCTCTGTGACTGGATAACAGATTTCACTACCCTCTGCTGAAAATGGATAGGCAAATCCAGTACCATTTGTGAGCAGAAAAATTAGTCTTGAGCTGAAATAAATACTGCTGCAGAGTATCCTCGAGAACTCCTGAGGCAAAGGAAATGCAGTGTAATTGTTGGTCAGATTCATGTGTTATAAATGCAATTCCATTTTAAACCTCCTTCTAAGAAATTTGCATTAGTCTTTAAATACAGAATTGCATTTCAAGATTACATGGTAAAGCATTTAATTTTTCTTAATTTAATCTTCAGAACTCTTTCATCCTACAGAAGCAGTTAGGCAATTACTTTCTTGTTCTGTCTTTTTACCTGTATATTAGAAGATAAAGTTTTATTATTGGCAGTTTCCAGGAGCAGAGTGATGACTTCATGTGTGAAATACACTCTTCTCATTTTAGAAGTCATGCTAGCTTCCTTATCACAAATGATGTTAATATAAAACAGACACATAGAAAACTGAGAAATGACCACCCCACCCTTGAAAGCTGGAGAAACACCTTAGATTAGATGCTCTTAACTGTAGCTGTTACTGACATGCAGAAGTTTTTTTTTCTTGTCTGATCTGAAAGGAGGTTGTAGCTGTAAAAGACAAACTATTATTTCTAACTTACTGTTTTAATCTTTTGGGTTATCACATAGAAATGTTAAGTCTTGTATAAGAATACTGTGCACTAGGCAGTCAAGCAAAGAGTCTGAAGTCAAGCTTCAGTTGCTATGTGTGTTGTTTGTGTGTTTACATATATATATGTGTGCTCATGCCTGAGCACAACAGACCCATTTAGTTCTATGCTTGTGAAATGAGCTTTATTGGAATTACTGCCTCTTGAGATACAAAGTTCCACTAAATAACCTAAATGAAATCTCCACAAGCACAGATTGTAGGCCAGAATGCATGGAATGTTTTAACAACTTATTTTAAACATACCAGGTGTTGCCCTTGTTACTGCCAATGAAATGGATGTGTGTGTACATATATTTATACATGTATAAGTATACAGTTGTTTGGCTGCTTTTGTTCAAAATTAAACATTTGCTTTGCAGACATAATTTTTACATTGCCCATCATCTGTAGTATGCACATTTTGATTTATATGAACCTGGATGTTAAATATCTGGCTTCTAAAATGTTCTCAAAATGCAGCTGGGATACAGAATTACAGTGAAGGACAAGACAGGAATTCAAATTATTTGGATAAATAGAAATCCCAGTCAAGAATGGAATTAGCCCTCAGGAATGTTCTAGGTAAAGTTTATTCTGCCTTAAGGCTTCGTGGTGGACTAAATGACCTTTCAAGTTCTCCTCAAGCCCTGTTTTATAATCCTGTGATCAATTCATTTTGGCATTTGACAGCTGCTGTACATACACTATGGATAATTCTACTGCCTTTAATACTTTTGATGAATTTTTAATGTCCATGTTTTGCACATGACAAAATATACACATACTCCACATACTTGACATTTTAAAAGTATTCTTATTTGTTTGAAGATGGTGATAATAAAGGGTGTGGGTTGTATTGGATATTTAGCAAATATGGATTCTTTCCAGCCTAAACCATACTGTAATGCTGGATTTCTGTGAGAGGTTACAAGGCTATAAATTAGTACTCTTTATGTTAAAGATATCTCAAGGTTTATATGCTGTTGATCCAATGTAATTCCCATTAATGGTAATAACTAGAATGTAATTCACTTCATTTGGAAAATGAAATCCTGATTCTTCAAGTAGTTTTAGCCACATTTGGCCATTTAGCAACATTCAGCCTGGAATCAGATTGTTCTTTAGAGCATGTTAAAGTCATGACAAGGTGGTCTTCAGATTGTGAGTGTAATTTAGGCTCAGAAATAGCTAATCTTGTTAAAGTATTGTCAGGTTGATCAGAATTGATTTGTGTGTACTAAACCCAGTGAATGCTAATCAAGTGTGGAGTTAG
Organism: Galbula dea; assembly: GCA_013399015.1. NCBI lineage: Eukaryota > Metazoa > Chordata > Aves > Piciformes > Galbulidae > Galbula > Galbula dea. Next base: position 2,414,607 of record VWZX01010081.1, read on the forward strand.
TAAGCTTTAGTGGCAATTTGAAGTCTTTGATAGCTTCCCATAATTCTTGGGTGGAAAGACTGATTGGATTGGAAACATTTTAAAGCCTTCACATCCTTCCAAGACTGGATGCCAATGCACTAGAGACTGTAGCATCTTCTGTAGAAATATGCTTTCAAAAACCTGACAGCGTGGATCCCAGTGTTTGTTGTGCTTCATATGCAGTGAATTGTTGTCCAAACCATGCAAGTGCTTTGTGTCTTTGCCACTCCTTGTTATTTGGAACTAACTTGTCTTTTTCCATAAAGAATGGTTAAAGAGATAGTTGAGATTATTTTTTTTTGCTTGAGTGGTATAAAATACATAAATAGTCTACATTACAAACAAGTTCTTGTGTGGTGTGTCTGCAGCATAAGGAAATGCTTTCAGAACTTCTGTATGTTCCATTTGAAAGAAAATTCTGGGGAATTGTGAGTCTGTTAGAAGATATGGTGATTTTTGGGGGGGTAATTATATGAGGATTAGTATGGATTATGATACAAGTTATTGATAAATGAACCTGCTGAAATGACAAAAGACAAACTTACTTTGCAGGGAGCCAGCAGGAGCTCTGCTCTTTGCTCACACCCTTTGAAACTTACATCATCTTGTTTTCTTTCAACAGAAAGCTTTTCTTTACAGACTATGGGAATGCTGCCAAGGTGGAGAGATGTGACATGGATGGAATGAACAGGACGTGGATAGTAGACTCTAAAATTGAACAGCCAACTGCTCTTGCACTAGACCTCATCAATAAATATGTGTACTGGGTTGACATATATCTGGAGAGTGTGGAAGTTGTTGACTATCAAGGGAGAAATAGGCACATAATAATTAAAAGCAGACAAGTAAGTATTTATTTGCAAATTAGTAAAAAGTAAGGAGATCAATAAATGAATGTGCATAGTGCTAACAGTTACAATAATCTCAGATTTTTTTTTTCCTTTCAGTTCAGATGCATTGGGCATTAAAAGATCCATCTGCATGCTTTGTTTTATTTCCAATTTAATGCATTTTGCCACCTACAGATAAGCTTCCATGCCATGTCCCCTTAACAGTGCACTGTGTAAGTTACTCTCCCCATTGTAAAAGTCTTCAGGAGGGGAAAATATGGAGTGATGGAAAGAGACTAGGGGATAAATTATTAATGACAAGAAGTTCTTGTGAATTCAGGAGGAAGAGTCTTAACAGGCCCAAGAGTGTCAAAGAAACAGAATAGCAAAATCTAGTCACCTGTTCAGACCAATCTAGATGCCCTTAAATCATATTTTGTTGATGGCAACGATGCTTTTTCCAGTTGATCTGGATGTTTGGAGTCATAAATACCAATGCTGAGACCCTATGAGTCTTTGAGCAGGAGTATATCAATTTATTATTGTTGCTTCAGCTTGGAGGGCAGGGTAAGAGGTGGTAGCAGGGAAAGGCAGGGCAGTTGTGAGGGTTGTGTAAATCAAGGGAGAATTTAGCAAAGACCAAACTGTTCCTGGTTGCTACTTGGACTCAGAGCTTGTGTGGGTACCACATTTACATCTGCTTCTGCCTGAGGTTAAACAAAGTGGGGTTTGTTTGTTTTATTTTTCACAATGTGCAGACAGAATAAACATTTTTTTTACCTGTTCTGCTGTCATGCTTTACTTGCTTCCAAGTAATCACTGTTTACCAAGAGAGAACAGGTTAGCATAACTACCATTTGAAAACAGGCAGAAAATGTTATTAAAAACCAGGCAAGGTCATCTAGTTAAACAGCAAACACCTTCCCTTGTTTTACCAACTTACTCCCAGTCTTTAGCAAGTTCTTCTGGGACAGCAGGGAACACTAGGTTTTGTAAACTACTTTTTTTTTCAGGTAATGATTTGGAATAGATACTTTAAAAAGAAATCTATTTTTTTTCAGAAGCAGCTAACAAATAGTTTTACAGACTTGTGAGGGAGATGTGCTGGTGTTGTAAGAGATCATAGAATCATATGCTTGTTCTTTATCTTCTTTCTGAAACTGAGATGCAGAAGAGGATTCTTTATCAAGTTCAGAAGGATTCTCTGTTCTCTAAAGTAGCAAAGAAAGGAGAAGGGTGGCAGTTTCTTTCAGTATGGGTGAAGGGTGTTAAAAGGTTTGGCCTCTCAGTTGGTCACTGCTGTCACAAAAGGAGAAACTGGTAATTTCACTAGGTTTTGTGCTTCTATTTGCCAGGATTTTGAATAATTATTGTTCCAGGGTATTCCTCATGTCCAATGAAACAGTAGACCAGAAAATTCTTCTCAAAAAATTGTAGGGATTGAAGTTTTTCATAAGAACAAGCATATCATAGAATATTAGGAGTTGGAAGGGACCTTGAAAAATATCAAGAGACATGCTTTCCAAATGATATGGGGTTTTATGATTGATAGCCTGGGTGGCTTTCTAAGGACTGTTCTTTGTAGCAAGCAACATTTCTGTTCATATACAAGATAGCTGGAAAGCTTCATGAGAGAGAAAAACCAACAAAAGCATAAATAAAAATAATGAAGTCATCAAATGCATTGTAAAAAGAGTCACAGTTTTAATACTGTAAATATAGAAAAGCTTTCCTGGGATTTGAATAGTAGTTTTAAACAGAGTGCAAATGGAAACAGGGAAGAAAGGAGGAGAATTCCATGTTCAGTGACTGGATACAGATGCATCATTGTTCTCAAGGCTGCTTTCTTTCCCTTCTTACTATTATTGACTTGAATTCCTGTTGGGTCTTAATCAAACACTTCCATTGATCTCTTATTTGGTTTTTGGTGGTGGGTTGTTGTGGTTTGGGTTTTTTGTTGTTTGTTTTTGGGGGGGAGGGCAGGTTCCTGGTGTTTTGTGGTTTTTGTTTTTCTTTCATTTGTTTGGTTGTGGATTTTTGGTTTTGTTTTTCCTCTGGGTAAAGGCAGAATACAATGGCAAGGTTTGGCTAAAGGGGGTAATTTCCAGAATGGACTGAAATACTTGATGCACAACAGGGTTCTTTTGTTTGGTGGTTCCTTTGGTGGCATATGTCTGAATTTGTGAGTAAACCAGTGAAGTCAATGCTTTTGTGGTGAAGAACTTATTGCTTAAACTAATAAGATGTTTGAATATTCACAGGCTGAACGTCTACCAACAAATTTGCTTTCATTTGTTCAGCTTTCAAAACTGCCAATGAGATTTCACATTTTCTAAATTTCTGACTCAAGCACACTGGCTAGATGATCAAAGGCTTCATGTTTGAGCTGTGATTTTTAATCAATATACTCGGAGCCATCACAGACTAATACAATCTTAGAATTCACTTTCTGAGAAACAAGCACTACAAAGCTTTTCCAATTATAGACTTCACATTACAAGAATGTGAACTATACTTGCAGTGGGATTTTTATTATTTATTAATATTTATCAACATATTCAGGAATCCTTTTGGCTATTTTAGCATGTCATGCAGTTCACTGTAAAGTTGGGTGTTTAAAAATCATAGATATGGGTAAAATAGTCTGATAAAATAATGATCTTTTTTTTTCTTTAATTTGTTTTATTTTCTAGATCAGGCATCTCTGTGGTTTAGCAGTGTTTGAAAACTATTTGTATACATTTAATTCAGATAACCTCAGCATTGTACAAATAAACAGATATAACAGCACTGATGTTCAGCCTCTTGCTAGACTTGACAATGCTAAAGAGATCCGTGTGTATCAGAGAAGAACTCAGACAGCAGGTAAGATCAAAGTTTCTCTCTCTAGGAAACCTAAACCCAGATATTATGTGGATGTATGGTTAAAAGGGCTCTTCCAGAAAAAGGTACAGGAAAGTGCAGTGAAAATTTATCACTGTGGCAAAACTCTTGCTTCCTCACCTGCCTGGTTTTCTCTGTGTGTGCTGCCAGTTTTTCTGCATCCCTAAGCTCCTACACAACTGCTTCCTGAACATTCAGCTTGGAGAACCACCAAAGAGCCCTGTTGTGAATTTAAGACCTTCAAAGTTGTTAGATGCCCAATACCATCATCAGGCTTGGGTCTCAGACCTGAGGGATTCCTGCTTTTCAGATGGACTACAAACCTACAAGCCCCTGCCTTTGAGGATGCCAAAAAAGCATGGAGAAGTGGGCAGCTAGCCTGCCTAACTACCAGCAATTGTGTAAATAACATCTTTGCCTTCTGTGGAAGAAATCTTTTTTCATCTAGAATGAGAACCTTTTTATACTCTGAGAATTTTGGGTAAAATAGCTATTTCTGAGGTCCATAGTCCTGTGTGAATCTACTCATGGCTCTGATCACATATTTCTGCATCACTTTCTGTGATTTATGGGAACTTTCTGCAAAGATAGCAAGATCCAAAATGTTGGCAGCAATATGTTATGAGAACTTGTTGCTCTGACTTGATAGCAGTAAATCATTGCCATGACTACTTGGACAGCAAAGCAAACATATCAGTTCTGGTGATCAACATCAATGTTACTAAACAGACTGAGTGCTTTTAAAGAAGTTTCTGAAGTGAGCACAAGCTCTAAATTGATGTAGGCTGGGTTGACTGATTTTCCCCCTATAGCTGAGGGCATTGACTAGCACATGAATGTCTGAAGGAGGCTGTAGAGACTCTTTCCTTGCTATAGGTCCCACTCTTGTACCCTTGAGGGAGTTGGGAAGGTTGAGTAGAGAGACACGAGCACGGTGTAATCTTTTATTGCATCCTGTGGGTCCTCTGTTCCTCTTGCCCTTTGTACACTCTTACTTCTTTTGTTTTGAATGGACATGTTGTTTGCTTGTCAAGATTTGCTGTAAAAGCTGTCTCAACTTGGTTGAGTTTCTCTACACCTTTAAGAATATTGACCTTAAACCACTTGATTACCTTTTTCCTTAAACAAAAAGAAAGGAGAAAGCATAACAACTAAAAAGGAGAAAGAAAAACATTTTTTGAGCTGAAATAGAGATGACCTGTTGTAAGCCAGCTTAGTAAATTTAGCATAGCAAGGTGCAGTTTTTCTCATCAGATTTACTTTAAAAATGAATTTGATATAGTAGTCTGCTAACTTAGAACCAAATATGAAATTAAGGGAAAGGAATTTTTTGGCTTCTTCACCTTGATTTATATTTTGACTGTACCAATATGGAAAAAATGCTACAAGGCTCGTTCTGTTCAGTTTCTGCCCCAGAAAGGTGCTGCCTGATGGAGTTGAATGAGAAGCAGAATGTGTTGGCATAGGATTCCCTCTGTCCTCAGAAAACCAACCAACCAATGGAACCAAAGCAACAAATATAAAGGGGGGGAAGGGAGTAAAGTGTCAACTACCCCAAGGGAGTGCCTCCTGGCAAATGCTGTGCAGAAGCTTATTCAAGAAGAGCAATTGCACGCAATGATGGGAATGGCATGATAGCCACAAGATAGCCCTTTGGACTGTTTGTTTTGGGTATAATTTAGACAAAATCACCTTCCTTTGTAGTTATATTGTGGGGAAAGATTTATTGTGACACCAATTCCCCTTTTTTTTTCCCCTGTCTAAACTTTCTCCATGCTGATGCATCTAATTATCCTGCTTTAAATGGCTTTGAATCGTGCTGTTTTTTTGCTTGCTGTAGTCAGAAGCCATGCATGTGAAGTGGACCCATATGGAATGCCAGGGGGATGTTCACACATCTGTCTGCTCAGCAGCAACTACAAAGCACGGACCTGTCGCTGCAGGACTGGCTTCATCCTGGGGAGTGATGGCAGGTCATGCAAAAGTACGTTATTTAAATCAGAGAGGCTGCCAACTGCTAATATTTCAGGGTATAGTTCTGGCTGTTGTTTAACATACATAATAAGAACAAGAGGAATCACTTGGGCTGCTTTGGGGAGAAGTTTGTTTGCAATGTGTACCTGATATATACTGGGATGTGTGTGTATATATATGTAATATATATATTTTTTTGTTCATATACTCCTTTCATTCCATTCAAATGATTTGATTTGGCTTCATTCCTAAAACTGACAAATTAAACCTGGGATGGTGTTTAAAGAATTCTGAAAGTCATACAAGTTTGAAGTTATCAACCTTACTCTTTGCATCCTGCATATTCTCACAGTACAGATGTAGTGTAATGCTGTTAAATAGTTTGTCATATCCCATTTTTACCTGTACAATCAACTTGTAACCCACAAGCAGACCATTCATGGGAGGAATTCAGGCAAGGTTTTTCTCATAATACATTATGAAAGCTAGCTTGAGTTGTGTAACTGTAGTTACATCCCTAACACTAGGGATACGTAATCTGTTGGTCACCTGTAGTCCAATCAGGACCTGTAGTCCTGAAAGTTTTGGGGAACACCTAGCATTGTCTGGTTTCTTGATCAAATGGCACTGATTTTTAGATTAGATGAAAGGCATGCAGTTAGATGTTTTGATGGATGTGTTTGCCCTTAGTCAAACCTCATACAGTTTTCACTGACAATTCCAACAAAAGTACCTAGAGAGTCATTAGGAATATGGATCATAGAGAATTTTGAGAGGTATATTGGTAGTAGTAAGGATCAAAGGATATTTAGAATTATATTTAATGGAAGAAAATCACCTTACTAAGTTTCAGTTATTAGTAATTAACCTACCTGATTAAATTGTAAAAATCTCCATAGAAATAGGAAATATTGGTAAGCATGTTTTGTATCTCATGATGGAAGAGCAGTGTGTGTTGATTTGTTTTAACTCCTCCTAGTTGAAGGAAATTTACTTTTTCCTTGTTTGTTTTGTTGTAATTTCTCCTAGTTGAAGGAAACTTACTTTTTCCTTGTTTGTTTCTGAGAATCCTCAGGTGAACACATTGGTGTTTTGTATTTCCTGGAGTTTTATGTCCGTGTTAGAGTTAATGATTGCTTCAGTCATTACCCAGATAGGTCCTGATGTAAATTGTAAAATCAAATGTCTACAGAGCTCTGTTTGTCCCTTTCCCAGTAGATGCAAAGCCTTGCTTTTCAGTCTGAACTTTTAGAGGGGGAAAAAAAAATAATTACATGTAAGCAGCTCACTGAAGTCATTTGTACTTTAATTAAGGTAATATAATTAGCTAGATTTCTTGAGTTTAGATACCTTCAGAATATATGAAAGTTTAATTTTTGATATTGAATAACACTCCTGCTCCCCCACTAATTGTACCAGTTAATTAAACACTGCCATTATGCTCTATAAAGAAGATTAGGCAGCATCAGTTGTTTATGTTTGTAATCTTTGTTTTGCAGGACCAAAGAATGAATTGTTTCTTTTTTATGGGAAGGGACGGCCAGGAATAATACGAGGAATGGACCTGAATACCAAAGTATCTGATGAATACATGATCCCTATAGAAAACTTGGTCAATCCTCGTGCTCTGGACTTCCATGCTGAAACCAATTACATTTACTTTGCTGATACTACCAGCTTCCTAATTGGGCGACAGAAAATTGACGGCACAGAGCGAGAAACAATCCTCAAAGATGGTAGGTAACGCTAACTGATAGTGACACTCAGAGAACTCACGAAGGAGAAACTGAACTGACATTTACAGATAATTTAAAGCTTTGTTTAAATCTGCCATGGAAACCAGACCCAGATTAGTCCTTCAACAGAGTTAGACATCCTTTTTATTTCTCCTGAGTGCATAGTGTGAGGTTTGGTGAAGTTGCGATGTTGTGAATTCTTACGTTATCTGTTTAAGCTTATACCCACCAGTGAGTAACTCCTGCATCTCCACTCTGTTCTTTCAGTAGTTAGATTTGATGGATCCATAAAATAGCTCTTTGTTTGCTGAGTCCTTCTGGACTTCATAAGACTACTTCACTCCAAGCTGTATCTCAGTATGGATTCTGGAGCTTATTCAAGTGGTTTACCAGAGTGAGATTTCCTTTGGTGCTAGCGAACCTAGTACAAAAAAAAAGCATTGTCTTTCCTTATGCCTTTTCCATTGCATATGTGGAAGCAACAGGAAGACCTGAACATTTGTTAGAGCCTTAATTAAGATGCTTGTCCTATTATATTACAGCAGTGTAAGAATACCAGCAGTTCTGTAGCTTCCACCTCTCCCACCACACTTCACAGAATATTCCTGGTCTAGAATCATATCTCATCGTAGTAAACACTTGTTGCAGTGATAAAGCCTCCACTTTGTCAGTCTGGTTTTTTTCCTGGTTTTTATGGACCCTTTTCATGAAAGACTGCTTCAGCAGGAGGTAACAACTGCTGCATTTTTTTAGTACTCAAGAAAATAAGCAGTATAAATATTCATGTTGGCCTTCAGAGAGCTTAATAGATTTACTTGTAAATTAAAACTCAAGTCAGTGAAAGCAACTACAATGCTGTCATTTTAGCACAGGGATTTTTGTTCCTTTTCATTCATAACCCATGTTTTAATCCACCCATCTTGGAGAAGTCATCTCCATTTTGCAGTGCTGTGGTGCGATTTTGGTACAAGATCTCTCCTCAGACCTCAGAGTCTGCACAAAGTTCCCTTAGCAGTAGTTGCAAGGAATAGATGACTCTTTACCCTGTATCAGTGATTGCTTAGTAAAAGGGAGCTGTCTGAGTAAATAATGAGTCCTCATCTGTCAGCCTGGTAATTCTTCATTTCAGTGTGAATGTTGAAATGGGTAATATACATCACAGAAGTTCCATTGCTGACCTTCCTATGCTAAACAACACACATTTCATTCCATGAGCAAGTAATCAAGTGTGAAGTAGAGGAAGGAGCAGACAGTGTGTAGATTTAAACACTAAAATGTAACACCAAGAAACATCCTTGCTTGAAGATGTCAGACAAGTTGGGATTACTTTAATCAAACATGTATAACTTGTATCCCAAACAACAAAATTGAAGAGACTCTTTAATGTCTAACTGGAATTTCTGCTTTTTATATGTACAGCGTAGCAAAGATGCCGATGCAGTACTGTCCTGGTTTGAGTTGGGCAATGGACTTATTTCAAAAGCAATCTTATAGACAGTTGGTCCAAAGAATACAGTGTTGAATGGATGTATCACATCCTCTATCAGACACCAGCCTCTGGAAAAACTGAACAATACAATGGACTGCTGAAAACTACTCGGAGAGGAATGAGGGTGGAACGTTTAAAATTGGGATGAATGTTTAGCACAAGCCACATGGGTAGTTAACACCAGAGGATCTATACATCAAGCCAAGCCCAGCCCTAACCCTTGACAGATACCAAAAGAGTTATGGGTTATCCAGTGATGTATTATTATTGGTGGTCCTAGTATTTAGACCAAAAAAAGGTCACTTAGATAAGCTGAAATTAGTTGTTAGTTAGAACTTTGGTATAGTTTCATAACTTAAAAGTATACTTTCAAAACCACTTGTTAATGTATTTTTCATGATTTAAGAAATTAGTATGGCCTCCAGCCATACCACCTCAGCTTTTATTCTTGTTAGCTCTCAAGATCTCAGCAGGGACAGATAAAATAGCTTCTTGGTGGAAGGCTAGTAGAGAAAATCAGGTGTGCCAGGAAGCGGTTTAATATTTGCTCTGAACAGCATGCTGTGAAGGAACTCTGTCTGTAGTAGGTGTCACTTCTCGGATTAGAAGTTGTCATTTTTTGTGACTATCTGGTTTTGCAAGAACAGCTATGCTAGCTTGAACAACACTAACTCAGATAATTATAGTATGCCTACATGAGAGCCTGATCCTACCAGCTGTTGACTGGGGACTGAGGATGCTGAGCACCTACCACTGCTGGAGTTTGATTTCCCATATAGTTTCAGCTGTGATTTCTTATTCTTCACTTTGGGAAACAAACTGCTGTGTCATATTGATAACTGTTTGACATCCCACAGCGTGGCCTAGCCTAGACTTAGCAGCACAACTGCAATAGTAGTCTACTTTCACCAGCAGCAGAAATTGCTGCAACTGAGGTTTCAGATTTGTAGGGGAAATCAGGGGGTTTTTTTAAATCAAAAAAAGTGAAACAAAACAGACATTTCCAAAGATATTTAAATATTGTTCAGTTGAAGCAACATAAACATAATCTCTGAGGAATTTCAAACTTATTATTTGCAATTAATATGCTTGTAAATTTTACCATTCTTAGCCAATACTTAGCTTTACTTGGTTTGTTTAGCCTCAAGAAGAGGAGACTGAGTGGAAACCTCATAGCCATCTTCCAACATCCTCACAGGAGATAGTAGAGAGGCAGGGGCCAACCTCCTTAATCTGGTGGATAGTGATTGGACTAGGGGAAACAGGATGAAGTTGAGCCAAGGGAGGTTCAGGCTGGAGATTAGGAAAAGGCTCTTCACTCAGAGGGTGGTGGGGCTCTAGAAAAGCCTCCCCAGGGAAGTTGTCACAGCACCATGCCTAAAGGAGTTCAAGAGGTGTCTAGATAACTCTCAGGCTCATGGTGTCATTCTTGTGGTGTTCTCCATGGGTTTAAGAGCTGGACTCAATGATCCTATTGGGTCCCTTCCAGAAATAAAACTGATAGTGTCCATCAGCCTGGGAAACCTGGCTGAGCTGCTGGCACTGATCTCACCTACTCTGACTGATCCATGGTTATTTTGTCCTTTGACTGGATGACTCCTCACCCTCACAGTGAAGAACTTCCTACTAATATTCAGCCTAAATCTACCCTCCTCTAGCTTACACCCACTTCCCCTGGTTCTATCACTGTCTGACCTCCTAAAAAGTCCCTTGCCAGCTTTCTTGTAGGCCCCCTTCAGATACTGGAAGGCTACAATAAGGTCTCCTCGGAGCCCTCTCCTTTGCAGACTGAGCAATCCGAACTCTGTCTGTCCTTGTAGCAGAGGTGCTTCAGTCCTCTGATCATTCTCTCGGCCCTTCTCTGGACTCGCTCCAGCACCCCTGTATCCCTCTTGTAATAGGGGCTCCAGAACTGGATGCATCCAGGTGAGGCCTCATGAGAGCAGAATAGAGGGGGAGAATCACCTCCCTCGACCTGCTGGCCACGCTTCTCTTGATGCAGCCTAGGATACAGTTGGCCTTCTGGGCTGCAAGCGCACACTGGCAGCTCATGTCGAGCTTCTCATCCACCAGCACCCCCAAGTCTCTTTTTGCAGGGCTGCTCTCATGTTCTGTACCTTTTAATTTCTGTTACTGTTCATGTCACTGCAGGTGGTAGACTGTGCTTTGCAGATCAAGAGTTAAAAAAACCAACAACCAAATACATCAGTTTTATGTACATCCATATAAACATACATCTCCATGAGTGTTTAATTTAGTATAAGCAGTATGTATGGGATAGGATGTTTTGCACACTTGGAATTCTAGACTGTATTGAAGCTAGAACTGAACTAGGAACCTGAACTAGTAGAGCTCATTGACTTCTTCAAAGCAAGTAAACTTGGTTACTTTCAATGCTGCTGTCAAGAATTCCTTTCTCTTTTGGGTTAAACTTCATATCTTTGCATATTTACTCCTCTGTGCTATTTGTCATTGCTGTTGTGCCCAGACAGAGAACAGAGATAAGGGGAAAAGTAGTTTTAAAAATATTGCATGGTTATCATGCTATGACTTTCATTAACCACCAGCTTCTTTTAATTTTCTGTTTTCAAAGAGAACTGACTGAAATCTCTCTCTTAATAAGGAGATTCTTGGTTTTGAATTTTAATATACAGTAGGAGTTTTTCATAATCAATATAACTTGATGTTATATTTAAATGCATTTTCCCTTATTTTAAAGGAAATAGATATGCAATTAATAAAAAATAGAATATTTAGTAATGACAAGGCATTTGAAAACATAGCTCTGCTAACTTGATAGGGGATATTGTGATATTGCAATCACTTCAAAACATTGCTCAACAAAACATCACTGAAGTTATTTATCATGTTCCAGTGCTGCTGAGATTGTAATAACATGTTTTATGAATGTTGTTATTGCATCCAAGTGCATAAAAAGCCCAATATTTCATTTATTGGGTAAAACTGTCATATTTTATCTTGGTGTGCTGTTGATGACATGCCATATGTTATCTGTGGGTTATAGTAAGCAAAAAGTTTTCTGTACTGTGCTAAATAAGTTATGTAGACTATTAGTCAGTGTAAGAACTTAACATTCCTGTCCATCACAAAGAATTTTACTGATTTCTTGTAGGGAATGAGATAGTTTATTAGAGTAATAGTTAGTAAAAGGGTTTGGAGTCTTAAAAAAAAATTATTGGTGAAGAGTTTGTCCCAAGGGAAATGTCTGACATACTGCAAAAGAGAATTTGTAGGTAGTCTGAGGTGACAAATGTTACTAAGACCTTTCCATTAGTACTTATTGGTTGTACTATGGGGAAACATCTTGGTGGAGAAATCTGAGGGAAGGTTTAGATGCTGGTGACACAGCACCACTACACAGTGCTGTTGCAGTACAGATTACTCTGCTAAGAACTTGAAATGTCCCAAAGCAGCACTTCAGCAGTTCATGGGAAGTTGTTGTCTGGAAAGCTGACAGTTAAATTATGTCTGTCTGTCAGCAGAGTTCAAATAGTAAAGAGTTGTCTTTAGTTTAGCAGATTTTCATGTGCAAGTGGGATTTAAGTAGGACTGGTGACTTTTTGTCGCATCAGCATTTCTTTAAAAAGTAGTGATATATGAATTTTTAACTGTTATGAAAATCTCTCTGCTTTGTATTTGTTTTGAGAACAAAAATCTTCCAAAAAACCTTCAGCATTGATGAGAAGCTAATGCCAGCACTGATGAAAAAGGATGGATCTGATAAATTTTGCACCTAGGTGGCATTATTAGTATAAATATAAACACAAAAGGCAATCTGCATTCCTTCTTGTCAAGTCTTTGAAATTGTGCTGCTGGATTGTATATCCAAGTATTAGAGAGAACTAATACAATCCATATTGTAAATAAGCCTTGAAGTAAGGAGGATGGGGTTTAGGGTGTGTGGTGTGGGTTTATTTATTTATTTTTTAACCTTTTCAGCCTTACTGACCTTCATTTTTACCACAGCAAAGGGAGGCACTGTTACTTCTCAGGTGGGAGCACTGGGGTCACTGCTGTTACTCCATTCCCCTTTTTAATCCAAGTAACAAGATTCCAAACAATGTCACAGTACAATGAACATTTCCACCCCAAGTTTGACCACAGAAAGCATACTAAAGCAGGCAAACGTGGCTTCCTCAGCTTTAAGAAGGTGGTGGGAGGCTGTAAGCTGCCCCTCAGCTTGCTGTCAGGCAATGCCCTGCTTTGGCAACATCTGCCAAAGGGCTGGTGGCTGGTCAAGGATGGTCCCGGCTGTCCCTGTGAGGAGACATCTATCAAAGGGCTGGTGTGGTGTCAGGGGTGCTGTGGGTGACTGGGAAGCACTGCAGAACAATCCAAGGGAGGTTGGGGCCACCATGCTGAGCTGTGGTCATGGCCCACAAACAAGGCTCTTCCAGGCCCTCGTTTGGCGGCAGGAACTGGCCCTGTTAGAGGTGCAAGCCAAGCTTCTGCCCCCACCACCACTGCTTAGAGGAGACTGGCTATGAGGAAAGGCTGAGGGAGCTGGGGCTGTTTAGGCTGGAGAAGATGAGACTGAGAGGATCTTGTTAGTGCTTATCAATATCTAAAGGGTGAGTGTCAAGAGCGTGGGGCTAGTCTCTTTTCGGTGGTGCCCAGTGATAGGACAAGTGGCACTGTGTACAAACTAGAGCACAGGAGGTTCCATCTGAACTTGAGGAGAAACTTCATTCCTATGAGGGTACCAGAGCACTGGACTAGGCTGCCCAAAGAGGATGTGGAGACTCCCTTTCTAGAGACTTTCCAAACTCATCTGCACGTGGTCCTGAGCAATCTGCTCTAGATGACCCTACTTTATCAGGAGAGTTGGACTAGATGATCCCCAGAGGTCCTTTTTTATCCACCACAATGGCTGGGATTTTGTGATTTTGGGCACGTGCCACTTTTAAGCCAGGGATGACTGGAAGTTCTCCATATCTCACCTCCTACACACTTGAATTTTGAGAGAAAGAGGGGAAAGGGTACAGTGGAAAAGAGGTGGAAAACCTTTTGGAGAACTGATGCTGTCAGTTAAGGAGTCCTGGGAGAAGGCAAAGGTCAGTTAATGTTGGAGGCTTTTGGGTAAGCTTGAGGGAAAACTCACTGCTTGGAGAATTGTTGTAGTACTTCTCAAAGGGGAAACAGCCATGCTGTGTGCAGTGGATGGTGTTGACTCATTTTGGGTCTGAATGGAGACCTACCATTGTCAAACTCACGAGCCCATTTGTACCTCCAGTGGTAGTATAGCTCTTTGCTTGTGTACTGCTTACTGTGTTAATACTTTGCTCATACGCTTAGCTGTGGAGAGTAACTCACTGTTGAAATGTTCTTGCTTTCAGAGTTTGCAAGGTCAAGAACAGTGCAACAAATGCAAACTGAATGCTCCTTTTGCTTGTTTTTTTTATAAGAATGAAACTTGAGACTTGGGTAAAAGCAAGATAGCTTAAGGGTACTGGAGCTCATCCTGGAGTCTGTTCTTGACTTGAACAATACTGCTATTTAGAGTTAAAATTAAGTAGGGTTTTGTTAAGTACTGACTTGCCCAGGGCCAGCTGTGGTTAACCTATGAAGGCTTATAGTTAAATACACAAATTTTATGATCAGTCCTTGTCTTTTGTAGGGTGTTTTCAGGAAAGACTAATTCTGAGAGACACAGTAAATCCAATTCAGATGTAAGGAAATGATCTAATTTAGGTATATGGACCACATATTGTCCACTGTTTATACTAATTGATAATGTTAAAACATACAAATGTAATATTAATCTCTTCTTACTGTCTTCTCTCTCTCAACAGATCTTGATAATGTAGAAGGTATAGCAGTGGACTGGATTGGAAATAATCTTTATTGGACAAATGATGGCCACAGGAAAACAATTGCTGTAGCCAGACTGGAAAAAGCTGCTCAGAGTAGAAAAACTTTGCTAGAAGGAGACATGTCCCACCCTAGAGGAATTGTTGTTGATCCTGTCAATGGGTATGAACTAGGCTAATTTATATTACTTAATGATTGTCTTTATAATGTAAATATAGGATTGAATTTGCTGTTAACATTTATTCAGGGAATTGTCACTAGAGAGTGGTGGAGGCAGGTAATTCGAGTGTGGGTGGATTGGTTGCTGATTTCCTAGTGCTAGAATGTATTTACACTATCAGGTTTTCACTTTTGAGCTTGTCCTTTGAGGAATGGAAGTGACTGTGGGAAGGCTACAATTAATTAAGGTCAGATAGTAAGGATGTAAAATCAAGACTACAAACCATAACCATACCTACAATTACTTTGTTAAATTTTCCAGCTCAGTAAATGCATGGCATGGGAAATAGTGTATGAAGATATATTGTCTGCAAAGGGCTATTATATAAAACACTGTTCTAATAAAATAGCATGCTCCTCAAGATTATAATTCTCAGAGAAGCTTTTCCTGAGGGATAACATTTATTATGGCACTTTAATTATGTTTAGAAAATATTAGTCTTGATTTAACTGATGTAGAAGCATTAACTGCATTTGGGGATACAATTAAAGCACATTAATGTAAATGTCTGTTACTGTTAGCATGTTTTAGGGTATGACATGGTTACTAGAATAAGTACAGACAAAAAGTTAATGGTGAAAAGCTCAGTAATTGCTATTGATCAGTCATGTAAATGCTTGTAAAACATTTTGCCTTCCAATAAAATAAAAGCAGAACTGACCTGCATCTCTGCCTGAGCTTTAGGGCATATGCAGGTTTTATAGTTCTGTGGTTTAAGCCTAGTGGTTTTTTTGAGTCAAAAATTCAAGGAGTTTATAAGCCTCAAGAATGGAAAATTAATTGGTAGGTGTTTTTAGCATGTGTTTACAAAAATATTGACAGAATCCAAACATGTTTTCTCATGGGTGAGTTGGAAGGGACAGAACACAAACAAAAAAGGTACATTTGCATATCTGGAAACCTGTGGATTGATGACACTTTTTCTTGATCTGTTTCAGTTTCCTCTCTAAAAACCAAATTGATCAAATTATGCTTATTCATGAAAGTATTTGAATAAAATTTGGACAAGTAGATTTGGCATCATTTGTACAGGTTTGAGAGCAAAACTGCTTTTTACTTCAGGGTTTCTTCCCTTTGAAAATTTGGAATTTAAATTCCAGGACACTCTTCTTCAAAGCACAGACAGGTTAAGTGGGTGAGGATCACAAAAGTTATTTTGGAAACATAAATCTGATGAAATCAATGGTGAGCTAATGTTATTAGAGGACTTACTACAACATTGCTTAACTGTCTCCAAAGTAGCATAGGTACATCTCTTTCAGAGTTGTTTTGGTTGTCTGTGTTGATGCACTTAGAAACCATAAAATGATGCTAAAATTGCTTACCAAGTGGTTTTAAAATAATCTTTATAACTGATCTTTCTAAACATTTCTGTGAGGGACAGAATGCTCAGAATGGGGGGGGTGAGAGTGGGTGAGTAATTTAGCTGGTTTTCTGTGGGATGTGAAGTTCACAGAATGTCAAGGTCATCCTGTAGCTATTAAATCAGAGTGCCATTTATTCATATATTGCAGCTTTTTGGATAGTAGTAAGCATAATTCACTGGTGCCCAGGGACAGGGCAAGGGGCACAAAGTAGAACATAGGAAGTTCCACTTAACATAAGAAGAAAAAAATCTTTCCTTTGAGAGTGGTAGAGCACTGGAAGGGGCTGTATAGAGAGGTTGTGAAGGCTCCTTTTCTGGAGACTTTCAAAACACATCTGCATAGGATCCTGTACAAGCTGCTCCAGGTGAAGCTGCTTTAATGGGGGTTGGACCAGAGAATCCCCAAAGGTCACTTCCAACACCCCCAATTCTGTGATAATAAAAAGCAGATATGCATCATAAAGGAAAATTAGACTTAGGACAAAAACCCCCAACAAACAGTAGGAGTTTGAACTTTATTCCAAGGTTAATAAAATTGCTGGTTTAAAAAAAGAAATCATAATTCTGGTGTGATTAGATAAGGTCTTAAACAATTCTTTCACTTTTTTTTTGTCAGCCTATTTGGTATTCATGTAATTCATTACAATCTGAGCAATGCAACCCAAGTGTCATTTCAGCAGCATCAAGTACACAGGGAAAGTAAATAGAGTTGTAGAAATAGCAGTGGAAAGAGATGTGCAACAATCAAACCCGCTCTGGCTTGTGGCTATGCCATGTGCTAAACTTGTACAGTATCATTCACATGATCAAAATGGTATCTGAATGTTCATTTTTTATCATTTCATAGCTGGATGTATTGGACAGACTGGGAAGAAGATGAAATAGATGACAGTGTGGGAAGAATTGAGAAGGCATGGATGGATGGCTACAGTCGGCAGATCTTTGTAACATCAAAGATGCTCTGGCCAAATGGTTTGACTCTGGACTATCGTGCCAATGTGTTGTACTGGTGTGATGCCTATTATGATCACATTGAAAGGATCTATTTGAATGGAACTGACAGAAAGGTAAAAGAGAGAGACTGCTGTTTAGCCACAGGCATGCTTTTTTTTTCTCTGGATTTTATTGGGTTATGTTAAAAAACACTTTTCAAGCGTTCTTTAAGTCTGCATAACCCTGCAGCATGTCCAGTGTCATCTCTGTTGAAACAAGCAATGTTGGCAGCCTCCTGTAGGAGAATATAATACAGCTTAAAAATTCCATCTTTAGAGTGTGACATAAAGTTGATTTTTTTTTTTTTATGGGGTTTTTAAATCTATTTTTCACATGTAACAATGGGTTAGATTTTTTTGATTGAGCCACGAAGCCATAAAGAGCTTTTCAGTAGGAAAAACCCATTTGGCTCTGCCAGAGAGAAGCTGTTATTTAACTTCAGTGGATAAGCTGCTTTTGATGAAGCTCAGTGCCTCATTTCTGCATTTGTGCTAATATGCAGAGTGGGAGCATGCAGCAAGTGTTGAGAGAGGCTGTTGTTACTAATGGCTATACTATCTAGAGGCTGTTGTAGTTGTTACTAGTGGCTATACGATCTAGATACAAGTCTGTATAGAGTTCTGTGTTGTTTTGTAGAACTAATAAGCCCAGAAAAGACATCTGGAAAACAGTTCAAGCTTGGACTGGAGTCTGATAATTAGGGGAAGGTTTATAATCTTTCATAACATTACTAACCTGATAAGCAAAGATTCACTGTTAATTGAGAATGACAGGAATTATTCCTTCTGTGGGAGGATTTTGTCACAAAGTGTACTTGTCTTGTGGCTCCTCATTTATTGTCCACAGATTTCTTCTGTATGAGAGCTCTGAAAGGACCAGTGTACAGATCTCTACCACTGAAAGTAGTAACTGTAGGCACTCATCCTTGTACAAGCTCATATTACTTTCATATTGCTTTTAAAATCCTTCCTATTGAGTGATCTGTTGGTAAGCCTGTACTAATGCCGTAGCATTGCAGTTTCTCATAATGGCTAGGTTTAGGTTTACATTTAACACTACTACAAATACATTTTGGTTCTGTAAGGAAAGGGGGATAAGTGCATTGGCAGAAAGGTGTATTTTCAATTAAAGATCTCTGTCAACTAACAGTGTTGGACTTCCTGAAAAATTCCTGGACAGAACAGGCCTTGGAAGGTTGAATGCAGCTGTCATGGATTACATGTGGATTACTAGTGAGAACTGCTGTTCTTTCTGGGTTTGCCTCCCACTGCTGGGATAATGGTGAATAATAACCTGCCTTTACAGCTTTTATTTTGAAGTGTGTTACAGAGGGCTTCTGAGTTTTCTTTTTCAAAAGTGCTTTTCTATAATCCTGTGAGATAAATAAAATGCATAACTATTGGAATAAAATGGTTGTAGCAAAAAATAACTAGAGGATAACTCTATATATATATATTATATATATATATATATATAACTCTAATATATATATATAACTCTAATAACTGCTTCTGATGCTGAATCGTGTGTTGTGAATTATAGGGTATTTTGGTCAAAATATAATCTATCAATAGCATCTTTGATTCTGTGTCAGTATAATGAGAACTTTGAAGGCTGGAGAAGTCCTACAAGGGTTTCACCACTAGCTGCTGGATTAATTTGGATCAAAAGCATTTAACTGAGATGAGGAGTTTTGACCAGAAGAACTCCAATCTCAGAGAATAATTGATGGGCTGGGAAACCAGTTTGCTTTAGCTAATAAAGCAGAGGTTTCAAACAGTCTCTTACATGGGCAAAAGGGGATGATGTTTGTCACTTCAGAGTTGTATTTTAATTGGCTTTATCTCATTTCCTTGGGTTTGTGTCTCTAGGTAGGACATCTCAGGAACTGCTTCCTTCTTTCTGGAGGCAGGGTAGAAATACACTGAGTTTTAGGTCAAGTAAGGACTCGAGTCAGCAGAAGACAACAGGAGCTTAGTCATTCCAAGCTACAGATACTATGATGAAACATAAAACAGGGCTCCCAAAAGGAAATGAGAGAGAGTTCTGCAGCTTTCTGTGTCTTTTTAAAGTAAATCATTCTAATCAGTGTCATTTTCATGGTGGCAAGTTCAGAGTCTGTTTAAAGTTTTGGGCTTGTTCTGTAGGGACTGGAAATATTGCTAAACTGTTCCTCTTGATCTGACAGCTCTTGTGTAGTGGCACTTGCTGTTCTTGTGAAGGAGTCCTGAGCCTGCAGCTGCAGCAAATGATGCAGGTGTATGAAATGACTTTTGGGGACAATAAAATAAAGACAAGATTTGGGTATAATTTGTAGGTTTATGTATGACTTAATAAACCAAAATTAGAAGGTGTGTGGAAGAAAATTGTCTTATTTTGAGAACAAACTGCAGTATTATTTTTGTTTATTTTTGTTTAGGTTTTCACAACCCAAAATAGAGAGGAAGGTCACAAAAATAAGCAATGCCTGCAGTTACTTCACACATCAACAAAAATAAGGAACTCATACACACTATTCTTTACTTTGAAAATAGCAGATATTTGATATACTTGACAGATGCTCAAAATTATCTGAAGAACCATGCTTCCTTGCTTGGGAAGGAAGTAGATGTTTACTGAACATAATGACAGCATGGTTACCTACATGCCCCTGCATTATCTGATAGGGGGCACAGAATTTAGACCAAGTTTTGGAGCTAGATGTTGATGCTGGTGTCTAGAATGGTTTGACACTATTGGATTTTATTACATTAAGTTTTATGTTTGGGCACAGTAGTTATCTCTATTTTCCCATTTCCCTTTTAATGCTCTCTGCAGTGTGTACTAAGAAAAAAATCAATAATTATTTTAATCTTGCTAATGCTCACCTATCACTAATTGCAGGTAGTCTACAGTGGAAAAGATTTGAATCATCCTTTTGGACTGTCACATCATGGAAACTATATTTACTGGACAGATTATATGAATGGGTCCATTTTCCAGTTGGATCTGGTTACAAGGAATGTGACATTATTAAGGAGTGAGAGACCACCTTTGTTTGGGCTCCAGATTTATGATCCACGTAAACAGCAAGGTATTTATAACATGAGTTCTCTAAAAATCCTTTATAATATATATATTATTTATATATATTTTTATATATATATTTTTATATATATATTTTTATATATATATTATAATATATATGATATATACAGCCTTTAGCATTTTGAGGTCAGTAGATAAGCAACAGTGAAAACAAGAATATGACTTGTGGCATGACAGATACTTCCCAACGTTTCAATACATTGATGTTGTAATTATCTCATACTTCCTAAAGAGTTAATTATGGCATGATCTCTGTCTGAATTTCTTCTGTGTATTTATACTGCCTTCAATGCCATTTTTCTTGGGTGCCAAAGATACTGTTAAAAGTATAAAATAGAATAGATATCATATAGCCATTGGATCATAGACTCAAAATATATTACTGCATTTACCTTTTCTGAAATAAAATCACAGATCCTGCATGTCTTTTTTCCTTTTTGTAATTTTCTCCCCCATTTTGTCTACATCAGCACTGTATGACTTTAATCTCCTGAAAATATGTGATGCTGTTACACAGAATCAGAGTAAGTGGCCTTTAAGAGTAGGGGAAAAAAAAAAATCCATAGTTGTTGCTGCATATATCAGTAGAGAAATGAGATGAAGGCTATGGGTTTGCACAGATGGACTTTAGGAAATGCAATTGCTGCTGTACTGGTAAACTTCCAAATGTATTTTACTGCAGAAAAGTTTGAAATCCATTTACTGCAGGCAGCATTCAGGTGAGTTGTTGAATAGCTGCTCTCTTGAATGAAAAACATATTTCTGGTTAAAATCTGGTTAATGCTTGCTTCCAGACATAAAACTGAGCATCAGGAATTACTGTAAATAAAATAAGTTTTAAAAGATGACTGTTAAATAGAAATGGCAATAGATCCCCTTAATCTCTATAGAAGACCTGTTTTGACCTGAGGAACACTTCCTATTCAGCAGCTCCTGTAGAAAAGCAGAGATACTAAGGGTATAGTAAGGCAGTCCTGCTACACTCCTTTGTAAATACACTCCTGAAAAGTAACAAAATGCAGATTTCACCATTTAGCCAAATGTTTCATATTGCAGATACAACATTAAAACGTGCATGTTAAAGCAGTTTGGGGTTTTTTTGGGTTGGTTGGTGGGTTTGATGATGATGTTGGTGTTGGTTTGGGGATTTTTTGGGTTGTGTTTGAGGTGGTTTCTTTTGTGGTTTTGTTTGTTGGGGGTTTTTTTAAGTGTAGAGGACCTCTTAGAAATATTTTGTCCTTGTGTAGAGAACCCAATTTTTATTTTCCCAGTATTTTCACCTTCAGATCTGGATGTTGGTACAGTGTCTTGTTTATGTCTGTTCTTAGTGCTTGGAGGATTTGACTGCCTCTCTCATTTGTAGACAATTGATCAAACTGGTACAGATTATGATTGTAATTGATACATTGACTATGGAGTGCTGAGGTCCATACAGCCACAGGTTTTGTGAGTATGGAGGCCATGCTAAAAGCTTCTCCTTTCTCATATTGCAACATCTACATTTTCAATGCCTGAACCAAACTGTAGGATGTGTAGTACTGAGCTATATCAAGGTCACTGTAACAAGTGTGGCTCTTATCACAGAAGATTTTCAGGGACTCCTTTACTTCCAAAGTCATGTAGAAACATGGTGTATTGGGGGTTTTTGTTTGGGTTGTTTGGGTTTGTTGTTTTTTTTTTTTAAAGCAATATCTGCCCCTAGGTCTATCCTCAAATTGCCCAGATTTCAGAATACTCTCAACTTTGTCTGCTAAGAGAGGGATACAGTGATTGCTTTAAATACTTCTACTTTTTTTCAGTACTAAGAAGTTCCTTGTTTATAGAAGAAAAACTGAAAAATAAAAATGGATAGCTTCCAAATAAGCTAACATCAGAGATAAAAGACAATTAGACATTTTTAGCTGAAGGAGCTTAAATCTTGAGAAAAAGTGTGTGACTAATTAATGTATTCTTTGTTTGAAGTTGCAATTGGAATTGTGTAAACTAGCTGCAGCCTTCAGGATCTTCCCTTTTTTTTTGTGTCATGCTCAGTAAAGCTAATCTTGCATTGTTCCCAAGGGAGAAAAAGCATTTGTTTTAAAGAAAGTGAAGCTGAATTTATTTTTGGCTTTTGGTGTTTCCTCTTAAAAGAGCAAGATCAAGTCTGAGTCATGTGGTACAAAGAAATCCAAATTTACAAGTGTACAAATGGTTCATGTAATGGTGTGAGTTGTATTTTGTAGCTTATGCACATGTACCTTAGAAACATTTGGTTCTGGATTTTTTGAGGTTAGTCTTTTGATGCTGCTGTTATTGTTACTGTTTGCAGAAGCAGAAACCATGTCAGTTCATTCTGACATAGTTGAATTGAGACTGGCATTTTTATTTGGAGGTCTTTTACAGGATGCTTGACTGTGCCAGTCCTGGTTTGCTTAGAACTATGGGTAGCAACATTAAGCTTCTTTTGGTATCTCTTTAAGAAGAGGTGTTTTACACTGTGTCTCATGAGACATGATCCTTTCCTTGCTTTTGGAGATTAGAATTTATTTCACTTTCTTGGGCTTAGTCTTTGGGTCTCCATGCATTAGGAACACCTTAAATAATGGGAAGTTGGCAGGAAGAATGGTAATCATAGGAGTTGGATTTACATTCAGCATATGAACCTGCCAAAGCCTGTGGGTATTTCCATGGCTATGAAAGGGCAGATTGCTATTCATATGGAAGTAATTCTTGTGTAAGACTGTTTACAGCAGTCAAAATAACCTTTTGGTTTTTTAAAACAGTTGGTATTTTCCCTTCCCAGGTTGCATTGCACAGAAGAGCTGCCTGAGCCCCAGGCTGCCGTTCTTTGTAGGCATGTGTGATCCTAAGGCTTACACAACTTTAGCAGTACTTGAGGTTAAGTTTATGGGATGGTACAAACATTAATGAATACCCAAGGAAACATGGAAGTACAGTGGTTGCTAAGCAGCAATATATACTTAATTGTATCTTTTAAATGAGAAGATGAAACAAATGCATATGGTTGCTGTTTTTCTGAGAATGATGAGTGAGATGCAAATATGTTTTACTCTGGCCTAATTTTTTAGCAAATTAAAATGGAAGCAGCCTAATTTAATCACATGCCAGTGGCAGAGCAGCAGCTGTTTTAATAGCTGACAAAATATGAAAAATCTGATAATAACTTTGAAATTAGTCTAACATTTTGGGGATATTTTAAGAACGCTCATATGAGGAAGCTGGTATGACGAGCAGTCAAGGAAAATTAGTTTCATAAACACTTGGTAACTAAGTGAGTTAACCACAGCTTACTCAATAAAGAGACAACCTGTGTGTTGTACTGCATTTCAGGAGATATTTTGGGCCAGAAGTCATTTCAGCAGGGCTGATGGAACTGAAGGTCTCATTGCACCTTCAGCTTGAAGACTTCCTTAAAGCTCAGTTTATACACCTTTTTAATCTAGGATCTTGTTGCTTTGACTTTTAGTACTTGTACTTTCCTTGTCATTATCTTCTCTTTTATCACTTACTTGGGGAAGTAACCTACTGTGCTGTAGGTTGTCCTCCCAATTATGAGGTTAAGTAGGAACTTTTCATCTTCATCTTCAAGATGGACCTGATGACTTTGATCTAGTTTGTGGTTTTCTTTTTATTTTAAGATTCCATTTGGCTTCAGAATCATCAAAGTGTTTTCTATACTTATCTTAAATAGTCTTTTATTCTATAGCCTTATTCTCTTTTAGTGCTCTAACAAACTCATGCATGTTCTTTAATTAAATCACTGCAAATTTCCTTGACTTGTGCTCTATCATTCTGGATTCACTTTTGATCACTCTATTTTTGGCTTGTTTGTTTTGACAGCTTCTGATATCTTCTTAAATCTTTGCATTACTGACGTTCTTTGATGTGTATAATGGGTGGCCCTGTACAGATGTAGAGAGTTTTAAGGCTACTTTTTGTGAGGTGGTGTTGTATCTGAGGTTTTCCAAGACATAGGTGCAAATAAATACATTTCCCTTTTGATGCTTTGATCATATTATTTGTGGTTTGGTGAGCATAGATGTAATAAAGGAGTTGATTTTTGTACAATGTTTTGGTCTAAACGACATACGAAATCCAACACAGTATTTTAAGTGCCCAATCTAAGTTGGAACTGCTCTATATAAAACTCTGATCCAGCTTCATGAAGACTTCCAGTGTTCCATGTTTACAATGGCAGTGTAAGTACCACCACAGCTTCCCACTGCATTCTGTATTAATTATAGTGCAGAAATGTATTTAAATGTTTTGTACACCTGAAAAGGAGGAGCAGAGGAAGGAACACCTGCTTTTTGCTAGGACAGGAAGATGGGAGGGAAAAGTTTCAGCAGACATGAAGTGTTACAGCTTGCCTGGTCAGAGTCAGTTACCACCAACACTTGAAATTAACTGAGCTTTGATCATGAGAAGTCGAATGTCCTTATCAGTGCCGAAATAAATCATGACCTAAATGACACAAACTGAAATCGTACCATTTGCTTCTGGGGGTTTCAGTTTTAAGTCTGCTTGCCTAAGGAATGAGGTAGTGAGGAGGCAGCAGTCCTTGGTAGATGATCAAAACACCTGAGAGCTGTCAGTATCTTCATGTGAATAGTGTACAGCTTTCAGGAAGAAACAATAATCTGGAAGAAGGAAGAGGCAGTGAAATAGGAGGTATGTTCAGAAAAGAGTAGTGGGATATCTAAGCTGTAGTCTATCTGCCATAGATCTCATTGTGCTTTTAATTTGTGTTTCTCTTTCTTATTCTGCTTTTGTAGTGACTACTTTTAATTTGTGTTTCTCTTTTTCTTACTCTGCTTTTGTAGTCACATTGTCTTGAGATGTGCAGAGGCCAATAGCCATCAGAACTTTTCTTTATATACTGTTTAATTTCTTAAAACTACTACTGGCTGCATCATATTAAATATATTGTAGTACTTGTTCCCCTCATAAAAAAAGGGAGACAGAATGTTGTGAGCTGATTGTTACAGGTTATTGCAACCTGTAACTAAAATTCTTGCAGTGTTATAACTGATAGTAACCAAAGTATGAGAATAATGTGTGCCTAAAATGAGAGGAAAACAGTTGTAAATATTTCTTCTAGAGCTAATCTTCTAGTTCTGTGTGCTTATGTACTAAAAAATAATCTAGTTGTAGCATGGCTGTTAGTGTTAAAGTTGCCTTCTTGTATTTTCACAGGCGATAACGCATGCCGTGTTAATAACGGAGGCTGCAGCACTCTTTGTTTAGCCATTCCTGGAGGCAGAGTTTGTGCTTGTGCTGATAATCAGCTTTTGGAGGAGAACAGTACCACCTGCATGAGTAAGGTTTTTTTTTTAAAGAATATCTGAGTTGATAGTACTGCTAAGGGGTCAAGTCAAATGTGAAATTAAAACAAGAAAATGTGCTCTTCTGGAGGCATTTTGCAGTTCTATAAGGCAAAGAAATTTGCCTTGAATGAAGATTCTAAGTGAGGGCAGTTGGCTAAATATAATAAAGACTTTTCAAAGAAGAGAAAATAGTAAGTACACAATATCTGATGCCAAAATGCAATGTAAAGTATTTCAGAATATGATAAAGCACTTGAAAATTTCACTCACCTCTTTTATTAACATCAGAAACACCAGAAATACACCATATTAAACCTATATAAACAGATTCCAGATTATTGTATGGACTAAGTATCTTAAATAGAAATCTGGCATAGAAAATGTTAATCCTGAAACAGTTCACAAAACATGGCAAGCAGATATATTCATGTATAACAGTTCCTGGCACAGACTATGCAAATTTCACCTGTCTCTTTTTTTGCATCTCTTTCTTGGGTATCTTCATTGAAAATCTAGCTAAAAAAAAGACATTGCAATAAACACAGGATTTTAAATGAAAAATAAGAAATCATTTAATACAGGGTTGGTTTTTTTTAAATGTGGAGGCCTGGTATTTATAATTTACTCAAAATTATTAGGATTTTTTTTCTTTACTCTCATTGATACATTTCTTTTAACATGGTGTGAAACTTTACACAGGTCTCCACCAGTAAGCCTAGTTGAGACAAGTAAAGTGTAAGGATTATTTCATGACATGATCTTGTTGCAATTACCTTGAATTTGACCCAAATGCATGGCTGGCAGAGCCATCACTGTTGCTAAAGAAAACTGTTTTTCTTTTTAGCAGAAAATACTGGAAGGTGGACTTCTCCCTGGTAAGATGGAATGTAAGCATTAGGAAGAGAAGTTAGTCACTTTCAGATCTGAATGAAGCAGGTTTCCTGCTTTCTCCCTAACATGCTTTATTGCCCAGCTCTTTCCAAGGATTTTTGGTGTTCCTCATAGGGTCACAGAGTGATGTGTGGTATTTACACGTTAAGCATTCTGAACCTGATGTTGAGGAATGGATCTGTCTGGATTTATCAATAAGCTTATAGCTTGCTACTGAATTCCACCTCAGCAGAATTTTATCCTTTCTTCTTTGCCAAGTCTTTACCAGTGCATTATGCAGGTGTTTGAGCTGTTGCTTGGATACAAGAATCAGCTTTTCAGTAATCATTTTGTAGCCCTTTACCATGGGCTAGAATTTGGTCTGTGTCTGTGAGGATGTTTTTGTTTTGCTGAGGATGACGCACTGCAATGTTTTCAACTGATAATTTGACACTATCATCTAAGCACCAATTGAAAGTAAACAGTTGGAGTGCCATCCTGTTCTGTGTTCTTCCATTTAGTAAGGATATATTACCTCAACCACACACAGATATGCATGCTGCTACAGGCTTCGGGTGGAATTACCTCAACTATGCAAAGTTCACTAAAAGAAAATGTTCTGAAGGGTGATAACAATTTATATCTATTTCTGTAGAGGCTGTATTGCTTTATGTATCAAGCTGATAAAACAGATGTGCTTCTTGGGTGTTTTTCCCAGTTAAACATGGAGAAGTGCTGCCACAGTTGTGCAAAGCCGAACAGTTTCAGTGTAACAATAAGCGCTGTATCCAGGATCGCTGGCGTTGTGATGGGGATGATGACTGCCTGGATGGCAGTGATGAGCAGGCTGCAGTTTGCTGTATGTATGCTTTTCCATTTTAAACCTACAATTCAGACTTTATTTTCCTTCCATTTCCTAAAAATAATTTAAGTCTGAAGGAAGTCAAACCAAAGTGATAATAAATCTTTCCATTTCTTCTTTTCCTGCATATAATAGTGGTTCTTTCAAATGACAGCTGCTGTCCTTGTTGCATAGCATAGCACAAGTGTAGTCATCTTTTGGGTTTGACATTGTCATTTCTGGGTCTTTGAATGTTGGTATGTTTTGCTTTGTTTCCCACTATTGCACTTTTTTCTGTGGGTCATAGGATAATTCAGTATCTCAATAGGTCCCTTCTAACCATAAACACTTCTGTGATTCTGTACAGTATTTCTTAAAACACCAAACCCACAAAAACTTCACCAAAAAAGCCAAATCAAAACCAACAACAAAAAGCACCCACAGTGTTCAGTTTTAAATTAGATGTACTTTGTCTTTAAAAATACATAGAATATAGAACATCCCAAATTGGAAGGGACCCACAAGGATCATCAAGTCCAACTCCTGTCTATGCACAGGACAACTGCAAAGTCACACCATGTGTCTGAGAGAATTGTCCAAATGCTGCTTCAGTTCCATGAGAGTTGGTGCCATGACTGCATCCCTGGGGAGCCTGTTCTGTTGCTCCACCACTTCCTGGGTGAAGAACCTTTTCCTTATATCTAACCTAAACCTACCATGGCACAACTTTGTGCCATTCCTGTGGGTCCTGTCGCTGGTCACCAGAGAGAAGAGATCAGTACCTGCCCCTCTTTCATCTCTGGTGAGGAAGTTATAAACACTTCTACTAGAGCTGTATATTTTCTCTTTCTGTAAAGGAGTCCCACTGTTAAAATGCAAACCAATTGAAAACATACCAACTGTATATCTGTGTCATTCCTGGAAGCCTTAGCCTGCTAGGAAATAAGAGCTGCAACAGTAAAAATTCCGTTCCTTACTCAAGTTGGTTGCAGAGCTTCCTGTTTCTGTCATTAGATCATTTCTCTAGACCAAATCTCCTCTGCTGAAATGAAAATGTTATTTTTCTTTCCCCTATCAAGTGTAGACATGAAGAACTGATACACTCTTCTAGAGCAGCATTGTCTGAAAACTCTTATCATAGTCTCTCATTCTTATCTCGTGGAGAAAAAAACAACTCTAATCTAGTTTTGTTTTGTTTTGTTTGCTCTTTTCTGAACTTTACTAAGTGATCCTAGGGTTTGGATGTCCAAAACTGGATGTATGTACTTCTGATGCTTTTGTGAAGCCAGTTAGGCTGAGAGACTGTGTTTCTGGGAGCTGATAGTCCTGTTTATACATCTTTGGGTAAATCTTGCCTGCTTCACAATGGCCTGATGGTGCTGATACATACTGATCCTCTAATGCCTAGGTTTTTTTCTCTATGGCTGTTACATAGCCATTTTTCCCTGCATTTATGTATTTTGATGACTCCATGTAGTAGCCATTAGTGATTTCTTTTCAAAGCAGTCATCCAGGTCTGAATTGTAGTGATTGCTAACATTTTACTTTAATACCAGGGATTCTTGCACTCAAATAAGGAGCAACTAATAAAGACTGTGAGAAGGAAAATCTTTTGGTAGGATTGATCTGTTTCATGTTTAAATTAGTGTAGTGTAGACCAATTCATTGATCAAAGATGTAATTCTCAGAGGATTTTTACAGATATAAATGAAATCATAATCTAGTCCCAGAACTGTATGTGATCTATAGTTTAGGTGGCCAGTATGATAACATTCATCTCTTCTTAGCAGTTGCTCTAGTAATTTCAGGAGTTCATTTTTAGTTGATCTGAAATAATTGTAATAATGCATAGAACACATGCATTAGTACATGAGTATGAGCAAAAGCTTAACTACCATTTGAACTGATATCTGTAGCTAGTATTAAAGTCAGATTTACCAAAAAAAGTCTTGAATTTGGGATGATAATTTTGTTCTCTAGTCACATTGCAAGCTAGATTGTTTAGTAATTACTATGAGACTTGGAATACCTTTCTGCTCAGATTATTAATTAATCTTCACTTCTAGTGTTCTTGCACCCTCCACACAAAACACTGATGAAGGGTTCAGGTGCTGGTGATGTTGCTCTCACTCTGTGTTTTCAGTAGGAAGAGTAGGGAGAAATGTCAAAAAGAAAAGCTACTGAAATGTCAAGGATAAGCCTAGAAGGCATTTTTTCATTTTAAATACTGTTTGTTTCCATATGTGTGTTAAGGCTTAAAAAAAAAGAAAGATTGTGGATGGCTAACTAGGTGGAAAATATCTTGAGATTATTTTTAATCCAGCATTTGAAACTGTGTATCATCTACTGCTCTTGTGTAGATCAAAATTAGCAAGATTTACTAAATAATAGATCTTATCATTGGCAGAAGAGAAGCAGAGCATGCACACTTAACTGCAGCTGCAAGAGGAGGCTGATAGTATTTACTTAACTCTGTGCATTCACTCTTTACCCTTTCCATGATACGTGGTAGCTAGCAAAAGCATGTTTGTGAGATAGCTCCTTCTCTCTTGAATACCAGATTTTTTTGGGGTCAGTTTTACACTGTGCTGCTTATTTCACTTTTTGACACCTACAATTTTATGGCAAGTAAAGAACAGATCTATATGTGGCATTGACAGTAATGTGCATCATTGTAGAAGTGGTGTATAACCTGCCCAAAGCTCTGCTCAGTGTAGTGCAATATTTTGGAGATGCACTTAGCAACTTTCAGCTGTTCCCTTTGGTGTTTTCTGTTGTTTAGATGCACTTCACTTTGCAAATCTCATCACACTGACAAAATGTGGTTAAGGGGATTTTTCTTTAAAGAAAAAGCAATGTTGTAAAATGCTGCTACCTTTTGTCTCTTAGGAGTTAACAGAAGATCTCCATATTGGCACTAGTATGATAAGAGGAATCTTGCAATGTATTGTTTAATTTATGACTGAAGTACTGCAATATTTTTGACTGGTTTGCTGAACATGTATTTTCAGCTGGTTTTCTCTTGATTATTTTCATAGAAAAATGCTCTTTTTTTTTTGTCTCTCCCCAGTCAATCATAGTTGTCCTAATGATCAGTTTAAGTGCCAAAATAATCGGTGTATTCCCAAAAGGTGGCTTTGTGATGGAGCTAATGATTGTGGTAATAATGAAGATGAGTCAAATAAAACCTGTGCAGGTAAAAATTCTACTTGGTTGTACACAAGTTCTCTAACTCCAGTTTCATAAACAGTTCAAAACTGCTCTGGAGTGAACTGAACCAGCTGTGACTAGTGATCTGATTATTGATGTTTTAAATTAATGCAGATTTTGATGCAACTAAGGCTGGAATACTAATGGTATTTTATTTTAATCTTTATGCTTGACTGTGCTTTCCAAAGTAATTCAACACAATCTAGCCATATTGGGTTGACTGTCAAAACACTGCTTAGGTATAAAGTCAGCCCTGCTAAATCTTTTATGGCAGTTAAAATTTTGGTAGTTAATATGCTGTGTGCCATGTCACTACTAAATTATTTTATGTGACAAAATCACAATTAGTTATTCAGTTTCCCTTTGGTACCTTGAAATTGTTTTCATTTGTAAATTATTAACTGTGTAGAAGACTTAAGGAAATATGAAGATTGCTTACTGACTCCACTGCAGTAAATCATAGAGTTTTAAAGTCTGTCTTTTGCATGCATGGAGGTGTTGTTTAGTGCTTGTAAGCAGACTACACAAAACAATCATTAAATACCTGATACACAATATATCAAGCATGAGTAAGCTGATAACTGTTTTGAATTGAAATGCAGTGATAGACAGCATACATTGTGTAGTAAAATGTTTCCTAAACCCTTTTTCCTTGATTCAGTTTTTCATGTGTATAATAACTGGTTCTGGTGGTTACTTGTGCAATTTGGCTAAAAGCACTCTAGCACAAATGCAGACCTAGAGCATCCATATCACCTCCACTGTGTTATTGTAATACATCTCAATATCCTTTGATATTACACTGTTTTCTTCTAGGTTAAGAGTCTGACTTGAAGACCATTTTTGCATCCCTCTGTCAGTTGGTTAAGGGTTGAATTTTGCATTCTTATTTTCCTTTTTGTTCCTACAGTGACAAACATTTAAAAGAAATGCTCCTTTGAAATATTTTAAACTTACTTTCTTCTACTGTGTTTTGGGCTAATTCTAGGAAGAAAAATGAAAATGGTAATTGAGACTACCAAATGCAGAAGTATTCTTTTGATTATTGGGGATTCTGATCTATCTGTCATTTCTTTGGAGGGTGTAATCACATAGGTGAACTCTGAAAGCTTAAAATCTATGTCACTGGCATTGTAGTTACAGGTTCATATTTGGAATAAACAAAATTAGAAGTGATGTCAGTTTTATGTTACATTTTTATTCAAGTTTTACTGTTCATCAGCTTTCAAAGTAATTTATGGAGTTGCACAGTGTGATGTCTTTTAGTGATCTTTATTTCTTCAGAAGCACCTGTGTTATTTCCTTTATGGTTCACTACAGTTGCATATTTGCAAAAGCATAGATTCTCTAAACAGTGAGGCCAGGCACATCACATACATGCTCTATTACCATTTTTCTGTGTAAACAGGAATCTCACTGGATCATTTTTTCATGTTATGAGATACAATTTGTTAATATTCCAATTGTAAGTTAGACATTTTTATGTCCTGATTTTTGTGGACTTCAACTCTAGCACTGATGTTGTTTTTTCAAACATTGACATTCTTCTATCACCTAGTTTTGTATATTTACATATAAAACTTCATGTTGTCCTATGCTGAAGAAACCACTAAGAATTCTACATGTCAAAGTTAAAATGCAGTCTTACAGATGACCTCCATTTTCCCTGAAATCAAAGGAGGTGAATGATGTTTAGTCAGACCAGCTAAAATGTGCAGCAGGCCAGGAGATGCCCTCCAGACTTGCAGCTTCTACATACAAATGTGCACCAAGAGACCTAACAGATTTAGTCCATTTCCCTTGCATTTTTGGAGTGTTTTGTCTTGGCAGCAAGAACATGTCAGGTTGACCAGTTTTCTTGTGGGAATGGACGCTGTATTCCAACGTCATGGCTGTGTGACAGGGAGGATGACTGTGGAGATGGAACTGATGAAATGACATCCTGTGGTAAGTAAATTTTCTTTGAAGGGAAAGAAGTAGAATTATTCCTTAAGAAGTTAAATGTCATAGGAGTATCATAGTATTATCTGAGCTGGAAGGGACCCAATAGGATCATCGAGTCCAGCTCTTAAACCCATGGAGGACACCCCAAGAATGACACCATGTGCCTCAGAGCATTATCTGGACACCTCTTAAATTCTGTCAAGCATGGTGCTGAGACAACTTCCCTTAGGGATGCTGTTCTAGAGCCCAGTCAGCTTCTGAGTGAAGAACCTTTTCCTGATCTCCAGCCTGAACCTCCCTTGACTCAACTTCATCCTGTTTCCACTAGTCCTGTCACTACCTACCAGATTAAGATTGGTCCCTGCCCCTCAACTGTCTCCTGTGAGGATGTTGAAGATGGCTATGAGGTCAATGTGCTCTTCTTGAGGTTAACCCAACCAAGTGACCTCAGCCATTCCTTGTAAGGTTTCCCCTCCAGTCCCTTCACTGTCTTTGTAGCCCTCTTCTGGACACTCTCCAACAGTTTCATATCCTTTCTAAATTGTGGAGCCCAAAACTGCACACAGTATAAGGATCTTTACTCACATGAAATGATGGATGGAAAAAGTATGAGAGGCCTTTTCATTTTTGTATGAACTGATAATGTTCTTTATGAAATGGCAAATATAATTATTTAATTATTAAATAAACCCAAAGCAAGGGCTGCCTTTTGTATTAATGGGTTTTTAACTACAATACCAAATATGCAGATCAATCAACTCTTCCAACTTACAGCCCATTATCAAATCTTGCCACCCTCAAAAATTGATCTTTATCTTGGCCACATACCTCTTCACATGGGCTCCCTCAGCATATTCTGGATGTCAGTAGAATTAGGCTATTTCCAGGTGCCAAGTCCTGCACTTTGCCCAAACCAATCCCATGGTGTGCTACAGGCTTGGGGCAGAGTAGTTGGAAAACTGCCCAGCAGAAAAGGACCTGGTGAACAGGGGCTGAACGTGAGCCAGCAGTGTACCCAGGTGGCCAAGAAGGCCAACAGCATCCTGGCCTTTACTAGCAGTAATGTGGCCAGCAGGACTATGGAGGTGATTGCCCCCCTATAATTGGCACTGGTAAGGCTGCATTTCAAGTATTTGGGCCCCTCAGTACAGGAAGGACATTGAGTTGCTGGAGTGTGTCCAGAGAAAGGTAACAAAGTTGGTGGAGGGCCTAGAGAAGAAGTGTTGTGAGGGAACTGGGGTTGTTTTAGTCAGGAGAAAAGCAGGTTTAGAGGGGACCACCTTGCTCTCTACACCTACCCAAAAGGAGGTGGTAGTGAGGTGGGGCTTGGTTTCTTCTCCCATGTTGCAAGTGATAGGACAAGGGGAAATAGCTTCAAGTTGCACCAGGGAGTTTCAGATTGGATATTGGGAAGAATTTCTTCACTGAAAGTTATCAGGCATTGGCAGAGGCTGCCCAGGGAAGCAGTAGAATCACCATGCTGGAAGAGTTAAAAAACCATGTAGATGTGGTGCTTGGGGACATAGATTACTGGTGGGCATGGTAGTGTTGGGTGGGCAGTTGGACTCTCTCTCAGAGGTCTTTTCCAACCATAATGATTTTTATGATTCTAAGGCTGAACAGAAGGTTGTTTTGATGTTGCAGGTAAAATGAATCTTTCATGGTTATATCATGAGATAGTATCAGCAGGTCTGCTGATTGTTGCTTTACTGAGATACCAGAAGGAGAGCTGCACTCTCTCTAATCGGCTGCTTCCAAACAATTAAGGCTTTTAGAAGTCAGTGTGACAGCCTTCATCTGTTTAGTAGGTCACAGGTAACTGCTGTGAGTCTGAGAGCAAAAGGGTCAATGAGCTGTCTGCAATATATTGTATCAGTGTGTTCCCTGTTTACAAGGTAATACTTGTGGTATTACTTGACTTACTAATATGAATTAGTAAGTCATATAATAGGATATGATTCTGAAATGACTTTTCAAGAATGAAGACTGCTTGATTATTTCAGTGGCACCAGCCACGTAAACATGAAGTGACAGGTTATGCAGAGATGTCTTATTCTCTGAATGGTTTGTATAAAGAATTTAAAATCAAGTTGGACTCTCAGATTGTTTCCTATAAATTGCCAGGTTTTCTAAAGCAGATCTTGTACTTTCCAAGCTGAATGGCTGCAAGCACTGTTTAAGATGTTAATGATATGAATGCACATACCAAGCTATGCTATTGGACTTGGAAGAAAAAGAAGTATGAAAAAATTCCATTATTTCTATGCAGAAGCATATTAGACAATTACAAACACAAATCTGTGTGTAATACAGATGAGTCTGTAGGAATGATATTGTCTTAATTTTCTACTCATTTTACTGTATCAATTGGAGAAAATAGTTGTAAGTACTGACATTTTGATTTTGGATTTTATGATGTTAGTGTACAGTAACTATTTCTTGCCTGTTGTTTTGCATGGTATTTAACCTTCTCATTTTACAATCCTCCATTCCTGCTTTTTGCTAGCAGTATTATTGCAACTGGAGAACTTTTTTGTGTGAAAGACATTGAAAATATGGTTTGTATCAGTGACCGAGCTGATACATATTAACATGCTTAGTGGCAAAGACAGCCCTGCTCTGATGTGAATATAGAACCATGTTATATGGCACAGAATAATGCATTTCAGTGTTCCATGCTGAGGAGTCAGAGGATTTGGACCTAGTATTTACAGTTAAAAACCTTTCTATCCTCTTTTTCCTGTCTCACCTTTTTCTCCTCTCCAGATTAAGTATCTGGCAGGTGCAAATGTTTGATACAACACACTTCTGTAACTTATGCATATAGGAAGGTGGAAGAATATTGCTAAAGAGGAGCTGCATTAAATAGTTTTTATTTCTGTTTGAACACTTCCACAGAGTTCCCAACATGTGAGCCACTAACTCAATTTATATGCAGAAATGGAAGATGCATAAGTAACAAATGGCTCTGTGATTCAGGCAAGTATCAAGTGTTCTGTATTTGAAATGAGTATGGTAGATATTGGATAAACATTGCTTTGATGCTCACTCCTTTCTTCTGAGACTGATATTGCCAGTGGAGCTTGTAAGTGGTCAGAGAATAAATACAGCAATACTGAAGTTCATGTAAGGAATGATGCAGTGGACATGGTAATAGTTACCAGCAGTATGTTCTGGAGAATGAAGTGCCAAGCAAACTTTCATTATTAAAATAAAGCTAAGGGATCACTTATAAAAACATCTTATACTTTTAAAAACTAAAATAGTTTCAGTGATCAAAAGATCTGATTTTTGTTGTTGTTTGTGGGCAAGTTCAACTTAATAAACAGCATCCCTCAGGAGGAAAGGTTAGGAAGACTTTTTCCAATGTAGTTTTAAGGAATTGCCTTAAGATTGTAGTAATGGCTACAATTTATGAGTAATGAGTAATTACATTGATGAGAAACTGTGTTCCACCCTTATCTACATGCTACCATCTTTTTCCACTTTGCACTTTATAAAATACAAAGAAGCAAGATTTGTAATATTATTGAAAATGACTTCTGATATCAGGGTTTCATTTTGGTTTATATGGCCTGTGTGCACACAACTAAAGAACTTAAGAAAATCTACAGCCTTCTCATGCTTGCTGATGTCTTTGACTGAATAGCTTAGTAAGTGTAAGAAGTTAGACTGTCCAAAATGACAGAGTCAAGGGCTGTTGGGAAATGAGAGTGGGTTACTTGTGTTAGAAGTAACTTTACCATATGCCTGTGGGCAGTAAACATACCATTTATTTACTGCATGTTATTTTTCTCTTTGTCTTGGAAATATCTTTCTTCTCCCATCTTTTATTAAGAGGTTTTTTTATCTTTTAAAATGATATCATATTTGCAGATGATGACTGTGGTGATGGAAGTGATGAACTAGGCTGTATTCACTCCTGTTCTGCTGATCAGTTCAGATGCTCTAATGGCAGATGTATCCCACGTCATTGGGTGTGTGATGGTGACAATGATTGTGGAGATTTCAGTGATGAAACCAAAACAAACTGCAGCAAGGAAGGTTGGCTGGTTTTAATTTCCACATTTTAATACTTAATAATCTCAGAAAATACTTTATAATACAATACAGAGGACTCAACTTCAGTCAGTGGAGAAAGAGAAAATGCTTTTAATCTTAGTAAAGGTTGGAATGGAAAATATGTCAAGTGTAATATGATAATACAGAAGTGTATCATAGAAGAAAAATGCATTTGGAAACAGAATGAGTATTATGGTGAGAAGTTTGTGTTTTACTTCAGTGAATTATGCTAAATGGGATGTTTGTCACATAACAGAGATAGATGCTGCCTAGATAAAGAGACAGTAAGCAGCATTCCTTAAGTTATTGTTTCTGTTTTCTGGGATTTTTATACATTAACACTCATTTTTGAGTAGTCCAAGTTTGGGGTTTGGTTGTGGGGGGGGGGTTTAATAGTGTTTTAACAAACTACAGTCCCATTTAAATGCCATACATTGTATTTATTTGAGGGGGGAGAGAATGGGAGGATGCTTGTAGCAAAAGAAAAATCAGAGAAGGATGAGGGAATATTTTTCTTCTCATATTTCTTAGTGACTTTTTTCCACTAGGAAGTGGAAAATCTATGATCTTCTTGATCTTTTTTGATGTAATTATATTATAAATCTGCAAGTCCTTATTTTTTTAATAGACTATTATTTACATCAAGATAATTTGTTTGGAACTGAACTATACAGTACCGTGTTATGTTGGGGTTTGCACCATCTCTGAAGTTGCAGTGTTTTACACAGCTATTCATAAATTTTCTGTGTCCTGCTCTGCTATGTGATGCACATGTCCCAGCAACTTCTCTTTGCTTTATTTATGATAGAATAAAAGCATGTGGATTACTTAGGGGAAAAAACAAAAGCAAGCAACAGGGCAACTTTTAATAAAATAAACCATATATTTATAGACAGTGCTGTAAGGATTTATTCAAATAATGTTTTTTTGGTACAAACAGGAATGTATAAGTTTATCCTGTTATTTTCATTAGTATGTTATGAAATACTAGAAATAAAATGGTAATAGTTTAGGAGAAGGAGGACAAGGATAAAGTATAAAAGGCCATCATCTAGAAAATAGTTACAGAATTAAGTGTGTGATGAATAATTAAAGTCACATACTTAGTGTGCTTTGAAACATTCAAGACTAATTCCATAGCTGCAGTGAACTAAGTTCATTGCTGTGGAATTTGGAAAGGCTACAGCTAGACTATATAAGCATGAAGCTTGCAGATGTTGGGGCCTTGTGTCAGTTAGAGCAGTGGTTTGACCTTTCATGTGATCCCTGCCCATGGCGGGGGGGTTGGAACTAGATGATCTTTAAGGTCCCTTCCAACCTCAGCCATTCTAGGATTCTATGTTTTGTGAACTAGGACGTGCACCTTGTTAGCAAAAAGGAGAATGGAGGAGGGAATGTAGCTAGAGAGTGAGAGGCAGAGCTCATGAAGCACCAGGAGAACTTTGTCAGCTTTGGTCCTCCTTACATCTCCAAATTCACTCTTGTCTGAAAGCTGTGCAAAAATAACCCCAGTAGTATTTACCTTTTTTGGTCAGGGAGGGAGATTCTAAGTCATTATAGACTTGGCATGGAAAAAAACCTCCCATGAACAAATTATTCAATGTAATTCTTATTTTTCTAAGAAACTCCCTCTCCAGGAAGATGCAATGAGAAGGAATTTCAGTGCAGTCCTGATGGAAACTGTGTTCCTGAGTTGTGGCGCTGTGACGGAGAAAAGGATTGTGAAGATGGCAGTGATGAAAGAGGCTGTAATGGAACTCTACGACTATGTGATGAAAAAAACAAGTTCTCCTGCAAGAGTACAGGTATGTGCTTGCAGATATGTTTTGCTCTCACTTACTCATTGGGAGTGTGGGTGGGTCTGTGTGATTTGATCATATATCTAATATTTGAATACTGCTGCTAAGGTGGAATATTACTGAGGAGATTTTATTTACTGTAGTCATACTAGGAAAAGAATATTAATATACTTCCCTTATCCTGTTTTCTGATTGGCAATAGAAAATGGATGGGTGTTGAGATTTACTTGCAACTGAAACTGTTCAGTATGATAGTACATCAAACCAAATACTTAAATGTAGCATTTAACAGTACTTAAAAGACCAGATATTTTTTTCTGTTTTCCAAGTAAGTTGGCTGAAATGATCTGAAGTAATTAAGTAGAAGACTTCAAAGAATAAGAACTACAGCACTGGAAATCTGAACCTCAATATTGCAAGAAAATACATTATTGGAGAATGCTTAAAATAAAATTTTACTAAGTATATGTCACTAAAGAATCTGCAAAACAGTGACAATCTTTCCATGAGGATATTTCACAAACTGATGGCTTAGATGGAACATTTTCTTAAGGGAAAGACCAATTAAGGAAGGAATTAATTATGTTGGCCTTGTATTACTCTTTTGACAATTTATTTCAAAGCTCAATTAAATATTAGGGGGTAAAATAACTTTGAAAGGAAAATTTAATTCAGGATATAGTAAGTAGCAACATTTTTGCCATTAGGCAGCTATAATTATTAGAGGAAAGGAGAGCCCATCCTAATACTTAAGTTATAGCTAAGAATGATAACTATTCAACCTAAGTTTGTGAGCTCTGTCCAAAAGTATTTGTGAACATGTGTGGATACTGTAAGATACTTTATTCAAATCTACCGTGTGAACAGAGTTAACTTTTAATATATGAACTACTTTGGGACATCTTAGAAATACTTGGGGGCTTGGTGTTACTTGGATTTTAAAGTTATAGAAACCATCATGTCTGGCTAAATAAATATGCAATACTGAATTTTGTCTGAAGAAAACATTTCCTTTTGTGTTCTTACAGTTTCCATAAAGATGTATAGAACAAGTAGCTGATGAATGAAATAGCTTCAATAAATAAAAAGGGATTATTCATTTTAAATAGACTGATAGAAACCCTGGCACAGGAAATATACTTCTTCCTGATACTGTCTTTTCCCCTAATGTTTAAATGAGGAAAAGGCCTCAAACTATGTTGCCTTATTATACACTTAGTTATGTTTATAGTTGTGCTCAAGGAATACATTTTATCAGTCAGTTTATAGGGTGAAATGTGACTTCTTTGGCTGCCATATATAAATACAGAGGGGAAAAAAATTATTTTCATCAAGCATTTGCTAAATTCAAGGCTATAAGGTTTTGATTTAGAGGAGAATGCAGTCATGCATGTTGGTTGTGTGGGAACATCACTTTAGGAATCAATTGTGACAGTTTCATCCAGAATTTTTCTTCCACTGTTTTCCTTCTGTTAGTCCTGGAAGGAGCAAAACTGCTGTTCTGGAGGAGGCATGTGGGTAATGCATTGGAACAGAAAACAGCAAAAGCAACTTTTTGTTTAGTTACTTTGCAGTCTAAATCCATATGGTGGGCCAAATGAGTAATGGTTTTATGAAAAATAGATTCTGTCAGGATCCCTTCAGGTTTCAGAATAAATATGATTTTTCTCTATGGATTAATCTAAATAAATAATACTGTCATGCTTCCACATTTATGAGAATTATTCAGATAAGAAGAAATTGGCTAATTCTCCCTTTACAAAATGCTAGGTAGTGGCATCTGATTTCCTAATACAGAATATACCTGCTTTTAGAGCGGGTCCAGAGGAGGGCCATGAAGATGATCAGACGGCTGGAGCACCTCCCTGTGAGGACAGGTTGAGACACTTGGGGTTATTCAGCCTGGAGAAGAGAGGGCTTCAGGGGGACTTTATAGCAGCCTTCCAATACCTAAAGGTGGTCTATAAAAGGGTGGAGAGAAACTCTTTACCTGGGTAGAAGGCAATAGGACAAGGGGGAATGGCATCTAACTGAAGGAGGGAAGATTTAGATTAGATGTTAAGAAAAAATTCTCTACTCAGAGGGTGGTGAGGCACTGACACAGGTTGCCCAGAGAGATTGTGGATGTCCTGTCCCTGGCAGTGTTGTAGACCAGGCTGGATGTGGCCCTGGGCAACCTGGTTTAGTGGGTGGCATCCCTGCCCATGGCAGGGGGGTTGGAGCTAGATGATCTTTAAGGTCCCTTCCAACCTGGGCTGTTCTATGAATCTATGAATACGATGAGTCTGGGTAGGAACACGTGTATGGTGGGGGGGGNAACAGCCAATACATTTTGGCAGAACTGACAGTGAGAGCAGTAGTAGTAGTGAAATGTTACTGTCCACTCTTTGACTTACTCTTCTGTTTTATGGCTGTGAATAGTAGCTTCAGGGTCTTTCCTTATAGTAGTTTTCATTGGCTCTGGTTAATTTGTCACAACGCCACAGGCGTGAGTCATGTTACAATTACAGCATTTGTCAGCCTTCTGCATGGAGTAATGGTGGCCTTAAGAACCCATCCTATCTTGCTCCTTTTCTGATGTGCACTTAAGAATATTCAGCAGAGGGTATTCTATAACTTATATAAATAACCTTTTAGTAATTTGCCTCTAATAGTTGAACATTTCTTCCTAATAAGTCATCTGAATCTTTGCTGCAAGCTGAGTTGATTGTCTTCATCATTTCACCAATATAAAAATCTTTTGAATTGTGAAAGAGTTCTATCATGTCTTCTTAAACACATTTTTTTCTTGAGTAAGGAAATAGGGGTTGGGGTTTTTTTTTTTAAACCTTTAATATTTTTGTTGGTCTCACTGGATCTATCCCACCTGTGTAGTCCTTCAGCCAAAATGCTGCAGGATACTTGAGTTAACAGATTTCAGAATGACTTTGAATTTTTTCAAGAGCATCACACAGTTGTTTGTAGTGATTGCTGTCTGATCAAAAATATACTCAAAGTTTCCTCAGCAGTACAAGATGAGATGCAGTAACTACCTGATTGAGTGTGACTGCCATTGGGCTACTTCTAGCCAGTTATTTTCTGCTTTCAAATTAAATTAGACTAAATTATATTAAACTAAGATCCAACTTCCTATTTTAAATTCTGATTCTGTCCTCCAAAAATTGTTACAGGCTTATACTTCAACCCAGTTTTATGTTATGCATAAATCTATCCTTTTTATTCCATTTCCTTACTTTACAGTTAGTAGTACTGGGCCAAGAGCAGAGTCTGTGCTATCTCACTTAAAGAGTAATCTAATTACTCTCATGATCACAATCAAGTACTTCTGTGAAGACA
Organism: Galbula dea; assembly: GCA_013399015.1. Taxonomy (NCBI): domain Eukaryota; kingdom Metazoa; phylum Chordata; class Aves; order Piciformes; family Galbulidae; genus Galbula; species Galbula dea. The sequence continues at coordinate 2,456,427 of VWZX01010081.1, forward strand.
AATGTGAAAGAGCCATGAATACTTCTGTTTAGGAAGCAGTAAATCTGAACTGTAATGTGTATTTATCATACTTACTGCTTTTTGTATTTACTTCAAGAAGCAGTTAATTTTTGTGTCTTATCACTCAATGCTGCCCTCTGGGCTATTATTTTGTACTTCCTTCTTTTTCTCACATGGTAATAATATACTAAATGGAAGGGGACAAAAAACAAACAAGCAAAAACCCCCCAAAAAAGGATGAGGGAAGAAGTAGGATTTATTTGCAAGGGAAAACAGGGAACATAGCTAAAAAGGAAATAAGGTCAAGGGGTGATCATTGCATTGATACTTAAGAGGAGAGCAACTGCAGCAGGACTGTCTGGATGGGGAGTGTAAGAATCAAGATGCATGTATGTGACAAGTAAAGAAAACTGAAGTTGACATGAAGGAAGGGTTTTCAGTGAAGATAATGATAAGGAAATTGGTAGGGCTGCTCTACAGACTCTGAGGGCTGATGAGGAGGACAGGGTTACTGTGGGGAGATACAGTGTGAAAGGAGTTCTGAACAAGGAGATTTAGCAGGGACATAAGAATGGGATGCATGGTGGAGTTCAAAGGATGGATAGGAAGGATATTTTCATAAGGTGGGTTTACCAGTGTTGCTTCCACTGGTTGCCTGCCTGCTCTGCCTTCCCTGTCACTTTTATATCTTTTGAGCTGCACAGAATCACAGAATCATTATGGTTGGAAAGGACCCTCAAGATCATCTAGTCCAGGCAGATCATAGAATCTATGATTCTATGCAGATCATGTACAACTACTTTTAATAACTTGTTTTGAACAAAGTGAAGGATCAAGATGGTGACATTTCTGACTGGAGGAGTGGATTCAATTGACATTAAAAAAAATTAAATGAAAAGAAGCCACTACAGCAAGTACACTAGAAAATTATATATGTTGTTCCAATACTGGTTTTATCCTCAGTTAATGGTATTATTGTTTTCTGTCATTGCATCTGACTTCTTTAGGCCCTGAAATTTTCTTCCATCTCATGCAGGAGACATTTATAAACATCTACTTTGTTCTAAAAGTTTTTAAATATCAGAAATGACTATGTTCCTGAAACAATGCAGTTCAGTCCAAGCCTCAGGTGTGTTCTGGAGCAAAAGAAAGATCATTGATCATCACATTTATTTTTTTTTAAATGTATGAGATTAGAACATTTTTTTGTCTTGATGGGAATGGGATTGGGTTACTTCTGAGTTAGGAAGGCATCTTTAGGCAGCAGAATTGACTCGAAGAAGAAACTGGATGCAAATAAGGCTCCACCAAAGTGGTTTTCCTACAGTGGAATATGTAACTAGTCAAAACAGTTTCTGGGTTCAATATCCCAACAAAGACTGAGCAGTATATAAAAGGTTAATTCTGTTGTACTTGCTAATGTTTGTAGGAAATAAAAAAGAAGTTAGAGAAGCATTTAGATCAGCTTCTCCCATATGCTTGTCACTTCAGAACTGCTGATTCACTATTTTACACCTATTTCTTCTGTGTTACACAAAAGAGGGGGAAATAAAGCACCAATACTTGAGTGAATTTTAAGTAATGATGTGGAGACAGTCATAATACTTCATTAAGTCTGCCTAATTAGAATTTTTTGCAAAGATTAATTCCTTGAAAGAATATTCTACTTAAGAATGTGTCAGAGGTATCAGAGTGGAAGATGAATCTTTTATTATAAAACATATCTTCATTAAGGTAAGGAAAAAAGGCAGGAAAGCTGATTTGTTCTGTAACCATTTGTGTATATATACAAAAATAAAAAAAACATATTAGGAGCTCTACTGGAAGCAACATCAATTTATTTTGGGATCTGACTAGTTTACTTGACATTGATATTTTCCATCAGCTTTCATTCTACAGCTCTAGAATGTAATAAAGAATATGGACTGATTTTTTGAAACACTTATGATTCCATGTAATGATAAACTTCACACATAGGATATTTTGCACTTTGGCCCCTATAGAAGGTGGTGAAAGCTTTTCATTCTATTGGACACCACTCCCTGTTTAATTTTTTCCCATGATTTTGCACTGGTAAAATTGTTCTGTTGTTTGAAACCCCACTCACTCTAGTATGATCCTGAAGTTTCACTTGCTTTTATTCACCAAAAGTGAAAACAGTTTCACATTTGCCTTGTGAGTGCTGCAGAGAAGTACTTTTTCATTGTTGCTCTTTTACTCTATTTTATCCCACTGTCATTCTGTGAGGATGTCAGCACCCTTCCCATTAAAGGAAGACACAAATATCAAAAGTGTTATGCTGATCTTAAGCCACTATTTCCTTTAAAGAAAATTGAAATCTGCTGCTCTTTCAAGGCAGATAATAGAGTTACAGTTAGGGACAGTTGCTACATTGAGGAAGAGCAATACAGAATCACTTCTGAGGTGGCTTTATGTTGAACCATGTCATCATTGATACAGAGTAAGACAGAGTCAGTTGACACTGAGGTGACTGGAGTTTTACCCTAGTTGATTATTTCAGACACTCACTCGCTTTCTTCAGCAAGTCATAAGCAATCTCAATTTCTTATGGGGGTGATTGCTGCTAAACTGGGAAAGTTGGTCAGAAAGTCAACAGTTTGCAGTCACCAGTGTCAAGAATCACCAATCAGCCCCTGGGCCTCCACCAGCATTGCTGTCACTGGATGCAGACGTTTCCAGAATCATCTTTCCCATTCCAACCTGATTTTCCCTACCTAAATAGTTTGTAGGCAGAAGCACAGTGCAAGCTCAGATTCCTAATCCTGGGTTCTGCCTGGTGTCTCTGTTAACTGGAGAATTAAGTACATGCCACTTCTCTTCAATCTAGATGTTACCAAAATTTACACTAGACCCTGCTGGTTGTAGCTAGCAGGTAACAAGTTTATACTTGGGAGTTGAATGATAGTTTGGGACAGGAGTGCACGCACACCACCTGTAAGTAGTAGCATTCACAATCTCTTATTTTTTCCTTATTAAAATCCCTGGCTTGAGTGATTCTAGTTTAATAACTGTGTTCTTTTGAAGATCCAAACCCCTTTCTCAGTCAAGAGAATCTCTTGCATCTCTAAACATTGATGGTCAGCACAAAAGTGGACTTTTTTTCTTTTTTTTACTCTTATTTTTTTCCCATTTTGAGAGTTGAAGGAAATGATCTGAGCTCTGGCTTGACACAACTGAAATCATGTAAGAAATTTTATAAGATGTAGATATTTTGTCTAAAAGCTGATCTTCTATCTAACATAGTCTGGGAATATATTGTGGATGCTTCCTTGAGAGATTGTCGTTTCTCAAACCATCCTCAAAGAAAGTCTGATATCAAAACGTTGCTCCTAGGGAAGGATGTTGGAGTAGAAGATAAGGGAAGAGAGACAAAGAAAAGCAGAAATTAAAACAAAATAAACCATTTGCATATAATTTGGTACATTTAGCAGATTGAGGTTGTATCCTGCCTGTATGCAGTTCTGTGCAGCCTAGAAATAATTAGGATTGGCATTATTTGGAAAACGAGATGGTCAGCACTGATGTGGATGATTCTTCAGAGTCTAAGTGTAAGATGTTTTCTTCCTGCTCATCTCAGAGGAAAGTCCTATTAATAGAAAAGCATAAAACCAAAAAATCTGTGTAATATTACTGAAGGTTTTCTCCTGAAGTTTGCTTCCAGTCTGATTTCCTGTGTTTATTGTCTCTTTTCTCCAAGGGAGATGCATTAGCAAAGCGTGGCTATGTGATGGCGATGTTGATTGTGAGGATCAGTCTGATGAGGATAATTGCGAGGGCTATATGTGTGGACCACCAAAATACCCTTGTGCTAATGATACCTCCATCTGCCTACAGCCTGAGAAGCTCTGCAATGGGAGAAGAGATTGTCCTGATGGATCAGATGAAGGCGATCTTTGTGGTACTTTTAGACCCATTTTCCTGATTGTTCTTGATATTGTCTGTCACAGTACTTCCTGCTGGAAAAAGCAATGGTTCTTTTGTTAAATGTACTGAATTTTATCACTCTTGTCTATGTAATGATTTTGACTTAATTTGAATAGTTCTGAGTTTGTGCTTGAAGTATTAGTTTTCTTCAAACCAGAGAAAACATAGTTTCTTAGGTAAGTTACTCATTTCCTTACACTTTAAAGTACTCCTAGAGGTAAACAATTTTAAAAGCTCTGGTATGTGTGAAAGGATTTAAGGTAATTTGCAGTTCTTTACAACTGCAAAAGCTTTGAGTTGATAGAATCCTGTCAGTACTTGTGTAGGAGTTCAAGAAGGAATGCATTGGGATGACTAAGAGGTGTTAACATGTCTCCCTGCTAGTGCTGTTGGGAGGATTTCGTGGCATATCAGTGTAGGTTATCTCAGCAAACTTGCCTTGACTATTCAGTAAAACATGTAGAAAAATGATTTTATAAATCTGATAACCTAATTGAATTATTATAAATAGATGAGGTGAATAAATACATAAACATATAATATAAATAAAGATGAGGTGAATAGGTTTTGAAAGAGCTTACAGCACTGTAGCAGTAGTGTTGTACTATAGTGATGGTGGAGGGATAAGAAATGCAAAATGGCTTGTGGGGAAAAATACAGCTAATTTTACAATTTGTTGCTATTATATCAAGAATTGGTCTCTCCATAATGACCTTGCTTTGCATAAAATGCTTTATAATCTTCAACATTCTGTTACAAAAGCGTTTTGGGATGTTTGTAAGTGTTTTCACCCACTAGGATGTATCTGTACCAGGCAGCCCTGCAGTGAGCTAAGTGCAATTGCTTGGCATAGGAGCCAGAGTTCACTGGCTGGGCAGCAGCTCCTGCAGCACATGGCAAAGAAATCTTTACACTCTCCTGCTCTGTTGGTCTGCAGGCTGCTCTAAGAGGGTGTCTTCAGTACATTAAGGTTATGTTGTAGAACTAAATCCTCTGAGAGCTACCTTTGGCTTTCATGCTGTCTAGTCTCCAGGTGAAAGACAATAAAGCATAAGGTCATTTATGTTATTCCTATGCTACTGTGATGTCTGGACAATTAACTTCCTACTAGTAGTAGCCCATTGTGACACCTATATCCTGCTGGATACTGTAAAGGGCCAAGCTTGGCTTAGTGGTTGTTGTCACTTTTATGTGGTGTATTTTAATAAGTATTTTAGCAGTTGTTAATTAATCTTAAAACATACCTAAGCATAAACTGAATGAGAAATACAAAATGTTTGGCAAGGCAATTGTTTGATGTGTCTAAAAGCATCTTGATCCTTTTTTTTTGTCATGATAAAAAAAAATAACCCCATACACAACCCAAACTTGAAATCTGAACAAAGGACTGTTAGAAGAAGAGTGCTTTTTTGTGTGTTTTTTAAGATGGGAAGGAAATAATTCTTCTGTGGAAAACTGTTGTGTAGTATACATTTTATCACAAGTGAGCAAGGTTCTCAGAAACTTCTTAAAATCAAACAAAATAACTAAAAGACCCAAATAGATTAAAAAAATAAAAATGAAGTCTAGTTTCCAGTGCAATAATGGACCAGTTTGCCTCTCCCATTGATTCCTTGGATATCAGTAGCACTATGAAGCAAAGAGAAGTTTTGTGCTGTTTTAGCTCCAAAGGTCACAGAATTTCTCTCAGACACAATTATCATACTTTTATTTCAAATGCTTTAAAGCTTTCACAAATCACCCTCAGTCCATTTAGCAGAGCTTTGCAAATCCTCAGTTACCTTCAGAACATAATGTGAGAGCACTGACACAGAGAATGCAGAAGTAGTATTCTTTAGTAGCTGTTATTGGAAAAGGAGGAGAAAAGAAATCCTGAGTGGTAAAGCTTATTTATAAGTGTTTATTTGACAAGTACTTGTGATGCAGATCCAAGGGAATTATTTGGGAATGTGTTTTTATTTCTCTGTGAATCAACTTTTGGTCACCACTGAAGGCAGTTGACCTATAATCATTTTATTTTTTGGATTGACTTTGTATGGTCAGTTTATAATTCTTAGGTAAATGCAATAATATGCAAGAAAATCTGTAAAAACAATGTGTATACATTGTACATCTGCCATTTTAGAATCCAGAAAGACTGCTGTAAAGCTGCCACACTGAATACTTACAAATCAGATCATTTGAAAAATAAATATAGAAAGCTTGTATGTGTTTTATTTGACCTGATAGTTTCAAGAACATGCAGTATATCTTGACAGCCCTTGTGGCTCTTAATGTTGGGATTTTTTTTTTTCCATGTTATTTCAGATGAATGTTCACTTAACAATGGTGGATGTAGCCATCAATGTTCTGTGGTTCCTGGAGGAAGAATTGTATGCTCCTGCCCTGCAGGTTTCAGTCTTAGTATAGACAACAAAACTTGTGAGTTTATGGATTACTGTACCAAGCACCTGAAGTGCAGTCAAGTATGTGAGCAGCATAAAAGTACTGTCAAGTGTTCATGTTATGAAGGCTGGAAGCTCAGTAAGGATGGAGAAAATTGTGTTAGTACTGGTAAGTTAAAATCCAGTGTATTTTCAATAGTGCAGATGTTAACAGCTGTCATGTCTGTTTAGTGAGAGGTTATTTCCTCTTCTATAATAAAATAAACTCATTTTGTCCAAATGCAGGGCTTGTAGCAGTCTGAACTGATTAAAGCTGTCCCTGTTCTTGATGGAGGATGAAGGGATATTGCAGTGTTTGTTGCTTATAAGACTTTCTAAGAATGTTAATATCAAATAATTTTAAGTTGTCTGAAGTTTTATACAGGTTTTCATGTGTATTCTGGATGCAGGGATCTACATGTAAATGTGTATGTGTATATGTGGAGTATGGGGGATTTAGTGTGCACTTTGAAGAAATGGATCAGTCTGTGACATCAGTATTACTTGAGGAGTCAGAAGTTGAATTTTGAACATGCATTCACACACATAGAGTCAATTATCTGCTGCCTGCCCAATTTTTTCACCTATGACACTCCAGTACTTGGTTTTTGACATCAGTAAACCCATTCAGATCTCTAACCACAAAGAAATCCACCATCATCCATTCCCCTCATTGGTTGCTCTTGATATCTACTGAAGCATGAGCTAGAAACTATGTTAAGGGTGTGTTTTAAAAAGTGCAGTGTTGTGTGGAAAACACAAACATGAAAACTGTCATCCATCTTTACCCCTCCTTTAAGGAGTTAAAAGTAGCATTGATTTTGCTCTCTAGATTGTCAGAATTTCAGTTTAGGATTCTTTCTCATCTTTATTCTTTGATAGTGTCTAAGCAGATGCCATTCTGAGCAGAAATATCTCCCAAACTATCATATATTTAGATATTTCATAATTCTATAGATATCATCATTAAGATATCCTTTATTTATTCCAGATACTCAGCATTTCCTCAGATGATTCACATGAAAAAACTCTTGAGTCAGTAAGCTAGAAATAAAAGACCAAGTTTCCTATTGCTAGTTACCTGAAATAATTTACTAGCTAGCAGCCAACTTAATGGAACACATTACAGAACAGGCAAAGTCTAATCTTTCTGCTTTGACAATGTTTGAGCTAATTTACACAGTTTAGAACTTCATTACTATAATAATGAAGCCCATCATTTACTTATGCCCCAAATATCTATTGGATGTAATAAAAATAATGTTTCTCTTTGCAAAACAATCAATCATTAAAATTTAGTTTTATATCATGGATGTTCTTTGAAAGAGCTTTTAGTTCTTAGCAAATGCTCATGAGTTGCATGTCTTGCTTTCAAGCTAATTTTTTTTAGTTCATTAAGAATGTGGGTTACATTCATCAAGCTGGAATGGAAGAACTGTTGTTGCAGTTTCCAGAATGATCTCTAAATTGAGTCTTTGTCTCCATAATTGTTGCTATCCTCTGTAACTAGTTCCTCTCATGTAAATAGTTACTACTAAACTATGGGATCAGGAATATATGTTGGTCAGACATACCAGAGCTATGCTGGTAGTAGACTCTGAAATCCTGTTTCACTGGCATATTACTGTGATTCTCCATATCTGAAAAAAATCTTAAAAGCATGAAGACAATGTTAATAACTTGGTGGAAGAAAGCTTGGAAGATATTTTAAGTTAAAACATCTAGAAATGACCAGTGTTTGGAAGCTAAGGGAAAAAAACAGTGAAATATACTCACTTGTGCTGAACAGTGAGACTACAGTTTTAGTTTTTCTTGAGCCCATGACATGTTTCTGCTTAACATTTCCTGATGTTCATGAGAATCTGAAGTCATGAATTGAATTTTTTACAAGTTTTCACAAATAATGTAATATTAAATGTATTATCTGTGTCCATTGATGGCAGGGGGTACAAAGGAAAATGGTACTTTCCTTTACAAACTGTAAAGATACTATCCTAATGCCCTCAAAGCTGCAACAAAGTTATTCCATATTAAGTATGACATGGTTTTTATAGTCACCAGTAATCTTGGCCCCTTTCAGGTTATTTCACTTGAATGACATGATATACTCTGAAGGACAGTTCTGCTTACACATTAGTTGTTGCCTGTGTGAACAGCATTTTAGTCAAGTGAGCACAATTTTGGTCTTATTTCTGAATCACTTAGCCTCAAAATGTCTATTTATGTCTCTGTGCATGAGATCTTGCAGGAATAGAAAGAAAAACTCTTTTCATATACTACTATTCCAAGTAGAGTTCATAGTGATCACATGAAGATAAACCATCCCCCAAATGCCAAACTGCTTCAATAACATCACTTGGTACAAAGTAATTCTTAGAACAGCCATAGTGATTTAAAACACCTTGAACCAAGAGTAAATGTGTATTATGGTAAAGCAGTAACTAATAATCCTTTTTCCAGCAGAAAAAAAATTACTCAGAGGGGAAATTATTCCTTTGATCTTAGCTATGGGGGTTGTTGCTATCTTAAATAACACTTTCCTGTATGCAGTCAAACATGTCACTGGTACAGAGCAATAATGTATAAAGTTAGTAAGCAGCACTTCACAGTTTCAAAATACTGTAAAAACATTTACTTGAGTGTTGATCAAAAAATCTAGTGGGAATAGCAGTGCTGAAAGTGCAGTGATGTATGTGATTTTATTTTTTTGATGGCATATCAGAATCAAGTAGTGGTTTTTTTGTCAGAGGAATCTACTGAATTACCAAAGAAATATTATGAGCTGTGGAATAAGAAGGATATAGAAATAAGCTGCTTGAGTTGATCAGTTCTTTCCTCTTTCCATGTCTTTCTCTTAGTTTCCTCAGGTTTTTTCCCCTCATTTCTACTTATATTCTCTTCATTTTTTGAGGGTTGTAAGTCATGTTGTGTTTTTCATCTTCACTTTTTGTCACTTTCCCTATCTCTTGTTTTTGTTGTTCTGGTGTGGACAGTTACATTTCTGACTTCCCAAAGACTAAACATTTCATCCATGTTTAAATTTGCATTGAGCAAACTTAAAGCATGCTACAGAGATCCATGATCCAGATAGAAAGTTACTATCATTTCTATTTTTTCATACTCTTTTTCCCAGTTTCTCTTGGAACACATTTCAAAAGAGGTTGAACTCTTTTGGATGATAATAAGCATCCAGTGAAAAACTTCTTCTTGAAAGAGATTTAAACTTCATGTTTATGTCCAGCCTTTTGGAACTTGATGTAATAAGAGTTACATAACTCAGAAACAATTAGCTTAGTATAAATCTAGTTTAAAATGACACTCAACCTTTTTGAAACTGTGGGAACTGTGGTGTAGACATATATATGTCTATACATATATATATATTTCTAGACATATATATATGTCTAGGAAAGAGGCTAATGTGTCTGTATGCCAACATAAAAATGGGGGGAAATATAGTTCAATAATCTCTTACTCTCTCAGCTATGTTAAACTTTTATTAAAAGGCTTTATTGAGAGTCTTTATGAAATGATGAATTTCCTTTGAGGAAGTTTTCATGAAAGCACAGTGGAGGTTGCATGCTGTGCTGCCTCTGTTACAGTAAGCTTCAATGAAACAGAAAGCTCCAGTTAGCATTTATCCCAAGAAAGAATTTTAAATTAAAACCAATGGAAAAGGTGAGCTATTATTCTTTCTGTACAGTTGTTGGTGTTGGATTTTTGCTTTTGGTTTTGAGTGGGTTGTTTAGACACTTTTCTTCCATCAGAATTTTTTTCTCACAACTGTTAATGTAGTTAATGTTTTATTTTTGTATCATGTTGTATACACTTGCCTATATGGTAGAAAAGCTTGGTGCAGTCATGCAAGCTGAAGGTACAGAAATGTTTGATTTTTCTCTAGTAAACTGTTATCAATTACTTTTGTTTAAAGAAAAAAAAGGTTTAAAGAACAGATTCAATAACCATCACATTGAATTGAGTGAAGGTGAGATTTCATCAAAATGCTCTTAATCAATTGGTAAAATAAAGAGAATAAAGAGTGTTTATTCTCAAATTCCAGAAGAAGAGTGAAGTAGGAAAACAACATCTTTCTTCTCATAGGGTGATGGAAGCAATCTTAAATAAAAATCAATTCTATTCAGTCTGCAAATTCTAATTCACTATAATATAGCTCAGTTTATAGAGCCATTGAATGAGAAGGTTGGAAGGAGGATCAAAGGCTATCTAATACTGCTGGGTTTTATCTGCTTTCAAAGACCTTCAAGACACCTTCAGTGGTGAACCCCAAGTTTCCCAGGGGTGAGATCTTTCAGTGCCTCATTCTCCTTAGGATTATATTTTTTTTCCTAGTCCTCCTGAGTCTTCCTGCTCCAATTTAAGCATTTAATCCTTGGCCTACTTGTTATTTATATAGAAAAGAAGATTTTTCACATTTTCAATTCATCAGCCTTTTATGTCTTTGGAGAATTTTCTGTGCTTCAACACATTGTTTTCCAGACTAAGCAGTTCCAGATAGCTCATTCTTTCCTTGCAGGCCTTATTTTCTAGAACTCTGACTTGCTGATTTCCTCTTGAATTCCTGTAGTTGATTCACACTCATCTCTATGAGCCAGGCTCAGAACACAGCTTAGGAGGATAGAGTGGAAGGGTTGTATCATTTATTTCAAGTGCAAACCTTAAGTTGACTTTATGTACAGTGCTATGGCAGTGTTGATCTAATTCTCTAGATTCTTTCCTACATATCTGGTTTCCTGTCAGTTTCATACTCAATTTCATGCAGCTTATTATCATTGAAACACAATACATGCTACACTTACAATAATAAGGTGGGTTAGGCAGTAATAAGTGAAATTCTAGATTATGCCAGTCATCCAGGCTGCAATGATTGATTGCTACATTATGTAAAGCAGAGTGGTGGCTGCGCTCTGGCTCACAACTTACCAGCCAGGCAATAATTACTGCTATCCTTTTTGTTATATTTAAATAGCCTTATCATAGAGGAACTTATGTATAACTGGTTTCCATCTGCTTTCTGACTTCTTTCCAGAGGAATTTTGCAGTGCACAATATCAATCATTCTTTTGTTTTATGTATTATTACATCTGTGACTTGTCTGTATATCACAGAATGTTAGGAGTTGGAAGGGACCTCGAAAGATCATCTAGTCCAACCCCCCTGCCACAGCAGGATTCCCTACACCAGGTCACATCCAGATGGGTTTTGAATCTCACCAGAGAAGGAGACTCCAGAACCTCTCTGGGCAGTCTGTGCCAGGGCTCTGGCACCTGAACTGGGAAAAAAAATTTTCTTGTATACACATGGAACCTCCTGTGCTTCAGCTTACAACCATTGCCCCTTGTCCTGTCACTGTGCTCCACTGAGAAGAGCCTGACCCCATCCTCCTGGCACTCACCCTTCACATATTTATAAGTACAAATGAGATCATCCCTTAGTCACCTCTTCTCCAAGCTAAAGAGACCCAGCTCCCTCAGCCTTTCCTCATAAGGAAGATGTTCCAGCTCCTTAATCATCTTGGTGGCTCTGTGTTGGACTCTTTCAAGCAGTGCCCTATCTTTCTTCAATTGAGGGGCCCAGAACTGGGCACAAAATATCAGCCATGATAACCAAGGATCTGAATTAGTACCTTTGAAATATGGGAAGGGTAAAAGAAGGGCAGGGGGGGGAAGAGAGGGAGAGACAGCATATGACCTGCTCATGTAAATATTCAAAACCCGTCTGGATGTGCTTCTGTGTGACTCTGGTCTAGCGAATTCTGCTGTGGCAGGGGGTTGGACTAGAAGATCTTTCCAGGTCCCTTCCAATTCCTAATATTCTATGATTCTATGAAACCAAAATGTCCAAATCAACAAAATGGTGTTACTTTGTTTACACATATTTTTCTCACCCATTTTTCATAGTTGTTTTTCATTCTTAAGTATTGCACCTTAAATCTGTCAAGATCCCATTGAACTCTAAGCCTTTTCATCCGTGTATTTGATAATTTGCACCCTGTGTTATGTAGCTTAAGCTAGACTTCCTCTACTTCAAATGAAAAACCCTGTCCAACATAGCACAGATTAAGTTTCCTTTTTTCCATTGTGGTGTTAAATACTGAGAAACTTAAAAGAAGCTACTGGTGATGTCCATCATGTGTGTTCCTGTGCCTTGGAGTTACCTTAAAAAAAAGGTGTGTCAGTAGCCTGTGGTCTCCTGCATAATAGCTGCCAATTTGTCAGAAACTGGGAAGTGCCATTACAGTGTTTCTCAGGTTCAGATAACTGGTACTTGTGAAATAGCTGCCAATGTTAGTGATCCTGTTCTTCATTAACTTATTTAAGTGCTGCAGAGCTTTGAAAAATTGACTTTACAGAAAGTCATTCATTGCTTTAACAAATATGAGGATCGTTGGCAAAGTCCAAGCCAGAATATGAACAAGTACTTCAAGAGCAGAAACGTGGCTCTTCTGAGGCACCTGATTAACTTAATTATCATAGATAATTTAATCTGTATGTGTAATGGTTATCAAGAGAACAACCTGAAATTAATCTTTTTGAAGAGAAGTATATAAGCATCTTTCTGTGTGGTGATAACTTGTGCAACTTTTATTTAAACATTTTAGAAGGAGAATGCAACGTTGCCTATTGCTGTAAAATGCCAATATTTGGTTTAATTGTATGGAAAACAAATAACATACCAAGTTCACTCAACAGCTTACAGAAACAAATTTTTGTCTTGTTTTATTAACTTATTAAAACATTTTTCCTACTCTAAAAAATGTAAGAACTATATCAGTTTTATATTGTGCTTGACCTATGCATACAGCTTTTAAAGATATTTATATGTAACTTGATGTAAGCCCACAGGCACAAAATCATCTACCATCAATTGAAGAACAAAGGAAGGGGACCTTTAATGGTGGTTGGATTTGTGATGCAGTGCATCAATAAGTATACAAAAATGTTAGAATTTCTTTCCTTGGTACTTTGGGATGAGGTTTGGGGTTTTTTTTATGCACTTCATTTGGAAACAGAAGGTAATTTATATATATAAAGTAAATCTTATATATTCAAGTAAATGTTTAAACATATGAACCAATGTATAATTATATGGATTATTTTTTTCTGAGACTTTTGAGAAAATAGAATTTCATTTTGATAACATGAAACTTTTTAAAGTCTAATTATGTCTTCCAGTGGCAGAGCTACAAAACATGTTTCAACAGTAGAGTTTGACAGTCCCAACTTTAAAGTTTGATGTTTCTAGTTGTGATTGAAAATAATGCTAGAAGGGAAAAGTGAGACGTTTGTGGGACTGCAAATGCATTTGAAAGACTCCTTATCAGAAGATGAATTGTTTTAATCATCTGTTTCTCCTGATAAAATATTCTGTTGTTCTTATTCCACTTGTCATTTGCATCAATATGTAACAATATCTTCTTTATTATTCTTTTGAAATGTCTGATCTTCTGCTTCCAGATCCATTTGAGGCTTTCATAATTTTTTCTATTCGACATGAGATCAGAAAAATTGATCTTCACAAACGTGACTACAGCCTCTTAGTTCCTGGTTTAAGAAACACAATAGCACTTGATTTTCATTTCAATCAGAGTTTGCTGTACTGGACAGATGTGGTAGAGGACAAAATTTACAGAGGCAAGCTCTCTGATACTGGAGGTATGAACTTAATCTTTCATTTCTTAGCAGTAAGAATAACTGCAGTTACAGAATGTTACACTTGAGAAATCAGAACTGAGCTACAATGCACAGAAACTGAATTTAGGATGGCATTCAGTCTTTAAAATGGTGTCTATCTAAATTGTGTGTGATACACAGAGATAAAAAGACTTCTTAATATAAAAATTTCCCTTTGCAATAGGCTATAGGGTGAAGAAAGTGACAAATGCAAAGGGCTGGTATTTGTTCCTGGTCCAATGAATACAATATTGATTTTCTATTTTTTTTTTAATTTACCTCCACCATACTAAAATGTGCAAGAATTCATCAGATGTCTGATAAATTTTCTACTGCATCTAGAAAAAAGACTGATTTCTAATTTTATAGCATTCAGAAAGACTTGTTCTTTGCCCTGGTGACATAATTATATCCTATAACTCATTATAACTTCTTAATATATGCAAAAGTGTTTCTACAAAATCTTCTTTGTTGAAGAGTATATTCAGATACTTTAAATCCTGCATGAGCTAACAGACATAAGCATGTTTAACTTGCTTCTGTGAAAGTTCACACATGCATTTGTGTGTATGTTCTCAGACACATCTGGGTTTTTTCCTTCTATGACTCTTTCATAACAGATGGTATCTGTGGGTATTTTCATATCTGCAGATCCAGACCAGGAAAAAAAATATCTTACACTTCTAAGTATTGTTAGGACAGGCAAAGACTTACTATTTTTCAGTAATGGTTGTGGTGTTTGCCTCTAATTAGTAAGATAGTCTGTTGTTGTCACACTGTATTAGAATAGCACTGTACCAGAACCCAAGTGACTTTTGGGCTGTATTAGAAAATAAATAAATAAAATGACTCCTTCAGTCTTGCAGCTGTCAAGAACTGACTTGCAGCTGTGAAAAGCACTGTGCCTTCCTGGAAGTCCTGAGGGCTAACAGAGTGCTAAAAGTTGCCTTTTTTTGTGAAAAAAGGTTTTGAGACCCTCCTGAGACAGTACTTGGTAGGAAGGAGCTGTTAGTAGACAATGACAGCATGAATTGTGCCTGTGAATTCAAGGAACAAAGTAAGGCTATTTATTGTTGAGCTTTTAACAATGTACTGTCCAAACAGGCTTCTCCCTGCTCTTTCTGTCTTCATCACAATCCTTTTCTCTTTCTCTGACTGAGAAAGAGCTGAGATAATGCTGCATGAGTTTTGTCTAATATGTCTGGTGACTGGGAGGTGAAGCATGTCCTTCACAGATGCTGCAAGAGAGGTTGCTGGTAGTAGGGCACATACATGTTTCCTGTCATGCTGCATGAGCACTCTGCATGTGATCTCTGACCTTTATTGTAAGTTTCAGAGCTGTATTACTGTGGAATGAAGTATTTTTGTATACTGCCAAAAATGTACTTAATTACAGCAGTCTATTGCACTGGTAAAGAAAAAGCCAAGTGGAACCAAGTGTCATCATCCATCAGATGAATCCACAATTCACTCCAAGAGCATATAGTAGACTTGTATGTCCATGGTCACTCTACCAGACACTATATTAGTTCTTTTAGACTTTCTCTTTTTTTCTTTTTCTTCTTTTTAAGGTGTTAGTGCCATTGAGGTGGTAGTACAACATGGCCTGGCCACACCTGAAGGTCTTACTGTAGACTGGATTGCAGGAAACATATACTGGATAGACAGCAATTTGGACCAAATTGAAGTAGCAAAACTAGATGGTGCTCTGAGAACAACATTAATAGCAGGAGCTATGGAACATCCAAGGGCTATTGCTTTGGATCCCAGATATGGGTAATTACAAGAAAGATTACTGTTTTCTGTTGCAAAGTATTTTAAAGAAATAGGTTTAAATCTGAGATTGTTTGGTTTCATGTTTTTGCTATGAGTTAGAGTTCCTAACTCACTTTTAAAAGTCAATGAAGGTGTATTTTAAGTGCAACACAGTCCTTGATTAGTGTGTTTTGCCCCAGTGAAAGCAGTTAAGAAAAAGGTAAGTCAGGAGAGACAGGGAAGGATGTTTTAGCAAATTACTTCTCTTGCTGTGTTATTGTTTCATGTAATTTTTCAGTGTAGATGATGGTAATTGGAGCCTGTGTGGAGGATGGACAGATTTAGGTATTGCCAAGATGATTCATCTCACTTAGATGTGTTTTATTTTAGTGGGTCTATGAAATTGTTGCCAGAATAGTGAAAGTTAAATGAAGTAAATCCTATCTTTTGTGGGTTTGGGTCTCCATCTTAAATGTGGAGGTAATTCTTGCCAGCTTCTGCCAGTATTTGTGCTACCTATTCATAAGGGGTGTTCCAGAAAATGGAATATTATTAATGAGAAGCCATTGAGTGTAGTAGGTTCAGCCTACAACCAGAAATATGTATTTGATGTAATGTTTGTCATAATGAAATGCTTCTAAAAATATTAGCATTTTTCATAGTGACAAACAAAATATTAATTAAAACTGGCCAAAATTTGGTGATTCTGAATGGGGAGGTATGTATTTTGAGTAAGGACTCTGCCCTCTCAATTCAGGTGCTAGAAAGTTGATTTACAGAGTGCATTGCTTATCTATAGAGATCTTTAAAGAAGCATCCTGTTGGCAGAAGAATTGGCAGATAAGTCATTCAAATTCAGTGGTTGGGAGGACAAAAGAAAAATAAATCACCACTCTTCCTGAAATTGAAGGCTTAATCTGCCTTCTGAAAAGCTACATAGCTTTTTGTATGCTGCATTTTGTTAGAAGTGAGGAAAGAATAAAATCTTTGAACACAGATGGGAACAGCTTCTCAATCTTTTCACAAATAAATATGAATAAACACACCCTGATGATTCAGAGTAGATGATTGTGTTAGGAACTTCACAAATCCTGTCTCTCAGCAGAGGCATGGCTGCCATAGCTCCACTGCAACCTGTGGTGAGACTGGGGGTGTATTCTCAGTCCACCCACACACAAATGTACATAGAAATAAATGTGTATACATAAATACTTGTGGTCACACAGGTCTAGATAGGCAGAAACTGTCAGCACTGAGACAAACAGCAGCAGTGGTCTCATCTTGTTAACACCTCTGGCTGTTAAGGATGAAGGTGTTTTAATGGGGGATATCTCTGGATATTCCTGCAGTGGTTAGGTTTAGACAGTGTATGCTGTTGCTGAACTGCTCAACTGTTGGCTCCAGGATGTATTAGCCCCACACCAGCTTCTGGTGCTTCAAATCACCTTTGTTCCCCTCCTCCTCCTCCTCATCTGTGGATTGCTCCCAAAGGCTTTCATTATAGTTTTGTCTTTTAATGAACTGGGTTTCTAATTATAGAGGGAAGACAAGACAAGCTGCTACTTGTATTAATGGACATGAAAAAGGGAACTCTGTTAAACTTCTAGTTTTTAAAAATCTTTCTGAGTTTTGTGATTGCTCTAACACTGATAATGAAACATTATTTTCATGTTACCCTATTACTTCAAGGTTACCCAAATTAATCTCTGTTTATTCCATTCATTTAAAACTTGGGGATGTTTGGAGGTTTTTTTTTCCCAACTATTGTCTTATTGATCAATTTCAAATTATTTTTTCATGCTTTAATGTTTTCTTACAACTTTCTTTTAATTCTTTTCTCACTAGAATTCTGTTTTGGACAGACTGGGATGCAAATTTTCCTCGCATTGAATCTGCTTCCATGAGTGGAGCAGAAAGAAAGATCATATATAAAGATATGGATACTGGAGCCTGGCCTAATGGCCTTACTGTAGATCACTTTGAAAAAAGAATAGTATGGACAGATGCCAGGTAAAGTGATAACAATAGTCTTACTATCTCTTTATAGATCCTTATGCAACATACATAAATGTGAACTGTACTGTAGGTGAAATGTAGTTAGGTGTTTTATGTACCTAAAGAGACTTGGTGCAAATGTTCAGTATGTGCATTTCTTTGATTATGTTACTGTTATACCTAATTTCTTCATGGTGTTCATGGTCTGTACCAGCAGACCTTATTGGTCCTGACCAGGCTTCTCAGGCAACTTCCCCCACACCCCCTAACTGTGGTTCCAGGACCCGTTCCAGCTCAGCCCCTGCCTGAGTGTCACCAGTGGATCACCAGTCTCCATCCCCATCACAATACTGCCTGGCACTGGACCCTGTTGTTCCAGGTCCTAACCTACAGGGTGGCTTTGCCACTTGACCCTGTCTTGTCACCACAGACTTTTCTGGTGATTTGGACTCTTGGTTGAACCTGGCTGCCACCCTTGGGGCCTGCTCTGCTCACCTTGCTCAGGGACAGTGGGATGTGGCCCCAGACAGTGAAGCCTCTGCCCTGCCAGATGTGGTATCATCCGTGGCTCCTGACTCCTTTTGCCTTAGAGAACAGTCACCCATTTGTTCTCCCTGACACTTAGACATGGAAAATCCAAGCTATTTTCCTCTTTTTTTTTTCCTGTAAGTTCATCTGAATGTAAACTGATTTTCCTGCTGTATTTTCACATCATGGAGGTAAATTTGAATTAAAAAACATTATAAGAGGAAAAGGTTCGTGACCCTATTAAGAAAAGGTTCTTCACCCAGAGAATGGGGAGGCATTAGAATAGGCTTCCCATGGACACAGTCATACCACCAACTCTTAAGGAATTCAAAAAGCATTTGAACAATGCTGTTGGGCACATGGCTTGACTTTGGGGTTGTCCTGTGCATAGACAGGAGTTGGACTTGATCCTTGTGGGTTCCTTCCAACTCAGGATATTCTATGGTTCAATGAAATCAGTATTTCGTATCCTCAGTTAAATTAACAATATCATCATCTAAATCATCTCTGAAGTTAATGATTACTCTGTACACATTCTTTGGTCTTACCAATGTGTATGAGTAAGGTTTTTATACATTTTACACCAGTGTCATGTTATTTTTATGTAATCTTAAATTTGGGGTTGTCTTTTAGATCGGATGCCATTTATTCTGCATTATATGATGGAACCAGCATGATAGAGATTATACGAGGTCATGAATATCTTTCTCATCCTTTTGCTGTTTCTTTGTATGGGAGTGAAGTCTATTGGACAGACTGGAGGACCAATACACTTGCAAAAGCCAATAAATGGACTGGCCAAAATGTCAGTGTAATACAAAAAACAAGTGCTCAGCCATTTGATCTTCAGATCTATCATCCAAGTCGACAACCACAAGGTGACTATTTACTGAAGAGTTTATTGTTATTCCTATGAGGGGGTAAAATTTTTACTTGTAAAATACAAATACCTGTCTAGGAGTTCAACTGCCTTGAAGCGGCAGTTCTTAAATGTCAGATTTAGCACTAGTGTTCCTTGGGTGTTAATAGAATCTTTATTCAAACCAGAAGCTTCATGGGGTCAGTGGCTGTGAATCTTGCCCACTTGGAATCTGGTTCTTGACCTGCTACAGATATAGCACAGAAACACATTTAAAAGGCTCCCAAGTTATTTGTTTTAACTAGTGTAACTAGTCTGACAAAATTAAAGTGTAAGCTGTCTTTTTCTTGCTTCCCTCCAGAGGAGGAGGAACTCTTCTGTGAAACAAACTGTGTATACAGTTCTTAGTTGTAAATATTCACTTCATGCTGTAATTTGCCTTAATTTACTCATTCACTTCTCTGCCTCTATTTGCTTCTTAGTCTCCTTGTTCACTCTTAGAACTGCATAACATAGATTCCACCACTGCAGACTGCTATTTTTCTACCTAAATAGCCCCAAATGGGTCTTCTCCATAAACTGATGCTTTTCTGAAGCATAGCCTGTTCACTTCACAGCTTTTATCTTAAAATAGCATTTACGGTTTTCAATTTCAAATTAGCACATTCATGAAAGAATGAACTCAACCTGCATGAGTTTGGAGTTTAAAACTACAAGAAGCATCAGAAGTTATTTTCTGGTGTGGATAACAATCAAAACTGGCAGGAAGTTCAGAGTATATGTGTTAATTAAATTCTTTAATTTTCTCTTGATGCATTATTTTGTAACTTCCACTTCCCCTTTTCATCTGTGTGTATATTCACATGTACATACTTCCATTTCAATTATTTATCAGCTCTTGTACTATAACATCTATTTATACCAGAGCACTGTGGAACAATTATGGTAAGTGCATAGACTTTGTGATAGTCCAACAGTGGTTGTGTGTTTAATAATCTTCAGGTACTGTAACTTAAGATAAAACTGTATTAATCTTGAAAATGAAAACTGGCCAGATTTTATCTGTCTGGTTTAATGAAATATTCTGTTTAATTCCAAATGAAAAATGGAGGAACCTGCTAAAACTTAGGTGCCTGAAATGGATTTACAGTATCTGTTGCATAGGTAAAAAGAGAAGATTTTCCTATAATTTCAGCTGAAGCTTCAAACAGTTTTATAGATGAATAGTGAATCTCTTATTCAGATGGTAAATATTTAGTCAAGAAATTTAAGTTATTGATTTCACTGGTCATACATGTGGAGGTTTGTGAGGAGTAGCTCATCAGCTGCACATCTGTTATATTTTTACAGAATAATGGGGTTTATTACCTTTCTGAGGTAATAAGGATTACAAATACAGAGAATTTATTTAACTAGTGTGAAAGTAGTTTCTATTCTAAACTCTCTGGCTTCACTTATGGCAATATATAACCTGCACCTAGGCATGTTGGTAAGAATATGAGTGGTAATTAAATCCAAATTAATTATAAAGTTCAGTTGCTTGAAAGAGGGGTGCAGGGATGCATATTAGAAATATAATTATAAAGACTTGACACATTTTGCTGTCATTACATCATGATACCTCCCTGTTGGTGGCCCTGTCTGCTGCTGGTCAAAAAACATATCTTCCTGCCTTCCCTAATACTTCCTTTTTGCCCCAGCTGCTGTCCAGCTGAGGATAGATGAATCAAAGATTCTTAGTACAGTGCTGATAGAACAGATCTCAACCTCTCAACCACAGCTGGAATGCCAGCTTTCTCAAGACAATCAACTCAATTTCTTCATTCAAGCTTTCCTATATATCAGTACAAACTTTTTCCTACCAATTGTATCAGCTATCAGAGAGAATTGAGCAAGCTCTGTGGGCTTTATATTTTTATTATCAATCACTCATAGGTTCTTTGTAAACAACAAAACAGAACAATTCATGATTAGTGAAGGAGGGGAGTTGCCCTGTTATTTATTATGCTTATATTTGAGTATGCTCCAGCAGAGCATTGCTCACTTACTGTCTCCTATCTCCCATAAGTTATTCATGTTTTCCATTGTACCTTCACCATCTCTAATTCTTCATCACCTGCCTTTGACTTCCTGGAGCTTATTTAGTGTAAGTGGGCTTAAGGATGGAGATTATGTAGGGTTTGAATACTACATATTGTGTAGGTATCACATCTGTAATGCTGCCTAGTTAATATGTGAATATACACTTAAACATATCCATAACAACATACATGTACTTCACCATATGCAAGTTTACATGTGATTTTCCCCCTTATTTTTAAAGTTTTGAGTTCAATGTTACATTCTGACATGCTTGAGACAGCACCAAGGTGCAATTTCTGTGAGCAACTTTAGTTCTGCTGTTACAGGAATTATTTGGGCTGTATCTGTATAGCTATAACTTACAGGGATGGAAGCTCTTGGGATGTGCCCTGCAAAAATGCTGAAAAAACTTGGTTTTTATTGTGAGAGATAACAAATGACAGTGATATAATTTGTATGCAAATATAGGGAAGTATAAAATACCACTGGAGGATGGCTACCAATTAGTTATGGAATGATCCATGATCTCTGGATTCCTTTCAGCTTTTTTGCTAAAAAGTTGATGGTAATTGAAACTATTTTAAAATTCATACCATGTATGCTTGGTTTTTATAATATTGAGAAGTTATAGCTGCTTGTTCTTCTCACCCAGGGTTTGTAGTGTTCAGTAAGCTAATTAGACTTTCACATAAGTAGGTTCTGAGCAATCTTTATTTGGAAACATTAAATCCTGACAATTTTGTCTGGCTTTGTAAATGTCTCAGAATCCAGTCCTCCATTAGTTATACATAGAAGACTATGACTATAATGTAAATAAGTACCAGCAAGTAAAATTCTCCCTGCACACTAGTTGTCAAAAGATTTGAGGAATGCACTCTAATAGCATGTGTTGGAAAAGGGAGAGCAGTGAATACAACTCACTGTTAGTTCATGAGTCTAAGCATGATGACAACTGTGATGAGGACTCACAGAGAACAATTCCTAATCTACCTTGCAATATGTGACATGCTGTCAGGATAAGTTTTTCTGATGGTTTTATTTTAAACTAATAATGAACTTGCATTAAGGAAGAATGTTACTGCTTTTCAGTGGATGTCAAGTTCCTTTGGCTGTATTACTTTTTGGAATAAGCTTCTTGTAAGAACTTATTTTATAGGCAAGGGTTTTATGGGCAAAGCTGTCTGACTTCTGGACAAAAGAATATGTATGCCCAGGACCTTAAAATATGAATGTAGGAAATATGCATCTCTGCACACCCCTTTCAAGTAACTGAACTTTGGAATTTGAGGAACTGTTCTATATTGGGTGTTTTTACAGTAGCAATACAGTTCCCATTAGCCATTTCTTGCTATTTGATTGGTTTTTTTGGTTCTGATTTTTTTCCCCATTTTCTGTTTGTACCAGGGCCAGATAATGTCTTGGAGAGAGACTAGAGAGTAGGGAGACATTAGTTAGTACCCTATAGTCACAGATACATTGGCCTCAAGGCAAGGTGTAAGCTGTAGAAGAGTTTTCAGCTGTTATTTGCCAGCATCAAGAAGTTCAAATATCAACTTGTGTATTTGCAGCCTCAAGTTTACAATGTAGAAAGTGCCAGATTCCAGTTTATAATTGGCCTTCTAGATTTGGTCTAAATTATTCTCTTTAGACTGAAACAATTTCTTCCTAGAAATCTCCAGTACTTAGCTTTACTGGAGCTAGAGGAAAATGGTGATACTATGCAATTACTTCTTAATTTTTCTTTTGAGTATCTAGCAATTTTGCAACAAATGAGACAAGATAGTATGCAGTTTAGAATCCCCAAATAAAATTAACCATACCTTTACTTGGCAAAATGTCAGCATGAACATAGGGCTGAAGGACAAACACTTTTTAGTCTCAGCTCCATAGTTGTACATCTGGGTCACCTGTACAGTTGAAAGTTTATTAGCTTTTAAAATATATCATATAACTTCTTTTGATTGAAATAATTAGAGCAGAGCTAAAGAAATTCCTGTAGCCTAAAGGAACCTTATTTCAGTTAATCTAGGACAGATGCTAATTTAAGGTAGTGAAGTTGGAGTGAGATATTTATGTGGCTGGATAGGTTCATCTGTTAAGAAACCACAGGGGATTGTGGAAGGCTTCATGACCTAATGCAGAATAATATCCCACTTCAGGAATATAAGTTTGAGACCTCCTCATCTTCATGGAATCTAAGCTGTGTGTCAGGATTGCTTTGAACACAGCAAACACACATTTTCTAGGAACAATATTTTCTCAAGTACCATTGTAATCTTAAAATCCACTTGCTGCAAAGAACAAGATCTTCTATTTTAGGCACAAGTAGTTGTACCATGAGGTGTGCTACAGAGGGTAGTGATGAGAGGAGTAAATATAGTGCATTGGTTGGAAGGCTCACAGCTTGAAAATGGTTAGAAAGCTGTGAATTTCTCACACATTTCCCAATTTTGTTTGCATTTCTCAAAGGTATTAATTGGATTTTCATTTTCTTTCTTTTTTTTTTTAAATAAACATGGCCATGGCATTATTTTTCTTTTTGAAGTTTGAAATTTTTTTGCAGACTAAAAATCAGGACAAGCAGTATAACAACTGCTGAATATAAAGTATGTTGGTACCACTGGGCTCTTTTGTCATTAAAACACAAAAAAAAATTGAACTTCATAACACTGATTTGTTGCAATATTCTGTTGAGGCCTGGATTGGCAGCTGTTTAAAATAACTTTTTACAGATATCTTGTTTGAGATGCACATGAACCAAGTTTTGGCTCTTTTATTTTGAGGGAGTTGTTTTGGTTGACTTAATCACAACCTTCCTGTGTGCATTCTTTTACTTCAAACCCAGCAGTAAGTTTGGTATGTTGTGTTGGAAATCATGCAAAAGAAAGATACACAATCTTTCTGAACTTTAAATTGGGTTGCTTTGTGCCTTGTGAAAGGTCCATTTGTATTTTTAGGAGTTAGAAAGGTCCATTTGTATTTGAGGAGTTAGAAAAGCAGCCTTTCCTACCTTTATCTTAACTTTGCATCTTGTATTTGACTGCTGGCTGGTCAGTACCTAGAGGAAAGTAGGGACCCCAGGGGAAGATAATAGTGATGCTCCTCCCATATAGCATGTCAGCTTCTACTTACTGCTAACGTGGTGGTTTTTGAATCTCAAATGATATCTTGGTGCTTCAAAGGCTTTAAAGCCTTTGACTGATTCCTCTTTTAGGCTGGAGGTTAGAAGGGGGTTCTTTACCCAAAGGGTGGTGAGGGACTGGAACAGGTTGCCCAGAGAGGAGGTGGAGGCCCCATCCCTGGCAGTGTTTAAGGCCAGGCTGGATGTGGCCCTGGATGACCTGGTCTAGTGCATGTGGTGTTCCTGCCCATGGCAGGGGGGTTGGAACTAGATGATGATCTTTAAGGTCCCTTCCAACCTGAACCATTCTATGACTCTATGATTCTTGCATGAACATTTATAGCTGATATGTGAACGTATGCAACCTCCTAATGTGTACAACTTTTCGGGCAGATGACTGATGC
This sequence comes from Galbula dea, assembly GCA_013399015.1. Taxonomy (NCBI): domain Eukaryota; kingdom Metazoa; phylum Chordata; class Aves; order Piciformes; family Galbulidae; genus Galbula; species Galbula dea. The sequence goes on from VWZX01010081.1 coordinate 2,481,230, forward strand.
ATAACTATGCATTGGCTGGGAGGAGACCTCCTTTTGCTTATTTTGACCCTAGTGCCTGATAATTCTGTGAGTCCTAGCTCTTGCAATAAGAGGGGAATTGGACAGGCATTTCATAAGTACAAATATAATCTGTAGCTTAAGAAAAGAATCTTGGAGGTATGGGTGCTCCTTCAGTGCTCATCCTCATGGGTGTAAATTGAGATTTCTTTTTTCCCTTGTGTATTACTGCACATGCATTGAATTTTATCAGACCTTTTATTTCTCAGTCACCTTGTTATGTTACTCTTGTGTAGCCTTTTACACTTGGATTTAATTTAATCCTTTGTCACTGCTTTTTTGTTCCTTTAACAGTACAGTTTGATTTATTTTTATTTTTTAAGTTTTCAATGAAACCTAGCACCCACTCCTTAAAGTACTATTGCCTTTGGTCTTTCCACGTGGTACTACCCTAGAATTACAACATTTGTTATTCTTTTACATCTGCATTTCTTATTTGCTTAGTCTGTTAGTATGCTTTTTTTTTTTAAGCTCTGCTGTTCCAGGCAGTTCCTGCTTGGTTTTGGACTTATATCATTAATTACATTTTTCCCTGTTTGTATCTTGCAGTGCCCTTTCATCTCAAAGGGGTAGGAAGCAGAGAGATTGATTAACAAGAGCTTCAGAATTAGAGTATCATGAAGAACTGTGCTGACTTTGAGCTAATAATATTCCTGTTTGTGTTGTTTCATGGTGAATATGTAAATTTTTGTTAGATGGTATGCTGAGTAATTCAAGTGAAGGATTAAAAACTTAAGCAGAAATGGTGAATATAGGAAATAAATATGTATTGTTAGAATTAATGCATTCTCTGATCAGACATGATTTGAAAATTCCAAAGAGTAATGCTAAAAAAAAATCAGATATAATCAGGTATTATAAAGATTTTAACTTGACTGAGTACAGCAGAAGGATCTTTGGTCCTATGATAAGCAACACTACAGAAAGTATTGACAACAAACAGAGGATTAGATCTGTAACTGGTGTCAAAGATGAGTGGGAATAGACTGTCAGCAATTTAGAAGTACTCTTTTGATGGAACTGGAGGACCTAAGTTTGAAGGTGTAGGCAGAATTTAATCATATTGTGCACCATTTTGCCCAGCTAAAATCTGATGCCATGAAGGGACAGGTCCAATATGCAGTTAGTATGGAGGTAAGTTGGTTCTTAGCAAATACATCTTCAGAGATTTCAAGAGGAACTGTTTGTCAACTGTTGGTACAGTGTCTGGGGTTTTTTAAGGGTTACTGGTAAAGAAAAATAAATATTTTGCTTATTAAGAGGGTTTCAGAGGGTAGTCAAGAAGGAATATGAGGAGTGGCATACATATATCTGTGCACAGTACTGTAAGAGGAAGAGATTGACAAGCAATCAGCAGTGGAAATCAATTAAATAATGCAGAAGGCTGGCCAGTTGGTGAAAATGCCAGTCCTGTGGATTGCCATGATCAAAAGGAGAATAGATTGGTGGAAATGATTAGGAAAGGAGTAAAGAAGCACAGAGATTGAACTGTAATGCTGTATAAATCCATATCGCTCCCACATCTCGAATACAGAATGCAGATCATATAAAAGGCACTGAGAAAGCCTGACAGGCTGATCAAAGGTATGGGAAGGGTTTTTGTATGAGGACAGGTAAGCTGATGCTTCTTGAAATACAGCTTATAGACAGGCTTCTATATGATAGCAGTCTGTGAAATGATAAATTGCATGGAGAAGGTGAATGAGGAATGGTTACAAGGTTATTCATAATAGAAATAGAAGGCAGTGTTAGAACTAGCTCAAGGAAACCAGAGCCAGATTTCTGAGAGTCAAAGCAATAGCATACCTATTTGCCTTCAAGAGAATTAGATTTTATTAGAAAGTAAAGAATGGGCTTAGCTCTTACACAGTGAAAGCAGTGTGACTATGAAAGGAATACATTATACATATGTACTGCTATAAGTAATTTTTAGATTATGTAGTTTACTCTTTCAGTTGTGCATGCATGTGGAAACAACTATATCTACTTTATGACACTGCTTTTTTCCACCAATTTTGTCTCCTGTTTATATTTCAAGAGATTTGTGATGTGGACAGATAGTACACAATTTGTACTGTCTCTTTTTTGTTGCTGCTCATAGCCCACTTCAAACACAGCTCTGTCTTTAGCATGATGATTCACTAAAATGCCTTTTGTTTTTTCTTGTCTCTGTTCTTCTATTTGAATTCCATGCTCAAATAGAAACTTGGGTAGAGAAGAACATAATGCACTCCTTCCACAGAAAGACAAAATGAAGATTAGTATTCTTACACCCTGAGCAGATCCTTGCAACAGGCAGCTCTATGAATACAAAGAGGTTGTGGTTCCACTGAAATGATTGCTTTGCATTGGCAAATAAAGGAATTGCTGGTGTATAAAATGTGTGACTACATTCTAAATCTTGCAGCAGCAGTGTTAAGAATGCCAAAAAAAATGCAGGAAGTTAGGCACTAGGTGATATCCTGAGTTCCCTTACAACCCAAAAGATTCTATGATCTTCCCAATATTGTCAATCATCTCCTAATTTATTTTATTTTTGCTATGTAGTTGATGGGGATAGATGACTTATATTTACTAATGTTAATAGTCCACTAATGATTGATTCTTATCCTGAAGGGCTTCTGGAACCTTCTTAACTTCAGTCTCCTTTCCTCAGCTTCACATCTTTTATCTTCCACATGGAGTTGTGAACTTATTAAAAGACATCACCCCAGATTTTTTTTCACATTGTCACTACAGATACAAGAAAAGTGATGATGCAAAATAAACATTATTGTAATTTTGGGGAAGGGCAGAATCAAATACAGTCATGGCATAAGGATAATACAGTATTTACTGTCCATTAGCAGTCAAAGAGGATATCATGAACCAAGAATAAATATCTTTAAGCTTATTGGCCCAGCTGACTACTTGTTGGAGGTTTAGAAGAGGTGATAGAGGGGATGTGGGATGCTTCTCTTTAATAAGCCTTGGAAGATAAAAATATGGAAGATGCTGGGTAGAATTTCATTAACCTGTTTATCCCAGGTTTGGAAAGTTTCATTCTTCCTGTAGCACTGGTCAGACAAGTAAGTAGCTAAAGGATTCAGGAGTTGGTGGATAAATTTGAGAAGTGTGCATGGATGAAGAAGAAATTATTCAAGGAAGCAAACCTTGAGTTTGTCTTCCAATTTGAGTGCTTGAGTTTGAGCTGGATTTATTTCACAAGGAAATGAATACATCAACTTTCTCTACTTATCTGATGTCTTATATTGCAGGCTATAACAGTGTTGGGGGAATATATTCTGTGCTAACTGGTTCATTATTAGCTTATCATTATAAGTCACTCATTCCCACCTCCCTTTTTATCACTGTTCATTTTCTAAGGATTTTGGTGGTTTTGTTTTGGTTTTGGGGTTTGGGTTTGGTTTTGTTTTTTGTAAATGGAAAAATCAACATTATGGTTGAAATGAATCTTCAGGAGTGCTCTAGAACTGTGTGTAATAATGAAAAGAATAAAGAATAAAAATAAAGAATAAGAATATAAATAAAGAATAAAGAATAAAAATAGTTTCTAGGTTGTTTAAGACTAAGGCATCATCTCTGGTCATGTTCTTTCTGTGCTTTAAAGCAATTTTAACATATCTTGTTCAGTCAATGAACAACAGGAAGCTACTTGAAAACAGCTACCCTTAGGAGAGGTTTTTCTTTGAGAAGGGTAGAAATACTTTGGCATGTTTTGTTGGTTTTTTTTATTTGTTTTTTTTAATCATCTTTGAATGTTAGATTTCCAACTAATATTCAAATTGAGAAGGAATATTGAATTTGCTGAAATTCATTGCATAATCTAAGCTTTGCCTCTTCATAAAATAAAATTTGTTGTTCAGGTCCTCATCATAATAACATTTTTTAATCTTCTGTCATGGTTACTTCAGTTAGTACAGTTCTTTACATTTAAAAGCTATAAATAGATTGAAAAATCAATTAGGAGAATGTAACCAGTGGCTTCATGAAGTTAAAATGAGAATTTTTGTGTCTCTACTAACAAAAAGAATTATTTATATACATAATACATGCTTGGACAGGAGTTGAATATTAGCCTAGAAAAAGTGATTTAAGTACAATTTCAGTCAATCAATGAGGGTGGGTTTGTCTTCAAATAATCTTCACCACTTTCTTACTGGTGTAGCTTATGCTTGTTTGACAAATCTTGCTTCTTGAAGATGTGTTTTTTTTAAATTTTGTGTATTTCATTATTTAATTTTAGCTTCCAATCCCTGTGCTGCTAATGAGGGCAGAGGTCCTTGTTCTCACATGTGTCTGATCAACCACAACAGAAGTGCTGCATGTGCTTGTCCACATCTGATGAAACTGTCTGTAGACAAGAAAACATGTTATGGTAAGTTTATCTCCCACAGCCTAACAATTATATTGGTTTTACACTTTGACTTTAATTTATTCCAGTTCTAAGGTTAAATACCATTTCTGCAATGTATTCTAATGATATGTTTTAAAGAGACATCTATTTTTTGAGAATTGATAACTTATTCTAATATAAGAGATGTGTGGAGCTTTGATATTTATTACTCCAGCCATCTCTTTCTGTTGCTTCTGTGTCTTTGTTAGTAAAACTTATCTCTGCAAAACAGATTTGTACTGTAAAGTGCCATCATCATAAATAATGTTAGGTAAGCTGAACAACAAAAAGGTACTTAACTTAAATCTCTACCTGTTTTTCTAAAGTTGTCTTAGTTTCATTTTCAAGGATTAAGAACATGAAATGAGTCAATATTAGACATGCAGTCTTGCAGGGGACTTTTATAGAAAACTCCAATAAACACCTTTAAGCTATAAAAGCTCTCAAAATGTCAAATGATTGTCATATTATCTGTAAAACCTTGTACTACATTACTCTTTTCAGTGTTGATTAATAATGCTTAGGAAATAACCAAAAAAAAAGAAAAAAAACCCCAACTTTCTATCAAGGATATTGTGGGGAAAAAAAATGTTACTTTTACTGTTCATTTACCTGTTTGCCTTTCACTGCTTTACACATACATTGTAGAATTCCTCTTGAGTTCTGTTGTTTGCAAAACATCCCTGTTACAGATACTGTCTTCTTCTGAGATACCTGTTGTTAATATCTTTAACAATGTAAAAATGAAACTGTATTTTTGTTTGATTGGGAAAAGTTGGGTAAAAAATTAAAATATAATTTGAAGTAGTTTTCTTTAGCCATTCACAAGAGTTTGTAGGTTTAGTGGGGTAGTAGCATCATGTCCAGCATCCAGAATTAATATATTTTCCCTGTGATTTTTATGCTCTGTAACATACTTTATTTCTCCAGTGTCACTAGACTGCAGATTTTCTAGAGATAAACTCATAAACCTTATTTACATGTCAATAAAGTGCTCTGAAGTGAATGACCTGAACTTCTGTTAGTCATGTTGTGAAGAGGATAAGGAGTGATGTTTTCCTTTTTTTTTCTGAACAGAAAGGAAGAAATTTCTTCTTTATGCAAGGCATTCAGAAATAAGGGGGGTGGACATAGAAAACCCATACTTTAACTTCATCACAGCCTTCACTGTTCCTGACATTGATGATGTAACAGTCATAGACTTCGATGCTGTTGAGGAGCGCTTATACTGGACTGATGTGAAAACACAGACCATCAAACGTGCCTTCATTAATGGGACTGGCTTAGAAACCATCATTTCAAGAGGTAAATAGCCTAAAGTGGAAGTGAACATAATTTGTTATGGGTGAATATGTGTTGTAAACATGAGAAAATATGAGCATGGAAGTTTTTATTAGGTGTGCCTTTCACTGGTATTGGATAATTGATCTAAGCAATATGAAAGCACAGTTTTGTATAGGATTCTACTTCATTTTATTGATTCATAATTCATTTTTATTTAAATAAATTGGGATGCAGTTGTAACATTGCTTTTATACAAGATGGAAGTGTGTAGGAGTCAATGGAAGGAATGTCTTCTGTGGAAGGTAGAAAGAACATAGATGAAAACCAGAAAAATAAGAGTATCTGTGTTTCTGTTTGTCAGCTTTCTTTCATATTCTTTTCATTATGTTAGCTTCTGTGGTGGAGATTTTTGGGAGTACTTTTTGTGCTAGATGTAACTTAAATACAACATTTGCAAAATTACAATGTTCTGGCCTATTAAAACATTATAAAGATTACTTATGTGTAAATTATCTCATTTGCTTACAGTTATATTCTTATGCTTCTTATAAGAACATAAGAAGCTTTATAAGCACCTACTATTGGGAGTCTTGCTGGATGAAGTTTTATGCCACTGTCACAAAGATGCCAAAGTCATACTTTAATCTTTTTAAGAGTATGAAATGCTTGTTTTCTAGTTCCTCCAACCAAAAATCCCAAAAAGGCAGGGATTCAGTTTAAAATGGGTCAAGGCTATGTATTTGTTGTCCTCTGTGGTATTCTCAGTTTGGAAACTTCCTAATGCCCAGTCACTGTTTTACCTTACGTGTATGAAAGCCAGGCCACAGCCACACATGTTAAGTTGGTCAAGGATGCTAATTCTGTCAGTGGAAGTAATGTTGTTACTTTGACAAAGAGTGTATGAACTATGAACTGTAATGAAATGATTAGGTCACCCTTGGCCTGTTTCCTCATTTAAAAAGATGCTGGCCAGTATCAGCCATTGCTATGCCAAGGCAGAGCAGCAGGTTGCTATGTAGATCTCGAGCAACGATTTTATGCCCAGCATTTAAGACAGATATGAGACATATATTGATTGTAATCAATATCTTGCTAAGAAACACAGTTAGGTACAAAGACACTTGTGAAGCTACCAAATGAATTGTATCTTACTCATGTTTTGCTACCTCAGGTAATACTGGTGATGTGGGTTAACCTCAGAAGACAGCTAAGCCCCCACACAGCCACTGGCTAACTCCTCACAGTGGATGAGGGGAGAATTGAAAGGGTAAAAGTGAGAAAACTAGTGGGTTGAGATAAAGACAGGAAAAGCTGTGTGCAGGGGCAGTTCATTCACTATTTCCCATCAGCTGGCAGATGTTTAGCCCTTTCTGGGAAAGCAGAGAAGTAAGCTTAGAGTTTTCAGATTCTTCATAAATAAAACCCCAAATCTTTCAGTTCTGCTGCTTACCTACTTATGTGCTGTGCTATAGACAGGTGATTTTAATTCAGCTGTTGTGTACTGAGCCTTCCTGGGTGCTAAAGGAGAAAGTAATCTTTAACTTCAGCATAGTTTGTTTCAGAAAGCTACTTAAAGTACTTGAAGTATAACCCACAACTTCCTTTTATGTCATGAGTAGTATTTATGTATATTAAGGATGGTTGTTGAACTTTCCTAATGGAGGCTAACTCATTCCAGAGCATTATCCCTTAAAACCCACCAGAGCAAAACACACTTTTGAATAGCTCACTGAGTAATAAATGCTTTAAGTAGAAAAAAATACAAAATAAAGTAGAAAAATCAGTGCCTGTCTGATTAGTTGACTAAGAATAATCCAGAAAGACAATCAAAAGAACTGCTTTCACTTTTTGCAGATATTCAGAGTATCAGAGGTCTTGCAGTGGATTGGATATCACGTAATTTATATTGGATTAGCTCAGAATTTGATGAAACACAAATTAATGTGGCACATTTAGATGGTTCCTTGAAAACCTCCATCATCCATGGAATTGATAAACCCCAGTGTCTTGCAGTTCACCCAGTAAAAGGGTAAGGTATCTGTGGTTTTACTAAACAAACTACACTGAAGCTTATCAGGAAGATTTTTGAGTTTGGCTATTCTGTTTTCTTTCAAACTTGAAGTAAATGCATGTGTTTGGTAGAGTTTTCATGAGTTGTGTATTTTGCCTGCTTCTAAACTTACAAGGCTTCTCACTGTTGATGCATTAAAAATACTGGGTACACCAAGCAACATTTGAAATATATTCATTTTCTTCTTCAGTAAGCTCTACTGGACCGATGGTAACACAATCAACATGGCAAACATGGATGGCAGCAACAGCAAAATACTCTTTCAGAATCAAAAAGATCCTGTTGGTAAATACCTTTTTTTTTTTTCCTGTTTCTTTCCTATTTGATAGTACTTTGTTATGGACCTTGTCTTGAAAAGCCATTTAAGTATACTATGATGTTTTGCACATACTATACACCAGTGATAAGAACAGGTAGAAAGGCTTTAAAAACACTGATGTACTTGCTGTGTTTCATAAGTCATTTTTGACTGATTCCAATTGAAATCTACTGTAGTGGCTTAGCTATAGTATTATTAACTTCTAGGACTACAGTGCACTGAAGATGGAGAACCCATCTCTTTCTCAGTCTTTAGGTCATGAATAAAAAAAAAAAAAAGAAGAAAAAAGATAATTTACTTATTTATTTTAAAGAAAAGGAGGGTTCAAATAATTATGTATATGTCTGAGAAGATGCTTTGGCTGGGAATATAGAACCTTCCTCAGGGGAATCCCAGCTGAATCAATGATCAAAAGATACTTTGGCTCTTTTCACATACAGAAAAGAGCAACAGTTGAAGCATGCATTTCATACAATGGCAATTGCTTTCTTTAAAAAAAAATGTTCTCTCTCTGTTTTTTATTTACTTCTGGTTCAGGTCTCTCTTTTTTAGTTTCATTTTTTTAGACAGTTAAAATGGTTGCATCAATTGTTCTTGCCTTATTAATGACCCATCAATAAGGTGATAACATTTTAAAGCATTAATGGGTTTTCATAACTGAATGCATTAAGCAAGAAGCAAAAATGACTTGGGTAATTCAATCAATTTGACACCAGAGCAAGACAACATGCCCTTTAGACTATAAATTCAAAGAATCTTGTAGAAATCACTTAGTAGCTGGTTTATTCTTGATTTGGTTTTCTATCTGTCCACTTGAAGAGACAGTTACTTATTTATTTGGAGAGAAAGGGTGGTAAACTCACTAATTTTAAGGTGAAGCATAAGCACATGTAATATTATGACAACATTGATATGTAACACTGTGTGCAATGTTTTGCACTGAATATCCTGTGATCATAGGTCCCAAGGTCCTAAATTACAGTCCTTATGGTTTCTGTCATTGAGCAGTAAAGCCACTGAACCAAATTCATGGTAGACTAGTAAGTACTCCCTGGTTTGGTTTTGTTTTGTTTTGATTTTTCTTTCTGTAAGTGCATCAAAACTACCAAAGGTTGTATGTGCAACAGTAGCATGGGATCACTTTTTAACATGTTTGATAGATTATTTTCCAGATTAAAGATTCTTATTGCATAATAATGAGACCTATCACATAATAAGACCACCACAGAGATTTGGTTTTTTCCCTTCTTGGCAGTTTGAAAGCATTGCTAGGTCATAAATTGTAGAATATGTAGTATGAAAAGAGTGTAGAGAGATATATGTTTGTATTTAGAGGGAAAATCAACTGTCTATTGATGAATATTTTCTAATTGGTAGATATTTTGGCTCAGTGTTATTGTCAGTTAGGATGGACATGAAAGCAGATTCAGTTGCATGTCTTAGGAAAAATGATCAGATGCAGTAGTTGTGACAAATATTAAATTTCCAGTATCAAACTCTAAATTCAAGTACATGCAAAATGCCTGCTTTAATGTTAAAGTTATTCTTCCTACTAGCATAAGAAATCCCCATGCTAAGAACAAGAAAACACTGCTGAAGAGCCAGACAGCAGCAGTCTTAAAACCTTCATTAGTTATTTCACATCTAACTGAGAAACTGTCTTCCTCTGCAAGCGAAACTCTAGTTCACACAAGCGCTAATTTTGAGTACTTGGGGAGTGAATGGTCTAACAAGTGAATTCACAGGTGGCTTACTGAAAAACTTACATATATGGCTTATTAGAGTTGGATGTCCTCATAATTGATGGGGTTTTAAGTTTTCTTGAGACATAATTTCAGAATTTGAAGAATAAGGAAAAGTTTTCTATCTGTGACCTGAAGTAATGCTGCTGGAGTTTGGTTTGGTTTTTTTTCCTTGAGTTATATGAAAGGAAGGAAATTTCAATTAAAATGTTTTATATTAACATCAGGAGTATCTAGTTTAGAGATTTTTGGAAACTAGTAATGATAGGATGACATGCTAACATAAGACTCATGACTTACTAGTCCATTCTGCAGTTCTAAAAGGCCCAAATACTGACACACATAGGTGGATTGAAGAAGGAACTAGTAACTGCAGTTCCACTAAACTGCATTCTTAGGGATTCAGAATTAGTCCTGTACTTTGTGAGGCAGATCATTTGATTCTTGGTGTCTTGAACTTGTTTTCAGTTAAGCAGTTGTTATAAAACTCTAAAGCCATGCTGCACCCATTAGATTTGTTTTTAAGGGAATAGTTATTATGAAATTGTATTCCCCTCTGCAGAGGGGTCTGGACAGGCAGGAGTGAAGGGCTGAAGCCAGTTGGATGAGGTTCAACAAGGCCAAGTGCTGGATTCCTGCACCTGGGGCACAATAACCCCATGCAACACTACAGGCCTGGGGCAAAGTGGCTGGAAAGCTGCCCAGCAGAAAAGAACCTGGTGTTGCTGGTCAGCAGTGGCTGAACATCAGCCAGCAGTGTGCCAAGGTGGCCAAGAAAGCCAACAGCATCCTGGCTTGGATCAGAAATAGTGTGGCCAGCAGGGCTAGGGAAATGATAGACCCTCTGTACTCTGCATTCAGTTTTGGGCCCCTCACTCCAAGGAAGACATTGAGGTGCTGGAAAAAAGAAGGGCAGCAAAACTAGTGAAGGGTCTAGAGCAAGAGTCTTCTAAGAAGCAGCTGAAGGAACTGGGATTGTTTAGTCTGGAGAAGAGGAGGCAGAGGGAAGAACTTTCTACAACTGCCTTGAGAGTAGGTTGTGGCAAGGTGGAGGTTGGTCTCTTCTCTAAAGTAACAAAAACAGGACGAAAGGAAACAGCCTCGAGTTGTTCCAGGGGAGGTTTAGATTGGTTATTAGGAAATATTTCTTCACTGAAAGATTGGTCAAGCCCCAGAAAAGGCTTCCCAGGGAAGTGGTGGCCTGGAAGTGTTAAAAAAAAAAAGTGTAGATGTGGTACTGAGGGACATAGTTTAATGGTAGACTTGGCAGGGTTGGGTTAATGATTGGAACTGATAATCTTAGAGATCTTTTCCAACCTTGATGATTCTAAGTTTTGAAACAGCTTGCATAAATAACCTTTAAAAGCCATGCTAGATCACTGTCTCAGCTATAGTTGAAGGACTCTGTAGTTATAAGGGGAGGGGGAATGTTGTTTGGGTTTGGTTTTGGGAGTGGGTTTGTGTTTTTATTGTTTGGTTGGTGGGTTTTTAAAATAGAGCTCAATCCTTTCTTCTGAGCAGTGTTTTGCTCATTGATTATAGCTTCTGTTAGTTCATGATTATAGCACAGCCCTATTTGCTGGTTTAGCTGTTGTTTCATTTTCTTGGCTGACTCTCTACTTCAATATCCCATGTAATTTGTTTTTTCTTTTGAATATATAGCGTAGTCTACAAACAAAATTGTTGTAGATGTGAACCAAAAATCTCCTTGAGACTGGCTCCTGAGATTTTAATCTGAAATTTCTGTTTCAAAAACTTACTTCTTATCTATGTGCATTTAGCAAGAAACAAACCAAAGTATTTCCTAATTTTAACAGGTTTTTTCCACTTGAAGTGTAATCAGCTATAAACAGTTAAAAAAAACCCACCCTTTTTTAATTCAGCAAGGTGGGAAATGTGAACAAAAACTCCAAATACTGTTCCTGTCATTCATCTGCAGAGTAATAGTAGTGTCCAACATTTAATTGATTTAGGTACTAAGAATGAATCTCATCTTTAGTGTTCTTGGAACACACTTTCCCTAAATTTCCTCTGCCTTTTAGAGAGTATTTCCACAGGTAAAAATAAAGTTAGAGGAATATGCATAATTTAAACAGTAAGTATATGAAAAACCCTATCAAAAGTCATTTCCTTGAACTTCAGTGATGCACCAAATTAAAATATCAAACTTGTTATGCTGATAGTGGAAGCTAAGGTCTCATTACTTATGTGGCTTTAAGAGAATTGCTGAAATAACCTTTGTAATGTACTTTTTAAGTAGTAGTATATTTCTGGGAATTTGAGTAAGGAAACTGGGAAATGCATGTGAAAGCTATGATGGCCTTAGTCCTGCTAATAGTTTTTTAAAAACACAAGAGAATTCTCTGAAACAAATGTTTTACAATGCAGGTGTTCAAGCTGCCTTTGGCAGCTGGGGCATAAGGTATAAAGCAGTCACCCATGCTAGGATGCATCTTAAGTACCTGTGATGCTTATGGCTAGTGAGTCAGAAACTTTCATTAGTGAAAAATAAGGATAAGTTATGGAGGAAAAAAAAAACAAACCAAAACAAAAATACAACAAAACCAAACCAAAACACCCAACACTTCCCCCCACCCCATACTTTGCCTACATTAGCAATAATATATTTTCACCAAGGTTGGTCATACATGGAACAACAGAATAAGAGAATACTTGGGGAAGAAAAATGTGGTAAACTTGAGTAGAAGGAGATTGGAATGTAATTTCTGTCAGTTGCTGCTGTGTAATTGGAATACCCTCATATAGACACACCAGTTTAATATCTGAAGAAGCAGAAAAGCTGACAAGATAACATGGTAATTGCTATGTAGATTGCATTCACAGCAGCCCCACAAATAGATCTGTCTAGGTGAGATCAGTGAGAGCTGACTGCTAGCAGTCAGGAGGTAGAGAATATACAATATACAATAACAAATGCTGTCCATCTCAAGAGTAAGGAAAGCTTTCTAGTTGTGTAGTACCTTTGTAACTTGTAACAAGGTTCATCCATACTCCCAGGAAAGTTGTTTGTGCTGGGTCTAGGTACTGCTAGTATTGTTTGTGTCCACAGTGTGTGGCACTGGCTTCTTGCATTCAGCAAGGCTGGTTGTACAAGCCTGAAAACACCTATGTGCAGAGAGCTGCTGTGAGATCAGTCTCTCCTGAGGGCACTACTGGATATCCTCTCTTGAGTGTGTGTTTTCTTCTGAGTGATACACTTACAGGGGGAGGGGAATTATCAGTTAAGAGTAAAGGAACTGGAAAGCCATTTTTCAAAAGCTTAGAAAGCAGACATCTTTTGGCCTGCTATGTCAAATGTGCCTAAAAGAAGCAGTGGCATGATGCCAGCTGAGAGCACTGAGCACATTGGCTTTGCTTTTTTCCAGCAGGATTTTGCAAATGGATCTGGCTTTCCCCAGAAAAGTTTACAGCACACAGTTTACAGCATGGAAGAAGAGCACTGCACAATATCTAGTGCTTGATCTGTGCAGCAAAAGGCAGTATTTTGCATTTGCCAAGTTCAGGGCTGCTTGCTGCTGGATACCTAACCTTGAGTTTTAGGAAAAGTCTAGCACCAAAGCATTAGTATGGCATGTATTGTCACCATGTCAAGCATATTTTGGTGTGGAAAATCTCCTGCTACAATTACTTGAACATTATCAAAGGATTATTGAAGTCTGAAATACATTCTCTCTTAGTTCTTTGCTCTTGCATTGTTCATTTTGGAGGTTATTTTGCAAGTATTTTTATTTCTACAGTTCTCTTGCTTCTAACTCTAAAGAGTCAGTTCACTGTGGATTGAGATTAAAATCAATAGTAAAAATTTATGGAGAATTGATACTAGATTTGGGTATTTCAGCATTCTAAGCAGAGGGGATGTGCATGTGGGGAAAGAACAGACTTTGTAGTACTGACTCACAAAAAGCAGCTTGTTTTCTAAGTCTTTATCTATTGATAATTTTAGACTATAAATGATGGCTTCTGGATCACATATACTAGTAGTTAATGACCTCACTTAGTACCTCAATTCATTCAAGTAATTGTTCATTGCCAGACAATGCTCTTTCATTGGTCAGTCACTGATTGATTTCTGTAGATGCTGGGAGGAATAAAAGGCAGAGATCTTTTTAAAAGCATGGGGTTTTTTCCACAATAAATGGCCAAGTTTGTTCAGTTTTTGGATTGTTTTCTTTTACAGTTTAAGTGATTGAGTGGATAGATAACAGAATTGTGTGTATGTGTATATATTTTTCTGAAATACACTTTTATGCAAACAGCTTAACACTAAATGTATCTTTTCTATTCAAGCCACAGTTAAAGCTGTATACATTAATTACAGGTTTATCAATAGATTATGGGGAGAACAAACTTTACTGGATCAGCTCAGGAAATGGAACCATAAATAGATGCAACTTGGATGGAGGCAATCTTGAAATAATAGAATCAATGAAAGAAGAGTTAACAAAAGCCACAGCTTTAACCATTATGGGTAAGTCCAGCACTAATAACTTAGTTTTCTAACTGATTGGAAGCTAATTAATAATGAAATAGCAACAGCTTGGAGAAGCTATGATTGTTTGTATTTAATGAAGGCACATAATACATTAATTAGTGAGACTCTTTTGCTTGTGAAATTTTTTATGTTTAATTGGACAGTTTACAATCTGTAGCACAGGAATATGTTTCTAAGTACAGTCCTGCACATATATGCACAGGATAAAGGTGGCAGACTGGCTTATGTTGACTATGGTTACTTGCAAGGCATGTTGAAAGGAGGTGTCTTAACACTCTTTATTACAGAGAATTGTCTTTGACTTGTTTCTTCTGCTGTTCCCTTCTTCCTACCAGCTTAGTTCAAAATAACCCTAGTTTATAGGATTAGCTTGTTCTTTGTGAAGACCTCTTTGGGTTATGAATTGAGGGGTGATTTGGATGTTTGGATGTCTGCTACTATTCTGTATATGTAATTGGTTGAAGAAAAGTTGTTCTTTGTTATATTTTGCACATTAGGAATGCTTGCAGTCTGGAGACATCTAAGTTAAAAAAAAATCAAAAGAACAGTAACATAAATATTCCTAAAGATGTCAAGAAGTTTTTAAATTGCAGATTGCTGAATATTAAGAAACTATTGCTTCTAATTGCTTCATATGTCTCTTCAACTCTTGACCCTTGCTGAATCTAGGGTACAGTGTATTGAGAAATTCCAGCTCAAAACTAGTGTTTATATTATTCTAAAAATAGTTCTAAAGATTTCCCTGTTTCTTCCAAAGGCATTGGTGATCTCTGTTCTAGTTTAATTAAAAATTATTTGTATTTATCTTGGATATACGAAAAAGAAGTAGAGTTGATAGACTTTTGTTGGGATAGTTGACTCATCATCTGCCAGGTTTTCAATGAAGTATTTTATTTGATTAATTGTGTAATGAACATATAGCTGATGTGCTTGTGAAAGTTATGCTGAATGAACTCCAAAGACTTTATGCACATGGTGTAAATTAAGTCATATTTTAAAGTAGTAACAGCTCAAATAGTTTCATTATACTCATTTGGCCTGATCTGAGCTCTAACTGCTGTCAAAATCTATTGGAGAGAGGATGCTTTTATATGTGCATTCATAAACAGAAGCAAGTTTTGTGTCAGTAGGAGTCATGAATGTTAATATAGACAAATTGTCTTTCCTTGATTTGATTGTGACTAGAAATAGAATGAATAGATGACCTTTAGGGAGCTATTGAAAGTCTTTAATGAGAGATGCAAAAAGGATTTGTTCATGCTGTCACAGAGATGTCCATGGTATCAAGTCTTCATCTGTGATTCACAGAAGCTGCAACAGTGATGGCCCATCTGGGATACTGCATCAAGTGTTTATAGCTATCATTTAAAGATGAGTGTTTCATGCTTGTTTGTGTGAGGGTAGTTGAACTTTTGCAGGTGTGGAGATGTGAGAATTTTTGCTGTGTAGTTTTTAAACATATATACATCAAATATTCCTAGTTTGAGGTGCTTTGTTTTGATGGGTGATGACAATTCTTCCTACTCAAAATTGGTATATAAAGCTTACAATGTGTCTGGGTTTTTCTGTTTCTTTTGCTTTTGGGCTTATTCTTTGTTTTGGAGCCATGGTTGTGATCAACTGCAATATGGCATTACAGTATGATTCCATATATAAATCTGTTGGAGAGCAATGCAAACAAATACAGTTTTATCAACAGTGCTGTATGTGCTGATTGAAAAACATGAAAAGTTTCTGTATTCATTTCTCCTGGGTGTTTTTCCTGTTGTGGCACATACTGTAGCAACATAAATGCCATTTATTTTCCTGAAGTGCTGTTGGCTTTACATCACCTACTGAAAGTCCAGCTTTTGTTTCTGCAAAGTGGATCAGAGGAGAAAAGCCAATGTGATAGGAAGGAAGATAAAAGGTTTGTAATTGGTAAATGATCATTAATAATATATAAATAATGATATATGAATAATTTGTTTTCATAGAATCCTAGAATTGTCAGAGTTGGAAGGGACCTCAAAGATCATCTAGTTCCAACTCCCCTGCCTAGCAGGGACACCATCCACTAGATCAGGTTGCCCAGGGCCCCATCAAGCCTTGCCTTAAAAGCTTCCAGGGATGAGGCCTCCGCAACCTCTCTGGGCAACCTGTCTCACCACCCTCATGGTGAAGAACTTCCTCCTGATATCTAGCCTAAATCTACCCTCCTCTAGCTTACACCCATTTCACCTGGTTCTGTCACTATCTGACCTCCTAAAAAGTCCCTCCCCAGCTTTCTTGTAGGCCCCCTTCAGATACTGGAAGGCCACAATAAGGTCTCCTCGGAGCCTTCTCTTCTCCAGACTGAATAACCCCAACTCTGTCTTTCATGTAAGAATACCATGATAGTGTATGAAAGTTTAGTACCCCTGTTGATCTGTTTGCCTACAAGTTTAATAGGAAGTCTTAGCAGGTGAATCACAGTAATTACAATACTTATTGCACTGTTTTTGGTCCATTTCTTAAATTTTCCTGATTGCTTTTGTCTAAAACCACAGTAAACACATAAAATCAAACATAAGCTGAAATGTTTCTTCTGTGTGTACATTAAGCAAACTATTTTTTTACCATTTGAATTCATCAGTGTCTGAACAGAGATGATGTCTGTGCCCAAACTCTTAACCCTGTAGTGGCATTTAGGTTCCACTCAATGCTGCAGTGTCCTGTAGGCTTCTGCTGTCTTTTGCATGATTCTATCTTTTCCATTTAGTGCCCCTCAGATAAAAGCAGGGTCTTGGACAGCTTATATTTTTTGTTTCTTTATGTTTAAGTATATGATCTTGTCATACTGTTGGGTTATGTTCCCACTCCAGCAGAAAGAAGAGATTGAGTTGGGTATTTTGAGACTCCCTTTTTACAGTAGTCTTATCAGGTCATACATTGGTCTGATTTTGATCATCAGAACCTTTATTGATCTGAAAAGCTAAAACAGTGGAGGGGACAGGCTAGTGTCTTCTGAAAGAGCCCTGGCTTCTTTGCCCCCTCTCCCTACATGCCTTTCAGGTTTATTCTTGAGGGAAGTGGAAACAAGTTCTATAATTCACATCTTTCTGTCTTTTGGTTTTTCAGTGGATTTTTCTACTCAGTAGTGTCAGTTGTGTTTATTTTTCCATAAGCTGAGCTCCAAAATTCCCAGTCATTTAGTGTCTGCTATTGCTACATCTTTTTGAGCACTGTTATATATGGGATGAAAATCATATTGCATTTGAAAGTGAGATATTTGAACATTTATATATATATAAATACTATCTTTTCCATGCCCTTAAGCATACACTTTTTTTTTTTTTGCTGTTGGCATTCTGTATTAAAAAGATGTTGCTACAAATCCATGATGAAGTCACATTTGCTTTTCTACTCCTTCCACTTTTTTCTTCAAATGCATATTCAGTGTGTGAAATGTCAGGGCATGCAGCACCAGCCTTTTTTAATTTGCCATTCAAAAATACATGTGAATGCTTTGCTTAGTACCTCCCACTGTTTATTGTCTTGCACTTGGTCAGCAGCAATTTTCTTCTGCTACTGTGCTACTTCTTTCTTCTGCTACTGTGTTAAGTGTTCACTTTGTTCAAAAGTCTCTGAGGTTTCCTCTGGTCTTCTAAAAGCTGATCAACTTCTCAGCACCCTAGGCACCACATAATTATCGACACCTACTCCTGACACCTACTCCTGACACCATTTACAAGTTGATAAATATATCCACTGGTTTGGAAACTCAGGGTGTTCCACCATTAGAAAACCAAATCTTTGGTTTTCTAATACAATACAGCAATACTTTTTTCCACATTAAGAAAACATTCCCTATATTTAAGATTTGAGCTTAATATATTCAGTATCTGATCCTAGCAGTTTTCCTAGCAGTCAGTGCCTGAGTATGATCAAATGGTATAGAGGTGTTTGGCATTCTGCATGAAGTCTCATTTCCTGCCTTTCCAGTTACTTCATCAAAATGACTCCTTGACTGTAACTGAAACTGGTTGGGAAATTTACCTTTGTGGTGAGAACTATATCTATTTCTGGATTGGTGAGCAGAGATTTGAATTACAACAGAGCTTGCAGCAATATCTGATGTATTTCCATACTGGCATATTCTTCCTTGAATGATATATGGCTCTGAATCAAAAATGGAACATTGCTAGAAAAGTATTGATTAGGTACTGTAAGGTTGTAGGTAAGAAGAAAAAGATATTAAAGGCTTCTGTCAGCAGTTTTGGTGGAGGTATTTGATAGGATTCCATATCAGGTCCCTACAGAAAGTTTGCACAAAATCACAAATTTCAGCTCATTTTGCTGCTAACTAGGAATATGATGCAGAGTGTGTAAATTGTATGATGAGGATATAATTTGTTGTGCATAGCTGATTATTTATTTAATACTTCTAGTAGAAACCTCAAAGAAAACCTTCCACAATGCTAAGTAGTAGTGGTTGTTTACTAGTGTGAAATAGAGTAACTTCATGTAGTGAATGATTTTATGTGTAAGTGCTATTTCTGTTGGAATTCTTGTAGGGGGAAAAAAACCCTCAATCAGCAATACAACAAAATCAGACACATATAATAGCTTTTCAATGGGAGTGCAGATATTAGAACAATGTCTTTTGAGCACAAACTGTATATAATAAAGCCATCAAGCAGTATTATCAAACAATCAAAATGGAGAGGAACAATTACAGTATTTCATTTTAGACAGAAGATATGGGTTCATATTACCAAACCACAGTCATCCTGCTATTCACTTTCATCATGTGCTTAAATCATATATTGCTTATTTGATTTTTATTTCATCCTAGAGTTTTTAATAAATAACACTAGAACACATCTCTAGTAACTCAAGTGGTGGGGGAGCTGTGACTTTGCTGGCTATAATTGCAAAGGGAAAAGGGGCTGCTTAGATCAGGAATCTTCAGCTACGTACACCTTAATTTTCCAAGTCATCAGTCTTCTAATTGCTGTAACACCATTCATTACATTAGCATTAATATATGAAATATATCTAGGCAATTTGCCCAGCTCTAAGTACAGTACATAGTTGTCTTCCATAAATACTCAAACCACCATTAATGAAAACTAATGGCCCATCAAAATCTGCAATCAGAGTCCTGTTTGAAATCTCCAAAGGACTGTCCACAATGCTCCTGTAGCAATTTTGGACATTTGAAATAGCACTTTCCCTATATATTGCTGTGCTTAATGCTAATTACCCAACCAAATGAATAAATACAACAGTTTTAATGTATATTATAACCCAGTTTCAGCAACAAGATGGTAATTTGTGGTTGAACAGCACTCTTGTTAGCATAATCAAGCAAATCATTTAACTTTAGTCTGATATTTAAAGGTTTCAAGTAGAGTTATATCTTCCCTGGTTTGTGAAAGTTGTCTTTATGCTAAAGTCAAGTGGGTTTTGTTTGGTTGGGGTTTTTTTCTAGTATTTTTTAAAAATGAATATAGAAATAAATTCATTCTAATACTAGAAACCACAGATGACTTATTCACTGGAGAACATAATAATAAGGCAGAGACAGTCCAAAATTCTGCTTAGAATTATAGTCAAAAATAGCTGTGTAACACATTGAGGGTTTTTTGGTATGGGACTGTGTTGTGGTGTGTATAGTGGTCACCCAGTAGCTTCTGAATAATTAAAATGGGTGTAAGCTAGAGGAGGGTAGATTTAGGTTGGATATTAGGAGGAAGTTCTTCACTATCAGGGTGGTTAGGCAGTGGAACAGGTTGTCCAGAGAAGTTGTGGAAACCTCATCCCTGGAAGCTTTTAAGACAAGGCTTGATGGGGCCCTGGGCAACCTGATCTAGTGGCTGGTGTCCCTGCCAGGCAGGGGGGTTGGAACTGGATGATCTTTGATTTCCCTTCCAACTCTGATGATCCTATGATGCTATGAAAATGTGTTGTTTAGGTCTTTGGGTATAACTGGACAGCTGTGACCTGTTCATGGGGTTTTTTGGCAAGGAGTCATACAAGGTTTGACCTCAGGACGTTTGGACTTCAGAATTTGTGGGTTGGTTTTGTGCTATTGGTTTTGTTTGTTTCTTATTTGGGGCTGGCTTTGTGGTGGGTGTTTTTGTTTCCATTTTGGAGCTGGTGTTCTCCTGGGGCCGAATTGAGCAGGTTGAGCAGAGGGGGTCTAGGCACTAAAGCAGAAGTGGGAGCCCCAGGTTTCCTTGGCCAGTTTGGGAATTGCCTGGGGAAGGTGAGGACTAGCTCCAAGATTCAGAGCTGGCACCTTTCCTCTAGGAGCAGGAACTGGCCAGTTTCCATCTTGGAGCTGGTGTTCTCCTGAGGCCAAACTGAGCAGGTTGAGGTGAGGGGTTGAAAGGACTAAAGCAAAAGTGGAAATTGTCTAGATACAGTGAACTGTATATGAAAGCAGTAATAGTCTGATGTAGTAGTCTGGTTAGGCCATCTCATCATACTCTATGTACTCTAGAGACAGTAAGGACCTAATGTGTTAAGCACTTGAAATCAGAAGATAGGCTGTGGTGTCTGTGTCAGTGCTTGGCCATTAGTTTGCTGAAGTTTGAGTTTAATATCAAAGCTGTTTAAAATGAGATTCTGATACATTGGGAGGTGGAACCTGCTTTTCCTTTTTTTTTTTTTTTTCATGATCTCTTGGGTTTTGTAATTTGTTTTTAATGAAAACTATGTCTTAGCATCACAAGCTTAACTTGTGAAAATGAATGCCTTCCCTTGAATAAAGTCAGTAGAAATTCCATGTATAACTAGGCTTTTCTATTTGGGATTTTCTGTGGAAGTAGCCTCAAATCAGCAGTTGTTGCAGCAAAAGTTTGACTGATGAAGACTGCTTTCATGTCTCCTGAATCTTAATAACACAGTACCTTCAGCTTATCTCTAAAACCTTCTCTCCATATCTCCAGTGCAATATTTCACATCTTTCATCTTAAGACCTCATCCCAGTTTCTCTTCTGCTTCCCTGCACAACAGATATCTCTACTGCAAGCACTTGTAGAGCCTTCTCCCCTTCACAGTTCCACAACTTACCCTAATACCCAGTTTTCCTCATGTGTTCCTCAATTTTCTCCCCTTTTTTTTCTTCTCTCCACTCCATTCCCCATCTTCTCTGTGTCAAAACAAAGCACAGGCTGTTGTCACTTTGAAGTTACACATGAAGTGAGATGCTGACCAGAAGATGTGCTGTGGGACCATCTGACTGTCAGCAAACTGAAGGGACCAGCAAACTGAAGCAACCAGTTCAATCATTCCACAATTTTGCAGTATACTCAGTTAGTCAAAATATTGTGTGGGCTGGCTCCTGAGTTTGTCAAGAAAATATGGCCTGTACCTCTTCTTGGTTCCACTTCAAAAAAAATCTGTATTTTGACAAAGGTTGTGTTACCTCTATGCATTGTTTTTTGGTTTTCCTACTGTTTTAAGTAGTCATTAAAAACTAACAGAAATGGTTACTTCTTGGTCATGTCTTTACTGTGAAAAAGCAGAGTATAGAGTGGTGTTCTCTTTACACTTGATGGAAACAGCTGGCAGTGCTTTGCATTGGATTTGTTCATCTAGAGCTAGAAACATCAGGAAGTTCTTCACTGCAATTATGATTCAGTGCAATGTCTGAAGGATGACATAGAGTTAGCATTGGCTAAGTGTTTTCTGTATGTTTCAGTCTCATCCAGGCAGGAAAAGACTGATTTGCTTTGCTTCCAGCAACCATTGAGATGGAGGAATAATGGGAACAAACTGGCTGAAACTAATTATGATAAAAATGAAAAGATTATGAGGGAAACAGCTGAAGGACTTGACATTGGTTAGATAAGGAGTTCTTCACTGTGAGCATTCAGTGACTGAGTTAGCTGAGCTCTTGTTTTGGATGTGAGTTTTAAGTTCTCAAGTGCTTAGCCTGTTAAAGTTAGGCAGTAAGCATCATTACTCTGTATTGTTATGTTGGATCTGACAGAAGTTTGCTTCTCCTTCAGAAATACACTTTTGCAGTTTCAGTGCATTCTTTAGTTTCCTCTAAACTGAACCACCACCATGTGGCCTCATGGAAGATATTTATGTAGGATATGTTAAATTGCATTATAAAAATGATTCCACCTTGAGTGCTCAATACAGGTGACTGCATCTGTGACATTTAAAGGTTGGATTTTGTTTTCTCTTTGCATGGCAAGTCACAAAAACATGTCATGGCTGATTTCAGAACCCTGATTCTCAAGTTGTGATAGTCTCAGATATGATATAAGGGTGAGCAGTGCTTGAGCACCCCTGATTTATGATCCTTGACTGTAGTCCCTGAGGCAGTATGGCTGTTACCTTTAGCAGTGCCATACTACAGAGCTTTGCCATTGTCACCCCAGCATCTTCACTGAAACATCAGCAGGACATAGGTGGTTTAGAAATCAGTTCTATGATCTTGATGTCATCCTTCAGAGCTACAGTAAAGGTAGTAATTGTAACCTTTTACATGCATAGGAGTATAAAGGAACACCAAGAGAGTGAAGGGCATTTCTGGCCTTCTGATTTCCCCTCGTTTTAACCTATTCTGTCTTCCAAGCCTTGGCAATAGGGAATGAAAATTTGCTGTGAGACCTGCTGGGAAGGTTTTCAAAAGTGTATATTTCATATTCTTCTGTTTGTGTTATTTCCTCTTGCTATGTTTCATTCCCTTTTTTCTTTTCACTTTGTTGTGACTTATTTTATAATTTATTTCTACAATATCAAGTGATGGCATGAAAGATGAAATAGTCAAAAAGTGGCAGGAATACCACCCCAATACTGCTTTGAGGAAAAGTAGTTAAGATTATTTCCTTAAGGAATTAGAAGCTATTGATGCTGAGTCATTTTATGAGCTTTTGTTTTTAACTTGGCAATTTTGCTGATGACACAAGACTGGGAGGAGTGGCTGACACCCACAGAGTCAGGCTGTGCTGCCATCCAGCACGACCTGGACAGGCTGAAGAGTTGGGTAGAGAAAAACCTTATGAAATTCAAGAAGGGCAAGTGTAGGGTAGTGCACCTGGGGAGGAATATCCCCATGGACCAGGACAGATTAGGGATTGATCTGCTGGAAGGCAGCTCTGTGGAAAAAGACCTGGGAGTCCTGGTGGACAACAGGGTGACCAGGAGCCAGCAATGTGCCCTTGTGGCCAAGAAGGCCAATGGCATCCTGGGGTGCAGCAAGAAGACGAGTTGTGGCCAGCAGATAGAGGGAGGTTCTCCTCCCCCTCTACACTGCCCAGGGAGAACACATCTGGAGTCCTGGGTCCAGTTCTGGTCTCCCCTGTTCAAGAAGGACAGGGAACTTCTGGAGAGGGTAGAGAAAAGGGCTACAGAAATGATTAGGGGACTTGAACATCTCTTTTATGAGGAAAGGCTGAGAGAGCTGGGGCTGGTTAGCCTGGAGAGGAGAAGACTGAGGGGGGAGATCTTATCAATACTTATCAATACTTAATAGGTGGGGGTCAGGAGGTGGTGCCCAGTGACAGGACAAGAGGTAACAGGCACAAACTGGAATATAGGAAGTTCCATCTAAACCTAAGGAGGAACCTCTTTAATTTGAGAGTGGTGGAGGGAGCACTGAACCAGGCTGCCTAGGGAGGTGGTAGAGTCTCTGGAGACTGGATGCCATCCTGTGCAACCTGCCCTAGGTGAGCCTGTTCTAAGAGGGGGGGTTGGACTAGATGATCTCCAGAGATCCTTTCCAATCCTTGAGATTCTGAGATTCTGTGAAATGAATGAAAGACTAGTAAGCTCTTGAACTGCAAAGGCTCTTTTGTTGATTCCAGCAGGTCTTAAAGTCCTGCTTTGGCTTAAGTCTAAGTCTTAAATTACAAACCTGGTGACACTGGTAAGTGTTGTGTGTTTCTGAACAAAACTAAAGCAGTCCCTGGTGTTGCTCTTTGAATGATGTCCTTATTTTTTTATATATTTATTATATTTTCCTGAAGTGGTGTAAGTGAAATGAGTTGAAGAACACACCTCTCATCTATATCTTCCAGTTTCTTGATATTTCTTTTGGATTGTTTGTCTTCCCACACAGTTATTTAAATTGTTGTGATTATCTTTACATTAATACTAACATTTATATCTTATTTTTTAATAAAAAATTACATTCCACACTACCCAGCTGGCCACAGCAATATGATCCAACATAGTGTTTCTATTTTCATGCCAGCTACAATCCTGTTTAATTGAAGTCTTTATGACTAAAGGCACCCAAAAACTAACCCTTATAAATATTATAAAATTTGAACATTCAAGTAATGAAAACCTAGAATCAGCTCTCCTGTCATCTCTTTGTGCTTAATGAATGGCTGCAAGTTTGAAAACTAACTCTATGTTGTAGTAGCACGTGATCTGGGAATAAAATTGTGTAATTTTCAGTTATAAATTGTGCATAATATATTTTTTCCAGTTAAAATTGCTTGAAAGCCTATCACCTAAGGAGAAAAAAGTAAATCTGTGAATGCAAAATTTTTATTGTTAAAATAAAACACCTTCTATTCTTCAATTCTTTTGATCCTTAAAATTGATCTAAGAATTAACCTCAAAAGCTTTTTTTTTTTCCCTCTACATTAGGTTTCAAATATATGTAATTTGATGTTATCCTCTTAATTTTTAAAACCTGAAAAATTTTACAGACAAAAAGCTTTGGTGGGCAGACCAGAACTTAGCTCAGATTGGTACCTGTAACAAAAAAGATGGAAGAAACCCAACTGTCCTGAGAAACAAAACTTCAGGTGTTGTACACATGAAAGTGTATGATAAAGCAGCACAGCAAGGTATGTGATATTTTAAGCTTGTTTACCAAACTGTCAGTCTGCATAGTATCTTTTTCCATGTGATGCTCCAAATGTGGCTAGAACAAAATATGTATTTCATTGTAATTCAATGATAAAATACTATGAAATGTTTTATTATTGAATAAATTAGTGTATATAATAGAGTAGAATATAGTAGGATGGTTGATTTAGCATTGAGAAGTAGTAGTTTACATTACAGTGAGGTTTGAAATTCTTTTAGGGAGTCTAATTTGATTTTTTAGTCAAAAAAATCAGTATGAACCTCATCTCAAATTACTGAAGTTTTAAGCAAGTGAAGTATTATGAGAGAATTCATTAATTTTCTTCATTATCTATTTGTTTTAAGACAGTTTAATTCAGCTAGATTGTTCAAAAGTGACAGTTCTATAAATCAGATGTCATTCAGCAGACAAATGAGAGAATATTGCTAATCCTGCTAAAGCTTAGTTGTCAAAGTGGGAGCTGAGATATGAGAAAGTGTAATTTGGGGTCATGTGCAGAGCTTTATGTGAATTTGGAGATGAGAGATGAAAACATTTGGGAGATTCTTTAGAAAGAGTTTATTCCTGATTCCAGCTACTGAAAGTGATGAGATGTGATCTACATGAAGCAAATTATTTCATTTGACAAAGAAGCTTCCAAAAGAACACAGGATGCTTTTCAGCAGTAACTAGTCTGTGTACAGAGTACAGTAATTCAGTTCCAAGTTGAGCACTTCTGGGAGCAGTTGCCATTTCACCTAATCTGGGAAACACCAAAGGTGCTTCACCTGCCTGGCCCTTAGTTTTAAATGTGGTGGAACAGTAAGGAATAAAAAGTTAGGCATTCAGTAATGTTTCTGTCATTTAAAAATGCTTGTACTCCCTCCCATGGAGACACACATGTAGCCAAATGTTAGCAATATCTGGTCTGTGATATTAATATGCATTTTCCAGTGTACAAAGGTCAAGAAAAGGGTCAGAGTTTTTTGTGCTGCTGAACTTCAACTGAAGCTTCACTGTGTAGTGAAAGGTCACCTTGCTGATCTATATTTTGATAGAAAGCAACTTCAGGCTTTTGGGTCTAAGAATCAAACACTATAGATGGGATTCATTTTTACACTTGCACTGCTTTGAAATGAATCTGGGTATTTTGTAAGCATCTTGCATTTCATTACCTCAAAGTGTTAGGACAGCAGGTGAGATGTGAGGGCACTTAGAGATTTTTCTGTATACAAACCTGGCATCAATTCTTTTTGTTGTTGTTGATTTGTTTGGGGAGGGTTTTTTGTTTGTTTTGTGGGTGTTTGTTTTGTTGTTGTGTTTGGTTTGGGTTTTGTACTCTACAGTTTGTCCTTTTGTCTGAGGGTACCTGAGACTGAAACCTCACCTGTCTTTTCTGTCTGTATGGTTGGATCACTAGAAAATATCTGTGATTTTAGATGAAAAAATGCTTTCAACTTCAAAATTAGGAATGAAAAAAAAAAAAGAGTGATAAGTAGGGCTCTGATTCATATGGGCTTTGTAACTTGTAATCAACTAATTCCTTGAATGTCTTATTAGACAAATATTTCTTCATGATGATTCAAATTTCTGAGATATGTTTATTGTGCTGTGTGAAAAAAAATTTATTCTAAATCTTATGAAAAAGTGTTCATCTGTTACTTAAAAGTAAGTATTGTTTTCATGAAGAAGCAGGAGCATGGATCTGTAAGATCACATTGGAATGTATCTTAAACATCTTAAACAAAGGCTGGTAAGGAGGTTAACATAACATTTGATGAATGAACACACTATGATCAATTTATTTCCTCATGTTCTAGAATAAGATATACCTTCTAGACTAATGTCAGTGAGACTTTATCCTTGGTACCCCAAACCTAATGTAGTATTTGCAGGTTTTTTTAATAGACCTTTACATAAAAATAGGCAAATTCTTCAGAAAATGGAGTTACTTAAAAAAATATATATATTTTGAGGAAAAAAACCCACTATTTTAAGTGCACAGTGTAAGAGTGAAGCTTGGAAGGGTATATAAGTAGTAGAATAGCCTGAAATATTTTCTTCATCTCTGTTTTTCAAAGAAGTTAACTGAACAAAATTTGGTTTGGGTACTGTTAATCAACTGACTCCAAGCCACATTTTGCCTCAGGATTGCACTGTTGAAATTTTGTTTCCTCTTGTCTGTCCTCCCATGGTGTTCTAGGAAGCAATTCCTGTCAGTTAAACAATGGTGGATGCTCCCAGCTTTGTTTACCAACTTCAGAAACTACCAGGACTTGTGTGTGTACAGTTGGCTACAACCTTCAGAAGAACCGTATGGCATGCAAAGGTAAAATGATTTTAGGATTGAAGTCATTTCAGTATTATGGGAACACTGTCATGAATAAACAACCTGTCATGATTCTAAATGAATAAAGTTTAAATGAATTAATCAGACTTGGTATGCTGGGTTAAAGCAATAACTGAGAAATGCCTACTGGAGTTAGGACAATTTAAATTTAGCTTTTAATTTCAGTTAGGACAATTTAAATTTAGCTTTTAATTTCAGTTAGGACAATTTAAATTTAGCTTTTAATTTCTTCAGTTCTGCATAGACTTTTGTGGCAACTCTGAGGAATGTTTGTTTTTTTGGCTGTAGACAGAAAAGCAGACCACCTGATCCATCATTAACAGCAGCACATACTTGTTCAAGGTCATATACCTTATCTTCAAATTAAAGTGTGGGCTACAGTATCTGAAAGGTTAGGTATCTCATCCTATTGTACTGCCCTTTAATATAAAGTAAAGGTTGATTTCTATTTACTTTCTTAATCTTTTGTCTGTTTGAGCAGGAAAAAATCAAAACATAGCTTATATCCAAGGTCTTACCTTTTGCCTGAACAATACAAAACAGCTTTATGGTCCAGATGCCTTATAGCTGTACAAGTTAAAATGCCTTCTGCCTGTTAGTTCCTCAGGTCTTGTTAATTATGAAAGTCTCCACTCTGCTTTCATTGACTATTTTATTTTTTCCATAGGTATTGAATCATTTCTTATGTATTCTGTTCATGAAGGAATTAGAGGAATTCCTCTTGATCCACATGATAAAATGGATTCTTTAATGCCTATATCTGGAACTTCATTTGCTGTGGGCATAGACTTTCATGCAGGTAAATATTATGAATAGTTTATTGTGTGGATGGTAAATGCTAGATAATACTCTTAGAAATGGAATAAACCCCCAGCTTTCAAACCTTCTAAGTAATTGCAGCTATGCTTAAAGGAATTGGTAGTTGATTGTGTGTTACAGTGTTAACCTCCAGCTATTTATTATTTACAGTAAATAGGAAAACAAGTATTATGTATGGATAGATTTCGTTATCTGCTGTTTTTCAGTGGAGACAGCACTGAAAACTTGAGTAGGAGATTGATGCTTTTACAGGAAGTGGTTATAAGTCTGTAGGAAAGCAGGTTTCATTAGCTCCCTCTTCACAGAAAAAAGTTTGTCCCTGTCATGACATTTTTTTCCACAGAATGTTCTTACTATGTGTTGTACCTAGCAGGTGGTTTTGACAGCTGCTTTCTGTCCAGCAAAGCTCAGCCACTTCATGGCAGCTTACAAGCCAAGTCTGTATCCATTTCTTCCTTTTAGAAGTGGGTGCTCTAACAGCCTAGAAGAACAGGCATTTCTGTCTTAAGCACACTATGTGCCTTTCCACCTGCAGTGTATAAATAGGAAGTAGTTTTTAGTTTAGATAGCCTCACAAATTTCCTAGGAAATTAGGAAGTTTGCTTTGCATGCACCTGAAAGAAGATGGAAAGAAATTAAGAATCAGATCCTGCAAAGTAATTGGATACATTTCCCACTGGTACTAAAAGATGTCTGAATATCTTCAAAGACATTAGGACTTTTTGGTTTGTTTACAGAAAATCACAGAATTATCAAGGTTGGAAGAGACCTCTAAGATCATCAAGTCCAACAATCAACCTATCACTGTTATCTAAAACCATGTCCCTAAGACTAAACCAAGTCCCTAAGTACTACATCTAAATAAATAAATATAAATAATAATAATAAATCTAAATATATGTATCATTATAATATAATTATTATATATAATATGTAGTCTAAATAAATAGGTAATCTGCAACCAAGTAGTGGTCTGAGAACATCTTATCTCCCTATTTTTAACCCACTAGCTCTTTGACCACCCCTTCCAGTTCTGAAGTGATTTTCTTATGAGCTGTTTTTCTTACCCATTGATTTTACAAACTAGCAGTTTAGACATAAAATTAAGTTACCTGTGTTATATCCATAGGGACATTGGCTTCCTGAAACATAAAATTACTTTGTCATACTCCATTGTTTTTCATTTTTTGAAAAATGGAATTGTGCTTTGGACAGAACTCAATGTCTTTCTTGTAGTGAGGGGCCCAAAACTGACCAGACTACTCAAGGTGCAGCCTCACCAGACTTGAATGGCATTTGAAATATTGAAGACATGAGAACATGATGATTATTTGCAGAATGATGGTCAAGTTGATGGGTGGAAATAGGTCTCCAAGGAAGTGATCCTGTTCCTTGGGAGGCATTATCTTAAATCCTGTTGATACAGAGGGCACAAACTAATTAATGAGTAGTGGTATGTATTTGTTTTTAAAGTACAACAGTGCAGTTTGGTTGTGTGGATATTTTCATTACTGAAGAGCCTCCATAAAGGTGAAGTAATAGTTAAAACCATTGATAGTTTTGAAATAACACTGTCTTATTACTGAGCCCCTTTCAGTTCTGCAGTGGTTCATCTCAGAAACAGCTCAAGATTTGCAAGGTTTTGCCCCTGTGAAGAGCAGTCTTCCCACTCTCAATGAGTTTTCCTGAACTTAGTGGGAGCTGGGAACCCAGAAGTGTTCTGTCACACATTTTTTCCATGCTTTTGTCTCCTTTTTCTGTCCCCCTCTTACTCATGCTATCATTGTGCCTCCAGGCATTTGTATTTCTGGTGTGTATATAAGAATAGATTTTACTCTCATTGTTGAAATAAGCATTCTGAACATTTACAGACTAAGCAGACAAGGCCTGACAAAAGGGCTAATATTCAGCAAATACTTTGTGTGTTGAATTTTGAGTTACAGGATTTTATTGGCAAAATACTAATGCATTGAATGGAATTAATTTCCAGTGTTTGCTGATGAGCTTCCTGTGGAGTCTAGGAGTCAATGTGAGGTTGTGGTTATTAATGCTCACCCCTTAGCAAAATACTTGCAGAAGCTGTGTGAAGTTGCAGAGAGTTGTTTCCCATTTGGTGGTGACTCTCATTTCCAAGTAGTAACTATTTTGTCTTATAGATAAAACAGATAGAATAGATAAATAGATACTGAAGGCTCCAAAATGAGCATAGACCTTCCTTCTATCTGTTTGAATCCAGAGTTGACTTCAGGAACCAGATGCTGAATGGAGTTTTCACCTCTATTTTTGTTATTTTTCAGACTAACTGGGAAAATAGAAAAAGTTTGTGCAGTTATGATATTAACAGTGCTACCTGACAGAGACAGCTTTGACACACAGATCTGTGAAAACATCATGCACTTTTATAAGTGAACAGGCTACCACAAAATAAAGGCCAATTGCTTAATCTGAATTCCTATTAGTTTGTTCTGCATAGCATAGGTCTTCAGTGATTGAGTCCTAGCAACAGTGTTGCTCCATGTTTTATTGAGCTACAGAGAACTTTGATTATTAACAGCCAGGAACCCATAAAAACTGTAGTCTCCATGAAATGAGGGGTTTGTCATTTAGGCCATGCCATTTATATGCAAGTGCCCACTGAAGCTCTGCAAATGCTGTAGTATTATCTGTGTTGGAAACCAGCAGGGATCTTTTATTAGGTTGGTGACAAAGAATTCCTTGGATATTTTCACACTGTGCAGCAAGAGTACAGTTTGATTTTTTGATTTATTTTTTTCCTTTGCTGCCTTTTTTTTTTTTGCCTTGAAGCAACTTTGGGCAATTATATCAAAATGTCATAGTCAATGCATTTTACAGCTATGTTTAATGATTTATTTCAGGATGCAAAATCTAGGCAAGTAAGGCATAGGAGTAAAAGAATATGAGAATTTTAAGGTAATATTTTAACTGAGGTTTAATATCAGTGCATGGTTGAGTAATTATTACCTTTGCATACTCAAGCTGTTAGCATTTACTTTTAAGCAAACTTTCTAGAAGCAATGAACTGCATATTCTTTGTGAGCTTTCTCCAACACAGCAAATATTACTTGAGTTTCCCTGATTAGCTTCAGTCCCAAAACTGTTTACATAATGTTTGTTTGTAGAACAGATACATTCTGCTTTAGAATTCTGATCATTTTACAGGGCCACTACCAATTAAATGAAAATCCAGTTTGACTAATGTTAAAAAGGTATTCCTTGTAATATGTATCTTGAAAATATGTTTTCCTTTAATATTGAGAAGCATTTCTATATCTCTAAAGTTACATCTGCACCTTTGATTTTTGTATATCCTTATCAACCCTTTTTGTACATGTACATAAGCATGGATCAATGGGATAAGGTTCAACAAGGCCAAGTGCCAGGTCCTGCTCTTCAGCCACAACAATCCCATGCAACGCTACAGGCAGAGTGGCTGGAAAGCTGCCCAGCAAAACAGGACCTGGGGGGGTTGGTTGACAGTTGGCTGAACATGAGCCAAGAGTGTGCCCAGGTGGTCAAGAAGACCAGCAGCATCTTGGTTTGTATCAGCAATGGTGTGGCCAACATGACCAGGAAAGTGATGCCCCTGTACTTAGCACTGGTGAGGCTGCACCTTGAATACTGGATTCAGGTTTGGGGCCCTCACTACAAGAAGGTCTTTTCCAGCCATAATGATTCTGTTATTCTGTTCTATGACTGGTTGCTTTCTACCTGTTTATGTTCACATCAAATATATTGTGTATGAAGGAAAAATGTTGATCATTAACAAAACAAATCTGTCAAAATACTGCTCTTTACAGGAAGCAAATTAATAATTTGGATAGACTTTTAATGGTTGTTGTGTGTAATTTTGTATTTTAAAGAGAAGCATAGAGGTTTTTTTAAACTGGTTTTCTCTCTTTAAGATGTGATTATCTGGAAGCAAACCCAGATAAATCAGTCATTTGAGTTCTTGGATTACTGAAAACCACTATTATAAGGAAACAGCACTACAAACTCAATTGTGCTATATACATTAAGATTGGAAGTGAAACCACAGAGATCTGTGTTCTTATAACAGTATCTAAGCTGTTATGTGGATTCTTGCTCACATGGCTGACTTAAATAGTCATGGTATGAATAAAAAGTGGTCTGTTGTTATAGAGGTATGAATTAAACTTGAATGTGAAATAGATAAAATCCAGTGGTAGAATGTCTTATCTAGGTGGTATACATACAGATTTTTTGATTTATTTCTTTAACTGTCTGCTTTCAGATAAGACTTTGTAGTAATTCAGTGTATCTTATATTCCACTGAAGGTATTTGGCATACACTTACAGTCACAGATCAGTATCTGTTGTTGAATGTACGTGCAGCAAGTGTTAACATCTGTGTAAGATTCAGACTCATTTGAAATAAGAAGGGATACTAGAAGTCAGAATTTGCCATGTGTTTTATTGATGGGGTGGTTTTGAGCATTAACAAACTGGTTTGGTCTTGGAATTGACTGTTAGCTGTGTAAC
Source organism: Galbula dea (assembly GCA_013399015.1). Lineage (NCBI taxonomy): Eukaryota > Metazoa > Chordata > Aves > Piciformes > Galbulidae > Galbula > Galbula dea. Next base: position 2,514,091 of record VWZX01010081.1, read on the forward strand.
TTTTGGGTTACTCTTTTCTTTTATATATCTATAACTTTACATACATGTGTGTGTATGTGTATAAAATGTTTATGTATCTACACATAGAATCATTATGGTTGGAAAAGACCTCTGAGATTGAGTCCAACTGTTCAGCTAACACTACCATGCCCACCACTAAATATATCTATATTTAGTATTTCTATAGATAGATAAGTATACATAGATACTCCCTTACAGCATTAAATGGAGATATATAAAGTATGAAAGAGTAAAAGTACAAATATTATTTATCTCTGAGCAATGTCTTTCCCAGACAAAATAGCTCACTCAGGAGATCCCTAGCTGATGGTTTTGAAACCAGAATTTGGATTGCAGCATACCTGCATTAAGTCAGAGCTCTGTCAATGGAAATAAAGAGAATTCTGCTTGCCCCAACTCTTTATCACTTTGCCCCATCTCTTTAACAAGGGTACATTGTGGCAACAGTTGGGATTGCATATCTATTCTATGGCCACTCCAAATTCTCAGCTTGGCTGATGAGTTAAAGTGGTCACTGCAAAATAGGTTTGTACTCTAAGAGCAGGTACTGGTGCCTTATGGGCAGCTGGCAGCAGCAGAACAGCAGGGTAGACAGCTGAAACGCCTTAAAACATCAAAGAAGACTCTTAGCAAAAGCTTGTCAGGATATTTAAAATAGAAGATGAATTGTGGATTGAGTCATTTTTTATTCTTTCAACAGTACATTACTCTTAAATGTCACTTTTTTTTTTCTATTTGAATTCTTTATATACTGCCAAAATTCAATCTGAATGATTACTGAAGAAAAAAAAGACTGTATAGGTGGTTTTACACTGTACTTTTTCAGACTTCTTAATGTTTTGAAACAGTCATTAGTAAACAAAATAGGTTTTTCAAACATTCATCCCGTTAGGGGGGGGGAAAAAACCCCAAACCCAAACAAAAAAACCAAACCAACCAAATAAACAAAAATATTATTGTGATTTTTGATCAGGGGGTAGCTTCTAGCTGTTGTCATGGCCCTATTGTGTTTACTGCAGTACTGAACAACCAGTAGAAATCCTGATTTTATGACTTTAAATAAAAATCTTTAAAAAGGAAAAAGAATGAGGAATTAAAGAGGATAGTTTTGATGCTATTATTTTGGTTACTCCAAGACATTAAAAGGTATAAAGGTATAATTGTCAGTTGTTCCAGTTACCGATGCAGTCAGTTGGACTGAAGTAACTGAATTAATCTAAGAATCATTGTCATGCATTTTATAGGAAATGATACAATCTATTGGACAGACATGGGTTTCAACAGAATCAGCAGATCTAAACGAGACCAAACGTGGAAAGAAGACATTGTTACAAATGGTTTGGGAAGAGTTGAAGGCATTGCCGTGGACTGGATAGCAGGTAGGTCAGCACCTGCTTCATGAACTGTTGTGATTTATGACAGTATGCTCTTGTGTCTTCAGCTCAAGATTAAATAACTTGGTTTGCTTTCAGCTCTAATTTCTAACATTCCACATGTCTAGATGTTTTTCTTTGAAGATACCACCACTGTTTCTTGCAGCTTTAATACAGACATAACAATTGTTTCTTGGCTGTTATTTCTTTGATGGACAGCCTAAATGGTGACAGCCACAAATACGGGTTTATACTTTAAATCAGAAGGATGAATAGGACTAGAAATTACAAATATCAGAGATGTATAACTTAAAATATATTGGTTAGTTTCCAGTCCTAACTCACACATTTCAGATTTAAGCACTTCCCAAGTAGTCTTTTCTTCTTCCAGTAACTTCAAGGTGTTTCTCCTAGGTAACATATATTGGACGGATCATGGCTTCAACTTAATTGAAGTTGCCAGGCTCAACGGCTCGTTCCGATATGTAATTATATCCCAGGGTTTGGACCAGCCAAGATCTATTGCAGTACACCCAGAAAAAGGGTAACATGACCATGGCTACTTGCATTTCTTTTAAAGTTTGCATGCTAGCAGTGAAGCTCTTGGATAACTAAATCGAGGCTTTCATTCTAATACATGAAAATTTAATAAAACCTAAAAGGATTGTGTTGGAAACTATTGTACTATAACTAAGCAGAGGTGGATGGAAGTGTTACTTTTATCATGTGCTGAGCTTTATCATGTGGACATGACATACTGTACTTTCTTTGCAAAACCTTTTCCATTTTCTAAGACAATAATTTCCACTGATGTTTAGACATTGCTTGGAAGCATGCTTGAATCTGTTCTTAGGGTTCCAGCAAATACAAGGAATTCACATTGGCCAGTGAAGCCCTTGATATCATGATGAAATTATAGACCGGTGTAATCCTTGGTAGTTATAAATTCTAGTATCTTGTAACATCCCACTACAACAACCCAGGAGAATGCCCAGGGTAGCTGAAAGTAATTTGAGATGAAGTGTGTGGGTAAGAGATTAAGGGTTGTCAAAAATGACATCTGTATTCATCTGTTTGTTGAGTAGAGGGACTACACTGCAGCATTAGTAGTAGAGAGAATGTTCTGTCCCCTTCCAGCTCCAAGACTACGGTTAGCAGAGCTACAACAAAACCAGAAGCAGTAAAATCTGCAAAGAATTCCCATCTTTTTTTCATGGGAATATGAAATGTACTTTGAGGAAAAGGCAGAAAAGCAAGACTCAGTGGATTAAACTGCTGCACTAAACCTGCCGAAACAGAAGCGCTAAACAATCCCTTGAAGTATTTAAGCAACTAGCTGCCCTCAAAGCCAGAGATGACACTATAGCTTATTTTCTCAATCAAATCAGTGTCTTGCTATTTTCAGGAAGGCAGTGTCTGTACTCAGAGGGGAAGAATTCTGATTTCTCACTCATGGCAAATGTCATTTGGATCTTTGCCACGATTTCTTCTCTGAGAACTTAGAGGCAGCAAGCTGCGTATTTTACAGACCAGAGAATTGCAACTTCATCTATTTAAGAATGAAGGTGAAAGCAATAAATGCTTTTATTTTCTGCATAATGCAATAGCTTTTGCCACTAATCATTACAGCTGTGTTCATATAGCACCACTGGTTGGTTGACAGGACTAGCTAACAGTTTAGGTTTGATGCTGTTCTTCAGAACAGGATCTTCTCCAGATCCTAGTCATCATCTGGCTGAATTAGTTACTGTTTTTTGGTCTTTAAAGTACATGAATGTGATCTTCTGTTATAAAAAAAATTTTAAAAAGAAAAAAACTTGTGAAGGAAGTACCCAGAAAACTGATAAAATTCTTGTGGCCATAATGGTGGGCCAGACTTCTTCAGAACAAAAGTTAGTTGACAGTGTAGTTTTCGTCAGTATGTTTATAATGTGTTTGCTGTACACATATAGAGATTGTTTTTCACCCCTTGCTTTAATCAAAGGAAAGGAAAAGCCTCCATGAAGTTTGAGGACTTTATGTGGAGCAGATGCTGTTTTCCTGGAGAATGCTTAGAGGAATATGAATTATATAAATAAAATCCATTGTTTTTAAGTAGAAATGCTAAGAAGTATAACCAACTGTTCTGCAGTATTTGGAGGGGGAAGATGAATCATAGCTGAGATGCAGCATTTGACAGTTGCTATAGGGAAGAGTAATTGCTGAACCCTTGGCAGAAGAATATTTAATATTGTTACTGATAGAAAAGTTGCTTTCCTAGATAGGTGTGGATTGTGTTCTTTTAATGATTGTATTTTAACATGATGCTTTGTGATGTAGCACTTCATAGTTTTATTTTACTGAAAGAGTAAGCGTGCACATAAACAGATGAAAAAATGGCCAGCAATATTAACAAGGTTCTTTGGAGAGAAACAGTTCCTGATTTCAGCTTAGTGGATATTTAGATGGACCATCTTCTTGGGTCTTAAAAATAGGACAGTGTAATGCCAGCAAAAATCAGATATTAATAAAACGTGGGTAAAATGTAACTTGGAATTAATATTACTGCACTTGAAACAAAAACCAGTAAAGAATAGAAACAACTGCAGAAATGAATTCACTTGTGAAACTTTCCTTAGATGTCTTGTTCTTGTTGAGTTTGATAATTAGTTTTTGGATATATTCAGAATATGGAAGAAAACATAGGAGGATAAGAGATTAGTAACTGTTTTACATGTCTGGTACAACAGTGTATCTTCTCTGAAGAAAGGTACATTTCATGTCTCTTTTCTTAATACTGTGCCACAAATTGGCATCTTGAGATGTCTCCAATCAGCATTTCTTCAGTAGAATAGCATTGTTTTGCTAGTGAAGTACAGCTAGACCTTTCTGTGGCACGATAAAGGCCTTTTTACCCTTCGTGTTATTGTCATATCTCTTTTCCTTTATGAGGCAAAACTTTCAAAAGTGTTCTTCCCTCCCATTGCCCTAACCTCACCTAACCTTTCATTTCTCTTCAAACTTGAGTTGACAGCTATAAGAATAGAGAAGAAAATAGCAGTTATTAGATCTCATCTTATTGCCAGTTATACCAGGATACAAAGCAGACAGAATTCAGCTGGTTGGTACATTTTTTTTTATGCTTACCAAGGAAAAAGTGTATGTGTAGTCCTGCAAAGCAAGGTCTTTGTCCCTCATCAGGGGTACTTATTCATATAATGTACACTTGCCTGACTATTGATTTTCTCCAATTAAATGATATTTAACTAAATGATAAGCTCAGAATTGTGCTTAAATATGGAGTTAACCTCATTCTGAAATTATTCTTAGACTTTGAAGATACCTCCTTCAAAAACATTGTTGGAATTTCATTGATGTTTAGAGAATTTTAAACTCTTTTTTTTTTTCTAAATAAGTTTTTTTTTTTTTTTGAAGATTCTAAGCCAGCATCAAACTTCTGCAAATTGCATCTCCCTGTCAGCTCTTTAAATTTTATATGGGATAGTTCCAAAATAAGCTGAGTCATAGTTATTCTAGAATTGCAGGAGATGCACCAAGTGTGTCAGTAGTGTATTGCTTACCTACAAAGGTCCAGGAAACAAGTATTATAAATGTTTCTGTGCTAGTAAGTATAAAGTAATACAAAATTATATAAGTAAGATGCAGATTTGTCCCAGAAGGATTAGGGACAATAGGAAAAATATTTACTTCCTAAATAAAATCCCTTTGCTCTACCATTTCCCACAGTGTTCCTCACTGCTTCGTACTTAAAACATTTTTAGTTTAGACATACATCTCTGTATTATAAAATTTGTTAATAATTGTAATTACAGAGGAGACCACCTGTTCCAGTAATTTCTTATTTCTTCTTATAATATACTTTTAGTTTTCCAAGCAGAAAGCTGAATTCCTTAAGGAATAGAGTTGCATATTGACTGATTGAATAGCTTTAGAAATTACTTCCTATACATCACTTGAAAAAAATCTTTCCACAGAGAGTTCTATGAAACAAGCATCCTGATCCTTTTAATCTCAAGAATTTGAGACATATGAGCCTTATCATGTACTCTACATACTGATTTAATGGTAATGGTGTGTTTTGTTTGCAATTGAAGTACAGTGTTACGTATTTTCAACTCTTATTTTGATGATAAGTTTTAATTGGTAATTTCTGCAACATTTTAGGTATTTATTTTGGACAGAGTGGGGACAGACTCCTTGCATAGGCAAGGCACACTTAGATGGCTCTGAGAAGGTTGTGCTGGTGAGCCTGGGGATTGTGTGGCCTAATGGGATTTCCATTGACTATGAGGTTAGTTCCTCTGTATTCCGGTATACGTTAAAATGTACAGCATTGCTTATGTTTCCTTAGAGCCAGCTGGTCTTCCACTTTGATGTAATCTTAATAAGCCTTAATTCAAAACTTGGACAAGATTGTTGATGTTTCCTTTAAAATTAATCTTTAGGAAAATAAATTGTATTGGTGTGATGCTCGTACCGACAAGATAGAGAGAATTGACCTTGAGAGTGGAGGGAGTCGGGAGATTGTGCTGTCAGGGAGCAATGTGGATATGTTTTCGGTCGCAGTGTTTGGAGCTTACATCTACTGGTCTGACAGGTAATTTATTTTCCATAAGTATTTTGAGTCTCAAAATGTTATTTTAGTGCCAGGTGCTTCACCTTTGTAGGATTAGCCATTCCTTAGCAAGGTCACAGGATGGATCACAGAACCCTATGCATTTGCCAAAGAAAAGCCATTGCTGATGCTGACAGATAAAGCGTTAACAGTGTCGTAGACGAGAAGAGGTTTCTTCACCTTCTGCTAGGTGAACTCTCCACTGCCCCTCAGTCATTTGTTTGGTGTGAATTAGTTGAGGATTGTTGATGAGACATCTTCAACTTTTTTGGCAGAGCACATTCAAATGGCTCTATTAGAAGAGGCCACAAGAATGAGGCCACGGATGCTGTGACCATGAGGACTGGCCTTGGAATAAACCTGAAGGAAGTGAAAGTCTTTAATAGAGCACGAGAGAAAGGTTGGCTGTTCTTAAGGATGCTATTAATTGTTTTGCTATCACCTGCTACTTTTTATGTATATTAAAGCATACCAAAAGTTAAGTAATCACTGATTTTATCTTCACTTCTTACTGCTGAAGTATTTTTTTAAGCTAAAATTAATGTACTGAAGAAAGTACTTAATTCTACTAAAATTCTTCTGAGTGTTTTAAGGAGAACATCTAAAACCAAAATGCTTCCTATCATTAAAGGTTTGGTGGTTTGTGGTTTGCTTTTGGTTTAGTTTCTGGTTTGGTTTTTTTTGTGTTTTTGTTTGTTTGGTTTGGTTTTGTTGTTTTGTTATAAAAAAAAGTCAAAAAACAGTCTTAAGAAATGAGATGAAGCTTGAACTGTGCTGTAAAGAGCAGTAATCTCAGGCAGTCTCAGATTTCTATTGGAAAGCAATCCAGATTTTTTTTTTTTTTTCACATCTAGAAATTCCCAACCTCTGTCTCTCGAATATTTATTTCCTGAAATTACTTGGTTTTGAGTCCTGGGTTTTTTTGTGTAGGAAGAAACCTTGTAAACTACCAGATTTTGTTTGTGTTCAATTTGTTTAGTGAATTCATGAGATGCTTTCTGTGATTTATGATATAGATGGTTAAATTTTATTCTCCACTACCTGACTTAAAAATAACAGTGTTTTTAGCTGTCTTTTTCCTCCTAACATTCAGGTTTTGAAGAGACTTTGAAACATTTGTTTTAGTGAGGAAAGGTTTTTAGAATTCTACCAAAAATGATGATATTTTTCTCAGAATGAACTGCTACCAGACCATCCAGACAGAACTTTCCATAAGTATTTCCAAAAAGAGGGGAAAAAAAAGTTACTGTAATGCAAGATAACCTTTTAAGACACATATATCTCTGGTGTTGGTAGCACTCAAAAGTTGCTTTCATCACAGCATTACATACCCAAAGATCCTGTTTCTTATATTCACATCTTCCCTTAACATTTGCATTAAATATGAGATGTAAAATAAACCTGCATTTTGAAAGAAAACGTACTTAAACATACAATAAGAAAAACTATCTTGTCTTTTTTTTTTTCCTCCACCCCAAAGGGAATTTTAACTAGTTTTGAAAAAATTACTTTGCAAACATGCATATTAATTGTATTAAAAATTAATGCATGTAATTTCAGAGAACTGTGGGCATCCTTTTGTGGATGAAAAAAAAAATCCACAGAAATGTATCATTTCTTTTAACTAGGCTAGAAATAGTTAATGTCTGCTTGCTTGGAAGGGGTTTTTTTATAGAATTAAGAAAATAGAACAGTGGGTAAAACAATGCTTCTTTACATTTAGTTATTTTTATTGATCAGCTTTAAAGACTTGATCAAATTAGGAATAGGAGAAAAATGTTACTGAGGCTAAAAATCTTTTGATGTTAGTTTGAAACTTGTAACTGAATGATTTTTTTAATTTTTTTTAATACACTTTTCAAATTCTACTAGGGTACAAGTGGTTAATGTCTTTTTTCTTTAAACACCTGTTTTACCCTTCCAGATGAGCCAGTCCTGCAGTGCTTTTCATGAGTGGGTTCCTATCCTTCAGTACTAGTTTAAAACATGCAAGAGCATTCTCTGACTACATGGGCTTCAGAATGGACTATATTTAATTTATTTACAGCTGATGAACTGTGGAAGCATTAAAGTTTTCAAAGGGAGATCTCAGAAGCTCGAGGATCTCTTTCATGTGTTTTCCTTCTCTTAACCCTTCATCCTTCCAAACAGATCTTAACTTTTCTAGCCTAACAAAACTTTAAAAGAACCTTTAAAAGAAACCAGATGTAAAAGTGTGTACAGTTAAATCTCCAAATGTTTTTATATAATCTTAGAGGAATATGTCTTATGTAACTTTGCCTTGGAACACAAAAATTCAGTGTTTCTAATTTGAAGAGCAACTTAGCTCTCATCTCCCATTATTTTTTCTGTTAAAAGTATCTTCAGCTTGAAATGTTGCAGGTGGAAAATATAATCAACAGTACTTTCAGACACTGTGTATTCCCTTACAATTATTATAGTTTTCTACATGCAAACAGTCTGTTTAAAACATTTTCTTCTCCTTCAGTATGTGGAAAACATTCAGGTATGGGAAAATTGCTATACTGAAAGAGCTAAGTTCTTGTATGGGAAGCGCTGTCAGAAACAGAAACTAAATTACCTAAACTAACTCTAATAGTAATTCATGCATAGCCTGACAAAGGGAAATAGCTCCTAATCATTGACAATTATTGTCATTTTAAATATTGCTTGCAGCCAGTCATGGAAGTTTCTGAGTTGACAATGATTTCTTAATGGTATGCATTTGTCAGGGAGTAAGATTGTAAAGTTAGGTTTTAAAGGAAGTTAGAACCAAAGCTTAGGAAATGTTCTTATTAGAAATAGGGAACTGCATTGACACAGTTTTGTCCCTGTCAATAGGTGTGTTTTCATTGTGATAGAAACTGTCTAAAAACAGTGCTGTATTCTGATGGTATCTAAACTGGAACTTAGCCAGCAACGGTTGTTTTTAAATAAATAAATCAAAGCACTTAAAAGAGTCTCTTAAGTCTTCAGATGATTATGGAGGTATAACCCATTTTATCATTTTGTGTTAATAAAATATTTACTCTTGTGAACTGGAGAGGATGTTAAGTATATTTGATCATTGCTGCTTTAAAATTGTTTTTAGGGTGTGGTTAGAGTTGCATTCTTGACTATTTTGGCAGTTGTGTCACTTGTGAATGTTTTAGAAACAATTTCAAGAAAAGAATTCTTAAAATCTGTCAGGTTTGTGTACAGTTACATTTTGGCTTGTTAGCTAAATGTAATGCTAAGAGTTCTTAAACTGTTATTTCTTCTTTTTTTACAGGTACTAATGTTTGTGCCAGGAATAACGGTGGATGTCATCAGCTCTGCCTTTATCGGGGAAACGCACAGAGAACATGTGCTTGTGCACACGGCTATCTTGCAGAGGATGGAATTACTTGCCTGAGACATGAAGGTTACCTGTTGTACTCAGGAAGGACAATATTAAAAAGCATACATCTTTCAGATGAAACCAACTTAAATTCTCCAGTAAGGCCATATGAAAATCCAGAGTACTTCAAAAATGTGATAGCTCTTGCTTTTGACTACAGCCTGAAAGGAAGAGGTACGAATCGCATATTCTTCAGCGATGCACACTTTGGAAATATACAAGTCATTAAAGACAACTGGGCTGGCAGAAAAGTGCTAATTGAGAGTAAGTAAAAAGTATTTCTCAAAATAGATATTTAATTTCAATAAACTTAAGTGAAAATTTAATAGTCACTTGACTTCATAAAGGATGTAAATAATTGTTTTTCCATATTTAAGTATGTAACACAATTTTTTATCCCTATAACATACATTTAAACACCTCTAAAATTACAACTTGAAAATAATTTATTTTATACCCATCTTAGACTGTGTGAAGCATATTACTAGAGAACAGACCTGATAATTACGGTCCTTAATTTGTATTACTATCATGTTAGGAAGGTTTACTGTTGAAACAAAACCTCATTATGCAATGGTTGGAAATGAAAGAAGTCTTCTTACCCCAAGAACATATTGGTTATTTGTTTTTCTAATTAGCGAGGGAGAAGTCCTGTGAGATACCTCTGCTGATTTAACCATTGCTCAGTGTCAAGTATTAGGACCCTGGTTAGTGTTTCCAGTTGACTCACTCCTGGTAGTGAACCTAAGGAAAGTGACTTGTGCTCTCTGATAATTGGAGTTCAAATTCCAACCCCCAAAACAGTTTGGATTCAGGAGAGGCTTTTTCAGCATCTTTGTGTATTTAACATACCTTCATTCACCACACTAGTGGGAGGAGTTGTATGAAATCTGATGGTTTTTTTAGCCTCTGAATACTCAAAGCTTGGTGCTGCTATCAAGGAATTGCCACCAATATTGTCACAGAAGTCTTCATAAAACAAACTTGTAGCTGAGTTCCCAGTAAAATCTTCTGATGATCTGTCACTGAAATCTTTATCTCCAGAGCCCAAGATAACTTCAGTACAAGGTGTTATAACAATTTTTCATGGTAAATGAAGAATTCAAGGAAAAATGAATCCAAATATGTAAGACATATCATTAATGCTAAACATAAAAACAATCAGTGGTACAAAAGAAACAAAATTTCTGAAAACTTATGCTGCCTTTCATTTCTGTTCCAATTTAAGTGTTCTAAAATATACAAAAAGCCTGCGGTTGGTTATCAGATGTATGTATTTGCTGTATTTCTTCTCCTCCTTGTCACTTTTGAGTACTGTCTGGATTTGTTTTTGTGGGTCTTTTTGAGGCTGCAATTCATTTCAGTTTCTGTTTTCCAAAAAGTCTGAAGTGTTCTATAGTTTTGCACCTTATATTGTGGCTAATTCTCATCTGAATTTCTGATGTCGTATGTGATGTTGCTTGCAGCGTTATTAGGTCTAGCTGTTTGTTTGGGTTAAACAGTTTAATATGAAGACCAAAGAAAGTCATTAGGGAAACTGGAAGTACAGTTGATGTGGAACATCTCAGCCATTGCTGATGAATGTTAATGGAAATATTTTTAGAAAAGAGAAGTTAAACAGTGGTAAACTGATGAGGTACAATTATCTAGTCAGCTGGAGAACAATATCATTAGGTACCTCTGCGCTGTGGTTCTGGGAAGGATTTTGTGGTCATGAAAACTGTTGACACTAATGGATGGAAAAGCATTTTTCTAATATGGTACAAGGCCTTTGAGTTTTTGTCTGTGCATATTTTAGAGGAATTAATCTCTATTAAGAAATGGTGAAGAGAAACTACACAATGTTGTCAGGATATTCTCATTACTCCAAGAAAGCATTAAAACCTGGGGATTGAGAGTTGAGGTTAACATAGCAATAGCTCACAGATATGTGCAGTGGTGTGACATACAGGCACTGTATGCTAGCACTGGTGGTATAGAATGAAAGTAAAACTATTTTATGAAAAGCCACTGGAAATTGTTGCATTTAAAACAGCAAAGAGGAGAAAGAAAGTCTGGTGAAGCAGTAATGCAAATATAAATTAGGAGGTTTTTAAAAGAACAATAAAGTATTCCTCATTACTTTGTAATAGTTTGTTGTACAAGAGCTAAAGATGTTCCATAAAGCATAGCTGAGAATTACAGTTTTAAGAAATTGTTAGGAAGTGCTTCTACTTGTAATCTTTTATATGCCTGATTTCACTTTTCATTAGCAGAGTCAGCACTCTGACTAATTAAATGTCAGTTGAAATTTTGTATCCTTGCAAAAAATTTACTGTATGGGATTGGAATGTTTTTGTGAACTATGGTGTTTGTTTTCTAGAGATGCTTCAGGTTCTTTTTCGTGGTAAGTGAGAAGAGATATCACATGCCATTTTATATTGGTTTATTCTCCTTCATGTGTTTTAAACTCCTTTTCCTTGAGTCATTCATTTTGAACTGGTATTTTTGTACTACTTATCCTTCCTTTCCACAGTCTGCACATGAATTTCCCTCACTGTACACAGGACACAATTCATGAGGCTGCTTAATGTAGTGGAAGTTTTTGACTAACAGTGATACCTATAAAGGAGAAAGCAGTGGTAAGAGTGACTGACACCAGTGATTCCACTCACTGGAAGATGTAACATTCTAAAATTCTCTAATTCCATGTTAACTAGGTGTGCTAACATAGAATTTGTTAAATGGAATCCAGCTAAGAAATTTCAGGAATGATTGTGCATTGCAGGGTTAACAAAAAACATCTTTGACATTTATTTTGCTGTCTTTCCACCCCCACCCCACCCCCCCCCAAATCATTACTACACATCTGTAGCAAGTTTTACTTTATTAGGAACAGATTCACAGAATCACAGAATGTTAGGAGTTGGAAGGGACCTGGAAAGATCATCTAGTCCAACCCCCCTGCCACAGCAGGATTCCCTAGACCAGGTCACACAAGCGCGTCGAGATGGGTTTTGAATCTCTCCATAGAGGGAGAATTCACAACCTCTCTGGGCAGTCTGTGCCAGTGCTCTGACACCTCAACTGGGAAAACATTTTGTCCTGTATTCACATGGAACCTCCTATGCTTCAGCTTACAGCCATTGCCCCTTGTCCTGCCACTGGGCTTCACTGAGAAGAGCCTGTCCCCATCCTCCCGACACACACCCTTCACATATTTAAAAGCATAGATGAGGTCACCCCTTAGCCTCCTCTTCTCCAAGCTGAAGAGACCCAGCTCCCTCAGCCTTTCCTCATCAGGAAGATGTTCCAGCCCCTTCATCATCTCGGTGGCTCCGGGCTGAACTCTTTCCAGCAGTTCCCTATCCTTCTTCAACTGAGGGGCCCAGAACTGGACACAATATTCCAGATGCAGCCTCACCAGGGTAGAGCAAAGAGGAAGAAGAACCTCTTTTGACCGAAAAGCCACACCCCTTCTAATCCACCCCAGAATCCCATTGGCCCTCCTGACCACAAGAGCACACCACACTGGAAATATCCAGTGGCATTCGAACAATTCTACAACCCCTTTCTACCTCATTAAGTCTACAGATCATGGAAACCTTTACTCAGTATTTGACTCAAATAGAGGAGACAGCCATACATTATATAAAAGATATTATTGTCCCAGATTTTGAGTTCATTGAATGTAGATCTGCTCAGAAAGAATCCATTAGCTGATGGATTTCTACCTCCCTGAAATCAGATATGCCACTCAAATCTCACACATTTGTAAACTTCTCTGCACACTAAAGCCAGAGTTAAGATATATAAAGAGCCCTTTGTTAAACAGGTTTCCAGTTCACTAAAAACAGATTTACAACTCACAACCAAGCCATTACCTAACGTGTTCTTAGCTCACGGAGAACAGATTTACTACCCAGAAACAACCCATTATCTTACATGTTTCCAGTTCACTGAGAACAGATTTACAACCCATACGCAAGCTATTATCTACCAGAGTTCCGACTCACTGAATATTGATTTAGAATTCATAAACAACCCATTATCTGACAAATTTTCACCTCACTGAACAGATTTGCAACTCATAAACAACCCATTAGCTAACACACTTTCAGCTCAGGGAAAGTAGATTTACAGCAGCATATAAACAACTTTATCTAACTTGTTCCAGTTCGCTAGAAACAGATTCCAAGCTGGCCAAGAACCCAGTACATGATAGGGTTCTGTCTTCAGCAGGAAGACTGAACAGAAAAAGTGTGTAGCATGTGGGGATGCACTTCTAGGGATGGTGACTCCACTACTTCCCTGGGCAGCCTGTGCCAATCCCTAACAACTCTTTCAGGGAAGAACTTTTTCCTAATGTCCAATCTAAATCTCCCCTGGTGCAACTTGAGGCCATTTCCTCTTGTCTTCTCGCTGGTCACCCAGGAGAGGAGACCAACTTCCATCTCACTGCATCCTCCTTTCAAGCAGTTGTAGAGAGAGATAAGGTCTGTCTTCCACAGACTAAAGCAGGAGTGTTATTTCCTTTGGTCAGTCAGTAGGGACTTTAGTTTCATAAGCAACTTTATGGAGTTAATCTTTCTTGGCTGCCATTTCCCACAAGTATACTTTGAGGTGTTGAATTATCTAACCATTCAGTATGGTTCATGGTTTTATTAGTACAGTATCATATACAGTTTAGTCTACAAGTGCTTTTCAAATTAACATATAAATGCAGTAATAATAATTTAAAATACATGTTGTGATGTGGCTACCATCTGTGTTTTGATCTCAGCCTTTCCTTCCAAAATGAGTGTAAGAGGTTTTATTTTGTGTCTTGAAGTATATGCTTTGAGAAGTATTTGACTATGAAGGAATGAGTAGGTACTTACTGTGGGCTCCCACTCACCCCCTAATTTCTATATAACCTTCTTATCTGTGAAAATAACTTCTAACCTATAACCTAAGGTGGCTATACATACATGCATACTTTTGTATGTTGAGTTATAAACTGTTAAATAACTGTTGAATTATAAAAGCCTTATAGAAGCTGATTAAGGCAAAATGTTTCAGAAACTTATGTTCCTATTTTTCCACTGTCAGTGGTAGTCCTTTAAAACATAGCTGTCACAGGGATTATATTTGGAACATTCATGCTATATATGTAGGCTGTCTCTGATTCACTCTACAAAAAGCTTCACATAAGCTTTCTGGGGCTTCTGATTGTGAGAACCAGTGCCTTGACAAACCAAATCCTAATTCATTTGGTAACCTAGAGGAGTGCCAATGAGATTACATACACTTTGGAAGTTGTTTTCATTTAATTTTAGCCCCCACTGGGCTCTGCAGACTATTGAAAAAAAGCAGTAAATACAAAGGGAGATACAGAAGGTAACAAATTTATGTGGAAGAGTTTAAATCAATATATTGGGGTGGTCAGCTCCCAATAATGGTTCATAATTTCTGTTCATTCCTACCAGAACTAAACTTTCTAACTGTTGGTAGCCTCTGTGAGAATCTGTTACTGACAGCATAGGTTAACATGTGATAATGGAGCAGTATACAGACAGAAAGAAGAGTCGTGTAAGGAGGTGTCTGAAGCAGGTTATCAGTTACATTTGGAGCAAGAGAGTCTGTTCTACACTGAAAGGGAGCCTGGGGGAGAATTTTACACTTATTTTCTTTGTTGTTAATCACTTCCAGACAGAAAGACAGTATTATATCAAAATTGTGAACCAGTTTCTGTAGCATTGAAACTGTAACCCATTTCAAAGGCACCCCAATAAACATATATAAAGTACTTTCAATCTTTATAGACCTAAATAGACCTATTTTCTATCTGCAAGTAATTTTAAAGTAGATTGAAACACTTTGATTTTCAGGCCTTTCAACAGAAGCAAGCATCTATCTGAATGATGAGACTTTTAATATCATATGCTTATCTACTCTGATAACACATCTCCCACTGAATGTCTGTTTTGTCAACTGATAAACAGTGAGGTAACTTTATTTTCAATGATGTGGTGATCTGAATAGAGATTTCTTCTACATGAAATTAGAGGTCTGAGTTTGACTTAGAAAATCCATGAATTATTATTCACAAAGCAGATTCTTTGTGGTTTTGATGGAGCAACCAACTAATGGTAGCTACAATTAAACTATAATCATGAGGACCTGTATACTAAACTTTGTTTCCTGTTACACATGATCACCACTGTGGATTGACCCATTAAGCCAAAAAACCCATTATATTTGATGGAATAATCATATGATTTTCTTTTGTCTCTTCTATAATATACAAGTTTAAGACCTAATTTGCAAACCACGTGTTGAACTTCTTTACTTCAGCATCCTTCCTCTCTGGAAGCAGAGTGCCAGGGAAGTGTCTGTTTTCCTTCTTGCTTCCCTGGTGAACATGACATTGTGTATCAGCAGCTCTGAAAAAGTCTAAGATGTCTATCAACTGAGGAAGGAGAGAAGACTGTCTCAAACCATCTGTGTAAGCTATCTTCTGTCTCAGGAAGATGGAAATTAAGATTAGCTTTAGACAGTGATGACATAATAGCTGATGAAAAATTTGCATTGGGAAACAAGAAGCTGCCTCGTAGCATGTCTGGAGACTGCTCTTGGTTGGCCTAAATTGTTTCAAAGCTTGTGCTTATACAAGGAACATTGTTGTGGGGGTTTTTGTTTGTTTTACTAAATCTCAATTTCTAAGCTTTTTTGTCTTTTTTGTTTTCCTCTCATAGATAGAATTTTGGGGTAATATCTTCATATACTGAGGCAGGCTTTAGTTAATCTGAATAGAAATAGTGCAGTGTTCCAGTAGGTTTAGTGTAGTTGTTTGACACTAGTCAGAAGACTGATGAAAAAATTGGAACTAAAGAAGAGAGAGAAGAAAAAAAAGCAGGAGGAAAAAGAAAGCAAATGAGAAAGAGGGGGAAAAGTATTAAAATGAGAGACTCTATTTGAGCTGCTTTTTGGGTGTTGGTCTTTTTTTAACCTAACCGTGTAAACAATGGCACTAAGACATTTTGCCAGTGTAGTGTCTTTCACAGCACAAAAGGAAGTGAAAAAACCTCTTTCTGTTTGGAACTTTAGGCACTAGTGTCTATAGAAGGCAAAAGTCTTTTCACTAACATGAAGTGTCAGATCCTGTGATGTATTGTAAGGCTTTTTACAGACTGAGTCTTTTAAAGGAGTTCCAATGTGTGCTACTATTTTTTCTAACTAAACGGGTCCAATTTAACTGTCAAAAAGGCATTTATGTTCCCATTTCTCTTACAGAGCATTAAATTTGGTACATTGTATGAGATCCCTTTAGTTTTGGAGCTTTCTTCTCCATGAAAGAAATTATTAGTCTGTTTAACAAAAAAAAAATAATACTGTTGTTTTTCATTTCATAAATTAATAGAATTCATTATAGTTGTGTATGTTGGGATAAAGGTCCAGTGATTTTCACTTTTTAAAGGAGAGAAAGTGAGAGGCTATTAAGTTTAGGATGTTTAAGTAGTAAAAGCTACTCTTTTATTATTATTACAACTGCAGGCTTGTTAGTGAAAAGCAAAGTGTCTGGTTTATTGCTGTATTTTGTTTCTGGATATGGCTGTTTATTATGATCAGTAGGTAAAATTTATGAGCTGTTGCTATAGGTGGATAAAATTTGCAAACTTTTATCTTAAGCAGGTTTTATTCTAGAAATATGTATTTCTGCACATTTCATGCTTTGTTTAGCTGTTCCTGGTTTGAAACTCTGAAATTATTCATGACAGAAGCTGACATACACTGATCTTTTAGTTCAGGAAGTCCTGAGCATTTCCAACCTCAGTATTCAGCAAAGGTGTTTCTGCCTATTAAACTTGAGATTATTCATGAAGAATTAATACTGTTTGTGACTGCTTCAACTTCCCACATTGCCCTTAGATTTTTATTGATGTAAATATTTGCTGATTTAATTTTTTCCATCAGCAGCTGTCATGTAGTTGCATAAAATGCAGAACTGTCTTTGGTAAATTATCAGGAGAAAGCTGGACAGAGGAAGGTCTCTTTACATTTCTCCTTTGTTTTATTCTAAAGATTAATGTGATTCAGCAAATATTAGGTTATAAGGCTATTCTGTCATTAATGCTTGTAATATCTCTATGGTGTTTGGTTTTCCTTCAACAGTAATAATAAAAAATTGCAATTATATGTAATTATTGGAAGTCTTAATAGTCTTAAGGTAGTCACTCTAGTGACTTAAAGATGTTGAGGCTGAGTGGTAATTTGAGAGTCTAGACCTAATGCATAAAAAAGATAATGCTGGCTCTTGTAATTAGGAAAAAAAAACCTCTTCCCTGACAATAGTTAAGATTTTCTAAAACCTGATAAAGCACATCCATCTCCATATGTTCACTTTTCCTTGTAAAAGTCTTTCTACTTCTAAAGCTTCCAAAAATGTAGAGATAGAATTAATTACATAATTATTGTATTTAGTAACATAAACCAGAGTTGAGTTTTAAAAGGTGATTATCATGTCAAATTATATTCATATTATCTGCTGTGGATTATCTAATATGTTTTTTGAATGCTGCCAGCTGGGAGCCTAAAAGAACACCAGTATTTATGCATGTATAAGCACAGTTCTGGAACAAGCTTACTCTTCTCAAAGTCACTTTTTCCCCCCTCATTTTGAAGAGTTGGTTACTTGTTCCATGTATATCCAGGTAAAAATGGCCAAAAAGTGGGTGGTTTTGTTTCTGTTTTCTCATTGTGAGTTTCTGAGCTAATCTGTTCTATTCAGAATTAAGCTAATTAGTTTTTACAGACTGAGTCTTTTAAAGGTATTCCAATGTGTGCTACTATTTTTTCAAACTAAATGGGTCCAATTTAACTGTCAAAAAGGCATGTGATTCTGTGATCTACTGATAAACTAACTGTAAAAAATAAGTATAGCAGTACAGCAAAAAGTAGAAATCTCAGTAGTGCTGGTAGGGGACCACAGAAAACACAACCCAAACCAAAACAAACAACAAAAAACCCACCCAAACCCCCCCTAAAACTACCAATCAACAAACCAACTACAAATGAGAGGTTGCTATGAATTGTCTAATTATCTTGGTGTGCCACTTTTACAGAGCTTTGCCTGGGTGAGTGACATTTCTGTCAGTCTCTGTAATGAAATTAAACCCAACTAAACAATGTTCCAGAAACACTGTCCAACTGGCTGATTGATCTTGTCAGGATCAGCTTTTCCTTCTGGCACCTCTGTGCTCAGCAGCAGCAGCACTCCCTAATGGCATGTGTTAGTGAGCATTCAGGTATTCAGTGTTAAGTCACCTGCTCTGAAAGATCCTGTTTTGCCCTAAGGTGCAGACCTGCCTTGTTTAGCTCCAAACTGAACATTATAAATGTTGTATCACAGATACCCTGCATCAATATCTAATGCAATTCATTGCACAGAAATATCCATCTATTATATACTGTCTGGTTGATTAGTTCATATGATTAAAGTTAACAACTGCAGATAGGTTCATGATCTTTTTCATGCTACTCCAGATAGTCTTGTCAGGTGTTTTGGATAGACCTTTGTATGTTCACTGGTGCACTTGTGCTCCTCAGAGGTTAGTACTGGGTCCAGTCTTGTTCAACATCATCGTCAAAGAGCTGCGTAAAGGGAGTGGTGTACCCTGGGTGTATGGTTTTTATAGCTTGGAGATACAGAAAAATGCTACAGATGTTTGCTGATTTATGGAATCATTTCAGCAAACTTTACATGTGCTCTAAACTAAAACAATATTCTTAGGCTAAACAGGACAATGAAGTAATCAGTTAATACAGTTCAGAGTTGTTTCTGACTCATGTGATAGTTAAGGTTTCTGTTATGATAGAATATATGATGGCCTTGTTTTACATGTGATTGACAGAAGCCATTGAATTAAATCACCTCTTAATTTTTGAGAAATGGAAAAGTTTTGACTCTAAACTTTCCAGAGGTTTTTAAGTAAGATGGGAGATAAAAATCTAGGAAAATGAGAAATGGAATAAACGTTGGCAAAAGTCAGTGGCAACAGCTACTGGAAAATTTAAATTTGATGTCCTCCAGTGTTTTTATTTTCCTGTTTGCAGTAATGAGGGAGTTCTAATCTGAGATCTTCAGTTATTGATTTCTTGCTCTTCTGTTTGCTGGGAAAGTCAGATGAAGATCAGCATGACAATATTTATAGGCTGCATCTCATCTGTGGGATGCAATCCATCTTCGTTAAGTTCAGTAAAAGTGATAGATAGCATTTGGCAACGTAATGATGTGATCACTCTACCATTGCCTTTGTAAATCATAAGCTGTTGCATTCTCATGTGTAGATATTTAATCAGTTATACACCCCATTACTGATTTAATTCAGAATGTCAGTGGCAGGTGAATAATGTGAGTATTTGTATATTAATATCATATTGTATTAATGTTCCTTTCATTTAAGTATGCTATTCATGTGAAAATCATAAACTGTTGCTTCATGGCTAGAATAAATTTAATCAGTGCTGTAGGCATCTAATGCCATCAGTGTTTTAATTCAATATGTCAGTGAAACAAATGTGTTTCTTTTCATTTCCAGTTTCTTTATGCTTTACTAATTCAGAATATTATGTGATACTGTGAAAACATGAAGCTGGGAGTAAACAAATTGCCAGTTTTTATCCTGTCAGTAGATTTGGGGACTGAATCCACCAGTTGTAGCAGCAGATAGGAGGAGTACATATTTCTGATATAAAGTGGAACAGACTGCCCAGAGAGGCTGGGGAGTCTGCTTCTTTGGAAATACTCAAAACCAGTCTGGACACGCTTGTGTGTGACCTGGTCTAGGGAATCCTGCTGTGGCAGGGGGGGTTGGACTGGATGATCTTTCTAGGTCCCTTCCAACTGCTAACATTCTGTGATTCTGTGATCTAATGATTAACTAACTGTAAAAACCAAGAAAAGTGTGCTAGAATATTCCTTAGGAATAGGAAGTGTGAAATACCTAAATATAAAATAATAACTGGTAATGAAACAACACTCAAATGCAGTTGCTTTGGAATCTTCTCCAGGGTCCTGTCTTTGGCATTATGAAGTTCTAGAAGGCTGTAGTTTTAAGGAACCACCTGAAAGGGGCAAGAAGACCTTCCCTAGGACCATTTCTATCCTCAGTTGACACCTATTTTTCACTGATAAAACAATTTATATGAACCTAGGGATTCTTCACAAACATCTAAAACAAGAAGTTTATTTTTGACCTAGAAACAATGTAAACTGACAAAAAAATACTCTATTAGCACTGATAGGTCCTTATACTGAAGATATGACTGTATTCAACTTCATCCAGTTCATACTACTTACTAATAAGAACAAGCTTTGATTCATTTCCTATTGTAAGAATTTCCCAAATTTGGGACCACTTTAGCACCTACTCTGTCTTATGCCACTGACATTAAAACCACCTTACTCACAGTTTTCTGAAAGTATTGAATTATTCTTTTCTGTAGTGGTGGTGTTCTCAATTCCAAAAGTAGGGAACAAGATAAAATTGAAAGTTTATTGAGAAGTAAGAGTGCTTGTTAGATATCCTTCAGAATTTCCACTTTTGGTGGGACTGAGCAAATGCACTTGGAAGGTATTGACAGCAGACAGTGTTGCATTTAATTAGTGGTTTTTTTCTTGTGTTACATTAAGGCAATTGAATTCCTCTGGATGTTTATTTTGGTGTGGAGTTTGTTTTGGTTTGGTTTTTTTAAGGAAAAGTATATTGTTTTTTTTTACCTGGGACTTTGTGGTGTTTATGAAAGCATTATCATCCTCAGGCTTATCACCTGAATGTTTTGAGAGCTTCAGATTTAATTAGCTCAAATATGTGATCATCTAATAAGGAGCTTTCTCTTCTTCTTTAAAAGCCTATATGCATTAAGCAGTTGTTGGGATTTTATTTGTGATTAAAAATTTCCTTAACTGGATATCAGATATTGGGTTTCAGGAAGCTTTCACAGTCTGATTGTGTTGCAGGGCTATTTTCAGATTACTTTTTTTTATTATTATTTTCAGTCTTAATAATTGAAATTCTCATTAGGATAGGGATTTGTTTGTTTGTTTAATCTTAGCTTCTTTATTTTCTTTTAAAGTTGTTGCTGCTCTGCTCTTTTAAATAAAATGTTTTATTGACTGCTTTTTTCTAGTTCTGCTTCACTCAGGACATAGGTATATAGAGCAAGATTTTTTTAAAACTGTACATTTTAGATATTATATGAAAACAAGAGGAAGGCACATTTTTAATCTTTGTGCTCAGTGTTTACTCTTCTCCATATAGGACAAAATTTTCCATGACACTGTTTTCTAGAAATTTTCAAATTACCATTTTGTAAATGGTGATGTCAAATTAAACCACCTTCTGTCACCATTTACAGACCTTAATAGAGAGTTGGAGTATGTTGTGTTGGTCCAGTTTAAGAAAGTCAGGCTCTGGTTTCTGATACCTGTGGAAAAACTGAGTTCTTTTAAGATTAAGTTACAAGTAACCCAATATATCTTGTATTTGCAGAGCACTTTCATCATTCTAGTTGTTTTTGAGTTCATCACGTCTAGCTGTGGCAGGAACAACATCATTATCTGTTGTCTGCTGCAGAAGAGGCTTGCTTTCATATTTCTTGACAGATTCAGACAAGAAACAAAGCTAATGATGATAGAAATGCAAGAGGTTACATGAGGGAAATGTTTTTTGTTCTGGTTTTCAAAAGTCATTCAAATGAAGAGCATGATTTGCAGCAAACCTTACTTAAATCCTCACCTCCTAAGGGCTATGTCTTTAACCACAAGCCAATGAATTGATTTTGTTTTTCTTAAAACTTCCATAATAAAGATGAGAAAACACTTGACATTTATAGATATGAAAGGTAAAAAAAAAATCATAGAATCAAATGCTATGATTGTTTGGTCACTACAAATAAAGTGTAGAATTAGTTAGAAAATGTCAGTGCCTCTTCTGTTATTTTTAAATAGAATCATAGAATATCCTGAGTTGGAAGAGACCCACTAGGATCATTGAGACCAAGTCCTGACTCCACACAGGAAACCTAAGGGTTAAACCATATATCTAAAAGTGTTGTCCAAATTGCATCTCAAGAGCACTGGCTTTACACAGTTTACAGAACTGTAAGTAGTGGTAAACTGGGATTCAGTCTATAATTTTAATGGAGATTGGTAGATTAATTTAGAAATGCATTCTTGGCTCTTTTAACATTTATCACACTTACAAAGTGTTCTTTTAATTTCACACTTAGTGGAAGATTTGCAGAAAGTGACCTAGTATAGAGCCTGTCCCTGGGAGTGATCACTGGGCTCAGGCCAGAGAGCAGAGTGGTTCACGTATGCATTCCCTGGTTTGGTGCCTCCCAGATGATTTTGGCAGTCCAAGATTCTTTTGGATCCTGTGTTGTGTTTCTTTGGCTCAGAGAAATTGGCATTACCTAAAAGTTGTGTGCTGGCCATATGTCAGTTCTGAGAGTGATATTTTGATGTGATGATGTCAAGGATAATTGTTGCATGTCCTGAAGCATGGTTTGAGAACATTAAGTTGTGTTTGAGATATGGAGATGTCAGTGAAGGGGAGGTCTTTGTAGGCAGAAGGAACAAAACCTGATGTGGTCTTGTTTATACTCCTAAAAGAGGATTTTGTTTTTCTTTTTAGAAAGAATAGCAATGTGTGTGTGTATATATATATTTATTTTTTTTCCCTAGAAGACTACATAGGTGACATCTCAGAAGGAATTGTCTCATTCCAGATGATTGCTCTGGTATAAAGTGACATCCCATGTGGTGTGGGTGCTCAGGGTTGCAAGATCCAACCATAAAGCAACTGATTTTCCCATTTCATAGCATAGCTGGTAACTCTGCATTCAGGGATGTTCTAACTGGTTTTAAAATACTTCAGTAGGTGTTTGCACTTCTCTGTCATGGTGTTTAAAAATCTGATTATCTTTGATTTCAGCTGGTGATTTCTAAAGCAAATAAGTAAAACTTTCACTCTTTCTCAATATGTTTTTGGGGCTTAAAATTCCAAATAATAAGGTAACTAAGTATTGCATGCAAAGAAAGAAGGGGTATAACCCATTCATCATTTTGAAAAGCAGCATTCTTATCAAAAAGGTCATCTTTGCAACTCTCAGAACATTTTTGTGCAATTCTCAAGTTACCTTCAATGCCATTTTTACAGTTCAACTCAGTCACTTTTTTGACTTGTAAGTGAGCTAAAGATCTGGGGTTTATAAATGTACCTTCAGAAGTAGGAAAACCTTTTTTTATTTGTATTCATCTCCCTTTAAGAAGTGCCATCTAATTAATTTTTTCTATTTCTTCTTTAAGACAAGTCACTGAGACTTCTCTAGAGATAGGATGTTGTGAAAATGTTGTCAGAAGATCTCCAAATACTTTGGAAAGATAAATAGAAAAAACTGATCAATCCTTATTTGCCTTATAGCTTTATTTTCCTCATAGTTTAGTGTTAGCAGTGGGATCACACTTATTTTGGGACTTTCTGTAAGCTGAATGTAACTTGTAATAACCAGTGTAATCCTTGCTATATTGCTAGATTTTTGCCTTCTGTAGCTCATTAATAAGCTGCATGAACCTTCTGGTCCAAAAGTATTTGTTTCTAACAAAATAATAAGTGAAGTAATCAACATACATTTCTGCAGTAATTCAAACATAATGGTAGGAAATAATTACTCCTATTTCTCAGAGTCTGTCACTTTTATGTATTGGAATCAGATACAATTTATCTTTTCTGGATGTTAAATATATGCTTTAGCTGTTGATTAATATTGGCTTTTTCTAGCTCACAACAGAATGAAAAAGTGTGGTATTGTGACTTGCTAAAATGATGTCTTGATGCTGAGACCTTCAGAGTTGGTAGTTTTCAGGTTTTTTCAGGTGTTTGGAGAAAACTATACAATTAATAACAACAGGACACTTTGATCCCTGTGAATGTAATGTGTGTCTGTATTAGAAAACACACTGTAAGATAATACTACCTAATACAATTAAGGAGAAGATGCCTAAGACTTAGCTTGAAGTATGTTTGAAGTCATGAATAATTATTGCTGTCTTGAATAAATCCTTATTATTTCTAATATATTATCTGAGGACATTGTAGTAAAAATATTAATTTAATGAGTGCCAGAACTGACAAATGTAGTGCAGGGATATTAATAATCTTACTGTCCATGTTTTTTAATTTAAATTGACAGAAAAATAAGAAGACTGATTCCCATAAAAAAAATAAACAGGCCCAATGAGCAAAGGATTAACAGTAGATAGGCTGAAATAGCTCAACTCTGTGATTCTCTAGGATCAGCTTCAAGGAAAAAGCAAAACAACCATCTTGTTGGAAGGAGTTTTATTTGCTCTGACTATAACCATGTCTTCCAGATGTTGGGTCAGTGGAGGGACTTGCTTATCACAGAGCATGGGACACTCTCTATTGGACCAGTTCGACCACATCCTCGATCACGAGACACACTGTTGACCAGAGGCGTCGAGGAGCTTTCAACAGGGAAGCAGTGATAACCATGTCTGAAGATGATCATCCACATGTTTTAGCTCTAGATGAATGTCAAAAGTATGTATTATATCTTCTGTACCAGATTTTAATTTTTGCCTTATCTCAAAGACACAACAATTCTTCTTTTCAGTCAACTAATACTGCAGAACCCCAAGAAGCTTAAGTAGACTTTTTCATTTAGGAGACAAATGTTAGTGGTATCTGCTTTTTTTAGAGCAATTACAAAATTAAGATTCAACAGTTTATGTATTTTTTTATGTTTCAGATCAAATAATCATTACATTGTTATGGAATGTTAAAAAATTCAAGCTGGCTTTAAGAAAAGTGAACTAAATGCAGATTAGCACGAGGGGTCATTTTACTGATTTCTTTTGTCATACATGCTACTCTTAAATGAATTACAATTAAGTATTTAAAAAGATAGATTGAGTTCCCTGTGTGGCAAATGGATAGGCCTTTGTTTATCACAGAAATCAGTGTTATTTAAAATTATATAACAGGAGATGTACTTTGATGGTGCTTGCTGGTAATGCTCCTGAAAGAAGTCTAATTTAGTTTTCTTCCTGCCAAGCTGAAGAAGATTGTGTTTCCTAGTAAAGATAATAGGAGGGTTTGTTTGTCTGCTTCAGTGTCTTGCTAATAAGTGTCTTACAAAGTTGAGTTATTTTAGTTTTCTCTGTTAAGTCTGGAAAAAAAAAAAATGCAACCTGCTTTTCCTGCATCTTGTAACTGCTTCCCCTTTGGGGAGGTTAGACTACATTTCTGCCTAATTAAATTCTATTTAAGGCAGAAAGTTCAATTAAGTTCTATTTTTAACTTGTGCTAGCAGAAGGTACAATGTTGCATGGATAGTCAGGAAGGTTATTTCCATGTGTGACTTCACATCTAGTTTATGCAAAGTAAGAGTTTATGCCATATTGTAAAGTATGATTTATTTCAGTGTCATAAATAAACCAACTAAATACTGATGGAGATTGCAAGGAGAGGATGGGCAGGTTTTGATTAGTGCATAAATTACATCCATGGCTTATTCCATAATGTTGTCCACTATTGTTGTAACAGTAGCAAGGGGCTGACTGAGCCTCCTGTAGAGCCTGTTAAGGTCACTTGATTCCCCATTATCAACTCTCTGCATACCAGTCCTTTGGTCTGTATTGCAGTTTAATATGGGAAAAACTACAGATTCATTTCACTATTAGAAATTACTAATATGCATATTAGCAGAATTAAATTTCTGTTGTTACACAGCATATATCTCTCTGTAATGGTATATTAGTATAGAAACATAATCAGAATTGAACAGACCTGTAAAGAGAAAAAAACCTGTACTTGTATACAAGTTAATGAACTAGGAAACTGCTGTGAGTTTTAAGATGTTGTCTATTACATGTTCTTATTCACCACTGATGGTCACAATTACTTATAGATGCTATTCATAACTGTCTGTGCTTCTATATGTTTTTTTCTGTTGCTCATTTCATAGGGAATTAAATTATAAAATGTATCTTATGGTTTTGTTTGTTATTTTGATTTTAATACAGCTTAATGTTTTGGACTAACTGGAATGAGCAACTCCCAAGCATCATGAGATCTACCCTCTCGGGCAAGAATGCCCAGGTTATCATTAGTACAGATATTCTGACCCCAAATGGACTGACCATTGATCATAGGGCAGAGAAACTTTACTTTTCAGATGGCAGCCTGGGGAAAATTGAGAGGTGCGAGTATGATGGATCACAAAGATATGTAAGTAAAGCAAAAACCCCAAATATATGCATTGTTTTCTTTGTTTGCATTTGTTAGCATCTTTGAAATGAAAACATTGAAGGAAGATCATTGGTTAGCTAAGTTTCTGCTAATGTTAAATGTGTCTTACACTCAAAACTGAAAGCATTTTTGAACTCTAATGCTCTGTCTATACTCAACACATTCCAGTTTTTGGATGACCATCTGGACATGCAAACCTTTACCACAAAATCTGTTTGGGTTAGTATTGAGCCTGAAACATCACAGTCCTAAATGATCTGTATCAGCTTGAAGCAAAAAAAAAAATGTACAACTAACTCTTCTTGGAAGAGGGGGAGAAATGTTCTGCTTTACATAGAATGATTATAATTTTCCTTCAAGTGCCAAACTTTTCTGAATGCACTGAAGTTTTTTATGTAATCAGCAATACAAACTGGCCATTCAGTTTTCTCTGCCAGTGAATGTTGAAACTTCTGATTTTCCTAGTATACTGCCTCTTTGTTTGCCTTGCTGTCATTTTAACTCTTCTTCCCCATTAAAGTAAATTAAAAAAGCTCCTGAAAGTAATAAACAGAGTCCAGCATGCTCTTTGGGAGCTCTAGTGTGTTACCTATACAAAGTTGGTTGTCCTACAGCAGTACCTGTTTTGGGAGAACCAGCTGACTCTATTATCAGTAGTAGTGGTCTGAGTTCTCACATGCTATGAGCTTTGGAAGAGAGTTGTGTGTCTCCTGGATTCTGAAGACACTTTTCCTCTATTAGTTAGATGGGGTTTGTCATATCAAGGAAAGAACCACCAGCCTTAAGTTAAGTAGATTCATTCAAATTCAAATGTACACTTTAAACTGTACTGGTCTCACTAGCAGCACTTCAGCAGAGTTGCTCATCACAGTTATAGATGCATTCTTACTGATACAAGAATGCCAGAATCCAATCAGGAAATTGTGTTATTGATCCAGTGAAATAGTATTTCCATTGCAGTTGCTTCTCTTTGTTCACTTGCTGTCCAGCTTGATGATATCTCTGGTTACTGCAACATTAGGATAATACAAGTAATGATCATTTCACTGTTCCAGTGATCTGTGATTCTTTGGGAATTTTAGGCAAGGTCCTGAAATCAACCCCCCCACCTCCAAAATAGTCCCAACAGGTTACTGTTTTCCTCACTCTCTCTGCTTCATTGCTTTCTAGTTTCAGTTAGACTAACAAAGGTAGAAATTGTATAGTAGAACATGAAATGCTAATGGTAATGTAATGAATTTTCTCCCAGATAGCAGTTTCTTTCTTCATTCTACTCACTACAATAGTGTAGTAAAATGGATGGGTAGAAAATACTATAGCAGTATTGAACTGTCTCTTTTAAGTGGATTGTAACAGTTTATTGATTTTGTGTTAAGGTGATATTTTAATACTAGTATTTGGTTGGTTGCTGGAGTACTCTTTCAAGTTCTGAAGAGGTTTTTTGCTTCTTTTTGTTGTTAACATTTCTTGTTCTGTTCTGTCAGATCTTCCTGTTTAAAAAACAAAAGTGACAATTACCTTTTCACAATCTTTTTTTCTTCCATTTTTTTCTTCTCTCCTTAGTTGGATTTAATATTGTGGCCACAGCTGTTTTTAGCTGCTTAGTGCTTTAATTTTAATATATTGTTCATAAACACCAAGACTGAGCCAACAGCCAGTAGAGTTGATTTCCTGCTTTGGACTTACTTTTCCAATAAATTGTGAACCATTTTGATTTTTTTTCCCCTTTAATTGAGTATTCTGTAACTTTTTCCTTATCAAGAACCTAGAAATATAGTTAATTTCCTGTAAAAAGAAGCCTAATTATTTCTTAACACCTAGGTTGGAATGTTTTGGTCTTCAGTTACTTTTTTGTGGGCCTACAGGTGTGATTGTTAAAATCCACATGGGTTTAGAGGTGGGTCCAGTAATTAGAATCTTTGTGTATTTGCAGCCTTCCAGTAATTCTAACTTTTGATATTTCAAATATATGGTTTTATTCTGTTGGAATTCTGTGTTTAAGCAATTAAGCAAGTTCCAAAGTTAAAGTTCAACTTCTGCTATTTTCAGTAAGACTTTGTCAGATCTGTTCTTCAAACTATGACATGCAGAAATGGAAGTTAAAGGATTGGCTCTGCATTTGTGAAAAACTTGCCTTTGATGGACATCTAATATTGCTTTTCAGACATGTCATTATATTTATTTGTATTATGAGTGTGATTGAGGGCAGCAGAGTTAATTTGTGGAAGGTATTCATGATGACATCAACATTACCTTGAGAAGTGGCCAAATAACTCACTAAAGCAAGATAAAAGTGAGATCAGCCAAGTAGCCAGAATAGAGATAAATAATGCAAAATATTAACAATGAGAAATGTCAAATGCCTAACCCCATTAAAATCAGGATATGCTAAAAAGTAAGAGATTCTCACTAAGGTGTGAACATGAGCAGTTACAAAAGGTCCTAAAGAATCACAGGGATATATTCTCTATATACTAATGGTAATTAGATAAGAAAATTAACCTGAAGGAAAATAATGTCAACTAGAAGGCAGGTATTTTAATAAGCTGGGATGGTTGTCTAGTAAAAGTAAAACTGAGCCTACTCTCTATAGAAAAATGATTTAATAAGTTTCTGCTGCTTCCTTCTGATTTTGCTAAACAGCACTGGAAGCAATAATAAAGAAACAGGAAATGTTAGTAAAAATTGATGCTGTTAGCACAACATGAAGTTTACCAACTAAACATATATGTTCATTATGTTTTGCCTCTCCTGTTCACCCTGTTGTGGTAGCTTATTGTTAGGTTCTGTGGTTTTTTAATTGATTCATTCTTTTTGTGTTTGAAAAGTAGCTAGAATGGTGTGGATAATGTTGGAGATTAATGGTACTGGAAGTGAAGCTCTGGTGGATTTTATTTTTTTTTCTGTCCAGTAATTTAAAGTATTAGTTGTAGCAGGAATGTTCTGTTCTTGATTCTTTTATCTTGTAGTTGTGATCAAAAAGAGTCTCTGTTTCTCACCTCTCCAAATGTCTGTATTTAACATTAGTCTGAAGAAGTCCAGAACCAATATGAGAAGTGAAATACCCACCCTGTTGAATTAGTTGTTTTTCTGGGGAGTTCACTCCATTGACATCAATGAATTGAATCCTTTGAGGAGTTCTGTGAAGTAGTGCTAAAATTGCACCCAATCAAAGTGATTGCCTAGTCAATGACAATAAAATCCTCTAATCCACCTGAGCTAGGTAGCTAGTTGACACACAGCCAACACTGTTAGTTTGAGACTGTTTGCTGAAGTATCTTGATGTCCAGTGTTGGTAGCCTGGTAGAAATTAACTGAGAGAAGGAATTAATTGAAAGACAAAAATGATCTCCAAGACTATGGAGAATAAGGTTGTTTGTAATACCTTGGGATCCAACAAAATTTTGGGAGACTGAAATAAATGTAACATTAGATGAAGTTTGTAATTGTTATTTATGATGTGGTATATACAAGTATTGTATAATTAATATGCACATAGTTGCAATGAACCTGCTTAATATAGTAGTAACTTAAAGATGTATGCTTTCCATTTGAAAGGTACTTGAAAAGTACAGGCCTCTTGTAAACAGTTGCTTAATGTATCATTCAACTGCACTGCAAAGCTAAGTAGCAGATGGAACACTGCAGATTTAGTGTTGTAGTTTGGTTTTCAGTGTCTTAAATGTTCATTTCTAGCATGGAGGAAACAAGAATTAGTTGTTAAAGAGGAAGCACTTCTGTTTTTGTTATATTGCACTTTGACAATTGTATGGAAAGAGGATCTTACTCTTCTTGCTAGATGTGTGGCATTCTAGTATGTCCATTGTACCCTTTGCTGTGTGATTGCAATTCAAGTTTTTATTAAGTTGTGGTCTGTATCATGCTTGAGTAGGTTTGATGCATGAAGTTTTACCTTCTAGTTCTGGTATATTGTCTGCAGAGGTTCAAAAGTTATTCCATGTATGGTATTCTGTGTAATCTGGACAGTTTCTTAGGGAACTTTGTCCTTTTCCCCCTCTAACTCAGTGTATTACAATGGCTTTCCAATTCCAGCACACTTTATGCACCTTTAAGTGAACAACAGGCAGCATATACTGCAGTGTTACAGTTGCAGGCTGACTGGGTGTTACGCTTGTGTTGCTGATGTCCCAAATGGGATACATAGAGGTTGTTACCTGTATTCTCAGTAGGTGGAAGCACTGCTTTGGGTCATTTGTGCCTACACAGTCACCAATTTGAAAGATTCACTGTCAGTTGATTGTCTTGGACTTTTTACCATTTGAAGACATGATTGTTTTTTCCTTAGGATTGAATAGTGATGACTGATCCTTCATTGGCTTTCTTCTGTGTTTTTTGGGTACATGCATTCCCTGAAATGCTGCAGCAGTTGTCTTGTGTCTAGATCCAAAGTTTATCATATTGCTATCAGTAACTCAGAGGAATAAGTCTGCACAGTGTTTGTATTGGCTTCCATCATTATTCTTGTAGAGACAAGCCATCAACAAGAAAAAAAAGAAATCAGGGAGTAGTGGGCAGACCCTTTTGTGCTTCCTATGCCTTCTGAGACAGCAAGGTGAAGGCACCAAGGAGGATGGTTGCAGATGGAACCGGAATTTTCATTGCATGATCTTGCCAGTGAATCTACAGGTATCTCTGTCCAGAGCTGCAGCTACTGCTGGCAAGATGAACATGCAAGCTGAACAGAATTAGAAACATAGGTGACTTACAACATGTTAGATACACAGCAGATTTGGTTGTCAGTGAATCCTCATGACTTAAACATGTTTTGGCAGGTAACCAGAGGATGAATAAACTTCTAAAGAATGTGTCTTTCATTTTTCAGTTACTTTAGATCATCCAAGGATGCTATCAAGATTTAAAATAAATAAATATATTTTTTCAGTCATTTTCAGAATTATTCTATAAATTAGAATGTTAAAAGGGCTGTAAAGTTGCCCAACAGCTGGTAGAAATAAGAACTTTCTTTTGAATGCTTAAATGAAACCAGTGTCCTTGGATAGTGCTGTGAAATAATAGATGAGACTTCAATGAACGAAATGCTGAGATTTAGTGAACAATTGTTCCTGGATGTTTTAGCTTTTGTGACCTTTTATTTGGATCTCAAATCTCCCAAGGTTGTACAATGACTATCAGCTCTGTAATGAATTTACATTCTTTTGTTACAGCTTGAGAAAAATTATGACACTGCTACAGAACACTGAAAGCTGAACAGATTAGTGCCTTCTTTAGCACTGGTTGTGACAATGAAATCTTTCAAACTGGGACAGCTTCACATTATCGTGGAGAACAAATATGGGGCTGCAGATTTCATACTCATCTTTCAGGAATATACATGATTAATTTTTATTTTTTCTGAAATGTGTCAGAATATGAATAGCATGGACTTTTTAGAGTGCATTAGGAAAAGTGTCTTGCAGTAAACGTGCACAATTACAGAAGAGATCTTTGTGCCAATAGTACATTCCCATTTATCTTTAAACACATTTAATTTTGAAAAGATAAGATTGTTTAGAGAAATGTCCTCTTGGGACATTTGTCACTGGAAAAAGTCTTTGCTGGAAAAAAGGATTTCCTGGTCAAGCCTTCTTTTAAATATGTGGGGAAAAAAAAATCTGCATAGTGACACAATTTGTTATAATTATCTGCTTAATAATAGTATTTTTGAAACTCAGTCTGTATAAATGAATTTAAACATGGCCAGGCATGCTCCTGTCCAGTGGACTACAGTTATTTATGTCAGCAAATTATTGAAATACCCTGGGCTGTGACCTGGCATAGCTGTGAACACACTGCTGCTGAAGCGTTGCTTGCTATTGAGTACTGCAGATTTAGGGCACCTCCTTAATCTCCTAGGCATAGCTGTAGAAGGGAAAATGGGAAGCTTTTTATTTCACAAAATAGAATTTGGATGTCCTACACATTAGGTGAATTCTCTATAGGAAAAAAGTTAATTTCCCACCCCCCCTCCTCCTCCCTGTCTGCATTGCCTGTGTGTATGTATTGTTTAGCTATGGAATTGACCAATATTCTTTCTCATTCCATCATTTAATAAAAAATGCTTCAGAGAATCCACTTGCAAGTAGTGGATGGCTCTGCATGCAGAGTGTAGCCTATGTGCATGTGTGCAGTCAGCATGAATAGCTCAAATTCATCAGATGTGCTGTGTTATATGCAGGTAATTATTCTCTCCATTCCAGATTGATTTCCATGAGCTCACATTGTTATTAAAGTATCTCTTGAGAAAGAAGATATAGGACATACAGCAGATAGAAAACCAAGGTGACCTAAGTAGAGATATAGGTTGAGCACTGATGATTGTCAAAACCAGGGATTTCTGTTTTAAAAGATACTACTTTCCTGGTTTTATCCCCATTTCCCTAAGATAAGTAGCAGTTGTATATATAGATACAGGTGTTTTGTGCCAGTCTGGGTCAGAAGAACTGTTCCCACTTTAGACATATACATACATTTTCCCAGAGAAACATGGAAGAATACAATGCAATAAATGTTCACAATATTATTTATTTCTGCTGTCTAATGGAGAAATAATAACACTTTTCCAATAATTCTGCTCCAACAAAATTTCATTTTTCAGCTAGAAAACTGATTAAAAATGTGTTATATTCTTCAGGACAGAAACTGAACTTGTTAAATTTTTAATTCTGATATACAGAAAGAAAGAAGATGTATGAAAATATTTTACAGGAGCTGTGATTGGGACTTGGATAGAATCCATTGTATTTCTGTGATTTTCTTTCAAACCCTACTACATAGTGAACTAATTCATGTGTTCTTTCTAGATTTTTCAAGTGCTGGTTAGTGTAGAGACTGAGGAGGGTTTTTCTTTTAATTGGAAAATCCTTACAAAACATTTGTTGTCTTGAGTTCAAACTTATAATGTGATTATATGATGAACACTCTCCAGTTCTGAAACATGCTTCTCTTTGATTTGTAAAGACTCAGAATTTTTAGACTTTCAGCCATGCTACAGTCCCTCTTGTTCTCTTTTCTGTTTGAGTATTAAGCAAGTAGAGTGAGTATTTTACAGGCATATTTAGAGAAACTCTGAGATTTTTTTTAATTAAGGAGCAGATGCCTGTGTTTCTGAAATGTGGACCATTGTAGCATCCTTTTAATCTATTTAAGTGCTGTTTTTCCAGGTGCTGTAAGAACAGAAGATTTAAAAGTTTTGTCTAAATCTAGAAGGTGATGCGAGTTACAGTCTGCACTTTAAAAACTTCTTATTCAGCAACAACTTTCCTTCTGATATTCCTCTTCTGTACTTCTGTGTCTTAGGTAATTGTCAAATCTGGACCAGGTACCTTTCTCAGCCTGGCTGTGTATGATGATTATATCTTCTGGTCAGATGGAGTGAGGAGAGCTATTCTGCGTTCCAGTAAATATACAGGAGGAGATACAAAAGTTCTTCGTTCTGATATCCCACATCAGCCAATGGGAATTATTGCTGTTGCCAATGATACTAACAGTTGTAAGTTACAAAGCAAGATACACTGTTTACTTAATTCCAGTATAATTCATTTCAATAATTTTTTACTTGGTTTTAACCAAGTTAAAAAATTTCATGACTTTTTGTAAGTTCTTTTTGTTGTAGGTGTTCTTAACAGAAGATAAGATGGAGCTTCTTCCCCACATAAATAAATATTGTTGAATGACTGTTTTCAGCTAGGGACGTTGCTCATTTGATAGGAGTTAAATCACTTCCTGTCCAAGACTGGCATTTTTGCATGTTGTGGGTTTTTACAATTACTATAGTCAAGGTAACTCCCCCAGAGAACCTGTGGAGTCTCCTTCTCTGGA
Source organism: Galbula dea (assembly GCA_013399015.1). Classification (NCBI taxonomy): domain Eukaryota; kingdom Metazoa; phylum Chordata; class Aves; order Piciformes; family Galbulidae; genus Galbula; species Galbula dea. The sequence continues at coordinate 2,548,615 of VWZX01010081.1, forward strand.
GAGATTCAAAACCCATCTGGATGCGCTTCTGTGCGACCTGGTCTAGGGAATCCTGCTGTGGCAGGGGGGTTGGACTAGATGATCTTTCCAGGTCCCTTCCAACTCCTAATATTCTGTGATTCTGTGTGATTTGTTTATCTTCAGTATGCTAACATCTGAGGCATGCTGACATTTTCATTTGGCTGATAAAACTTGAATCGGTTGCCCATGAATCTGAGCTATGGTGATAATTGCTCTCTCAAAGACATTGGCCATTGAAGCAAATGTAATAAAAGAGAGTTCTTCTTTTATCATTTGTTTTTCAGGTGAGTTATCTCCTTGTGCACAAATGAATGGAGGTTGTCATGATTTATGCCTTCTGACTCCTGACGGACGCGTGAACTGCTCATGCAGAGGGGATAGAGTACTGATAGATGATAACAGATGTGTGAGTAAGTAATACTAGCTGACACAATGCTTTTCTGTCATGTGAGGCAGTTGCCTATCATAAGCAAAGACAGTTGGCCCAAGCTATTAATTTTATTGCCTCTGTGAAGATTGATCTGGCAATTCAGCACATACCAGGCTTTTAACTGTTCTATGTCTTATAAGGCTGTGGGGGACTTAAAAAGGATTAATGCTTATACTCTCCTTAAATTCCAATTTGGGTAGTTGTGTTCTTCTCAACATTTCCTGTTTGCAAGTTGTTTCTGTTTAGTACAAATATTTTAATTTCATGTCATTAGATATATAAAATAATTGTAACTTATTAACTAGCTGTTGTATTTAATTATGTAGAATTGGTACTTTTGCAATTGGGAAGCGTATCACTTTAAGTTGGTAGACTCCTTGGAAACTGGTTTTGTTGGAGACTATTCTGTTCTAAGTTCTCCTCACATCTTCCCATGCTTCCCTTGAACCAGTATGTCTCAGTACATAGTAAAGCAAATATCTGATAACTGGGGTTTTTTTACAGTTCAGAAGTGGTTCAGAGTGCATGGTCATCCTTTGCAGCTTCCTTAGATCACACTGTCTCTGTGCAGAATTGACAGTTATGAACATGAAGTATGTGCTGGTAGTTCAGAAGTGTCTGTGGGATGTGTGTGTATATATATAAAACACACACACACTCTGCAGTATTCTGGCTTTTCTAATAACTTGAAGACAATCTCTCTCACTGTGGTAATGCTATACCTTAGGAGGAGTGAGTTAACTGGAAAGCCTTGGGCTGTTTCCCAAGGGATAACCCACATTCATAATGTAGAACATGACTTCGTGCTTCTGCCCCCAACAAGTGTAGTTGGCTGGATTTGGAATGGAAGGAAAGCTGGGGAGGAAGCATGCAGTTCCCTATGTCTTTGTTAAAGTCACTCTATTTATAGCTCTTCTGTCACAGTTTGAGACCCCTTCCAAATTCTGGTGGTGTATTGGATCTTTACCTGTGTAAGGCACAAATCCCTACTCAGCTCAAGTTCTCTGCTTCCATGTTTATCTGCCTCTTCCCAATAAGCCTGCTGTGCTGCTTCAGTTTCATAGCTTTGACTCACCTCTTTCTCTACACCTATTTTTTTTATTATAACTGTAGTGAGGCACAATTACAATAAAGAAAAGTTGTCCTTAAGTTTTGTGCATGATGCAGCAAGAGCTACCATCCTGCTAGAAGCTTAGATGTTTTACCTGCTTTGGACCCTTTTGTGGCAGTTTGTGGCTCCTGAACAGCCTAACAAGTGGCTTCTCTTCTGCTGATATGAAATCACTTTTTAAATGCTTGTCTGTATGTGCAAAGCTGTGTTGGTGTGGGATACGAAGAGATGTAGTCCTTTGTTGGATACCTGTACTGGTTATTTTGCAGACCTAGTTCAAACTTCAAAGTTTATTTTTTGTGCTAGAATCATATTAGGCTTTCCTGGAACATCTGAGTCAACTGAGTCAAGAGTATTTTCATAACAGGGAAGAATACTGTTTAATGATCAGCTGAAGAAGAGCAAGAAGTGTGCTTCTGCTAAGGACAGTCTTATTCTTCTTCCCATCAGATGCCTTTCAGCAGCAATAATTCAGTTGTGTAACTGAGTGATGACTTAACTGACTTGCTTGACTGGGAACTAGGATTTTTGTGGTTTTAGGCATAGCTTTTGTTCAGTCAGTGAGGAGAGCTCATCTGTCTTGACACTGCAAGATCACTAGAGCCAGGTAAAGAGAACTAGTGAGGACAGAAGACTGTGATGAGGTAAAGAGCAGAAGTACACCTTTAAGTATTGATGGGATTTTAAATTAGCTCAAGATAATCTTAGGGCTGAACTCCAGTCCTTCAGAATCAGGTTCTTGGGCTTGGCAGCCCAGCTACAAGCTTTATGAGGGGTCTGCAGTTTGTTTTATACCATACTGAGTTAATCACTTGTTTCTTTGTAAAGATTTCTTTTGCCATGTTTATTTTGGATCCATAGCTTTGCCTGTTGCTTGATTTAATAAAATATCACTGTTAAATGAAACCAGATGCTTACATTAATTATCCATATAATCAGTTTAATCATACAGTAGATATCAACATGTCCCAAGCTTGTGAATTGCTGAAGTTTTTTTCTGCACTTCCACACGCTTCAAAGTTCACCTTCAGTCTTTATCTTTGACTCACACATACATGCTGCTCTTAGTAAGTAAGTATTATATAGTATATTAGTAAGTTAGTAAGTACTTACATAGTGCATTATAAGATCACTGAGATCTCACAGGAAGGCCTGGTTCTGTAATTAAATGTATGGGAGTATGAGGTTTAAAACTTCACAACAAGGAATATACAGCTGATCTAGTCAAGATGCAGTATAATGTACAGCTAACCTGTACCACATTTACAGCTCTTACAGCCAGACAAAGCAGGTTTTGAGTATAACTGAGATGCAGTGAATTTTACAGATGATTTGCAGTGATAAAGATTTCAATTTAAACAGCACTGTTTCAGAGTAGCAGACTTTTAATCTAGTAACAGAATCCAGTGATCAGTTGAGATTATATGGACAGGAATCTGATTGCTAATGGTTCAAAGATGTTAATTAAGACTTTACTACTTTACAGAAAGAAATTTTTCAGCAGGGTCAAATGTTTGTGGTTCCTGCAGATGAAATATTACCACCAAACATATAATCAGCTTATTTCACCCTCCCACACTGTCAAGTTTCATTGATTTTGATAATTCAAGAGGCCTCCTGCAGCTGTACAAGAATTGCTAAAGACTTGGAATTAACTGCCACTATCTTCTCTGAATCTGGAAAGGAATTTTTCCTTCATTGCTAGACTGGCAAGAGCCTGTTTTTTATAATATTTGGGTTTTTTCCTGCTTCCTCACAGTAGGGTAGAAACCTTATTGGCTGATAAAGAAGATAAGATCAAAATGTAGCAGGTTTAAAGTTTTTTGGTGCTTGTTTGAGGTATTTATAGCATAAACATTTTAGTTTATAGGTTAATTAGAGAAAGTGCAAATAAAGAGTTTGAATTCTTAGTGTCTGGAGCAGTAAAGAGACAAATCTTTCACTGATCCTCATTTTACCTTCATTAGCTGTAATGGACATCACTTATTTCACAGAATGATTTAAACTCATTGCATGAATGCAATCCAAGTCCTACTTTGTTTGAAGATAGGAGAGAAAGATGGCTGCCAGCATCCCAAAGAGGTTGAAACACCCTGAAAGGAGGTTTTGGCAAGGTGATGGTCAATTTTTCTCCCAGGTGACTAGTGATAGGACAAGAGGAAATGACCTCAAGTTGCTCCAGGGAAGGTTTAGCTTGGATGTTAGGGAAAAACTTCTTCACTGAAAGAGTGGTTAAGCATTGGAACAGGCTGCCCAGGGAAGTGGTGGATTTACTACCCCTGGGGATGTTCAGAAAAGGTGTAGACATGGCACTTGTGACGTGGTTTTGGGAATGGTGGTGTTGGGTCAACAGTTGGACTTGAGGATCTCAGAGGTCTTTTCCAACCTTGATGATCCTATGATTCTGTGTTCCTTCCTGGGTGTTTGGCCATGTCTTTTTCTTTTTCAGGCTTTCTTATCTTGGTCAGAGTTCAGCCAAACATAATACTTCTGAAAGTTGTTTGCTATTTAGATATCTGTCTTCAGTCCTGCATAATACCAGCAAATTTGCAGAGGTATATCAGTTTTGCAGGCCACTACTCTGTGTAACCTGCTAAGTTCTGATGCCATGGTGGGGTATTTTGTACTTTGGTTTTCAAAACCTGTGTATGAGACACTTTAAATGGACCCAATATTTTCCTCTTTTTCACTAAGTGTAAAAGCTGTTTAAAAATTACATGTGAGTATGTTTTACTTTCAGCAAAAAATTCTACTTGCAACATTTATTCTGAGTTTGAATGTGGAAATGGTGAGTGCATTGATTACACACTGACCTGTGATGGCATTGCTCATTGCAAGGACAAGTCTGATGAGAAACTCTTCTATTGTGGTAAGTGATTCCAGACATTTCACCTTCACATTCTTAGTTTGGTTATATATGATTATATTGGCTAACCTGTGACTTTTCTACCTATTGATACCAGCTGCTTGCCAAGATGGAAGAGAAAATGCTAACTTGCACAATAAAAGAATCCTGACCTGATGTGGCTAAAATGACTTATGCCTGAACATATTTTGTTGTAAATGTCATGTATGAGCTAACTTTTATTTAATAAAGAGCAGATCAAATGTTCTTATGTTTTTGTCTCTAAAACAAAAAAAAGAAAAACACAGCTAGCTGCATTTTCAGAGATTAAAAAAATGAATATTTTCAGCTATGATTTAGAATTTTCATTTAGTTTTCTATATTTAATATCAGATTTACTCTGATTATGACTAGAAAACAGTAAAATAGCAGTATGTAAAATACAGAAATGACTGTGTAATAGAAATCTTTCCACTCAGTTTTCTGTTTAAGTTTATAATATCATTATTGTGCAAACCAATCAGTCTGCATCTTATAAAAATTAGCCACAGGGATGTCTACCCATTACTTTCATGATTTCCCCCATGGATTCTATCCTTATCTGGTTTTGATTGGTTCTTTTGCACTAATAAGCACTAATCTGAATCGCATTCAGGTTTCTCCTGTCCAACTGAGTTTGCCTGCTGCAGTGTCTAAAACACTTATGTTCAAATAATTTCCTTAAATCATTGAGTCACCTTAGTGATTTCATGTATTCTGCATGTGAAGTGAAATCTCCTTAGCTGTGTGTCTCTAACTCTTGGCCTTTATCTTGTTCTGTATATCTATATCATAGCCTTGATATCTCTTATGTTTTCCATATGAAGAATTTAATGTCATTTCAAAATGACATTTCACTCGTTGTATTTTCATGTGCCACCTCTAGAGTTTTCTAAAAATGTTTTCTTTAATTCCTGCACTTCACCTTTCCTATGTTAATAGCCAAGGCTGACACTGGCAAAGAAGAAATGGAATCATTTTCTATCCTTAAAAGAATGAACACCAACAGTCTGAATATAACAACTGATGCTACATCAACTTTTTTTTCCCATCTTCAAGTTGTGTCTTGTTAGCTTTCAGATTTCTATGTGATCACTGCTTTGATCATGTCATGGAGATCTAACAGTAATGTTCCATCAGATCATCTACATGATGGTCTGCATCATCTACATGTTGATAACTAAGGAGATTGGTTGGTTTGACTCTGGAAAAAGGTAACACATCAGAGAAAGAAATAAGAATCTGGAATATACAAAACACTGCTAGTTATTGGAGGGGGAAGGCCCTTGAATAGTAAGTGACAGCTTCAAGGCACTGTAAATAACTTATGTCTATGAATTCCTTCTTAGATTTCCTTACTAACATGTTAATATATTTGTATTTATGTATGCCTATAGTTTAGATATGAAAAGTAATCTTTTAAGAAACAAAACTAGAACAAAAAAACCCAACCCAAACCAAAAGCAAACAGAAAATCTGCCACCACCACCAGTTATATTTGTAACCGTCAGTTATATTCGTACAGGGATTAAACCTCTTTGTCTCCACTATGAATTTTAGTCATTTCAGTCAAAGTTCATGGAAGAAAGATTAAAGTTTCATATAGTTTCTTTTACTTTGTTAGGTGGATAGTGTAGGTTGAAGGAATAGAGAGAGTCATCTGGGAACAAATAAAGTTTTAGCTGGTGAGGAATCTCAAAACATAATAAAATAGAAAGTCTTTCTTGTCATTGCAGAGAAGTTTTCTTATATGTCAGTAGTTTGAGGTTTTCTGAGCTGCTAAAACCATTTTATACTTTATTCTACGATACTGAAAAAACATAAATGCAAGATCCAACAACTTGTCTTCCATGGATTTGCTCCATAACTTTTCAAAGGACATTATATTAGTCTGTATTGTGAGTGTGTGCAGTTTTCCTGATTTAAATCGACCTGAGCTTTTTGCTATACATTGTAAGATGAAGGAAGAACTGTGGCTCTGTCATGGACTAGGTCACTTACAATACGTTGTTTACTGGATCTGATCAAGTACATGATGCTGGTCTCATTATTATTGATTAACTAATCCAATGAACACTATTGATTTATCATTGTGGCCTGGCTTCTACAATGATTAGGACTTCAGTTAATCAATCCTGAATTTTTAAACATACCAACATATGTAAAATTGCTACATTCTTCAACAGTGTACCTATTTGAGCAGAACACTTTGAAGTATTGGTATTCAGAAGTCCAGAAACTTTTCTGGTAATATTTTTTGTTATTTTGCTCTCCATTTATTCCTAATTTAGTTAAGGTCAAATTTGATGTGTTTCATTCTCTATGATAGAATTACTGATGCAATGTGTGAACGCAGTCACATGCCTGACAAAGTGTGTCAGATCAAATGCATTTATATAGTCATAGAATCACAGAAAGGTTAGAATTGGAAAGGATCCTTAGAGGTCATCTAGCCCAACCCATCTGCTGTGAGTAGGGACACCTATAACTAGATCAGATTGCTCAGAGCCCTGGCCAACCTGACCTGGAATGTTTCCAGGGATGGGGCATCCACTGCCTCTCTGGGCAACATTTAAAGCATTTTATACCACAAGATAATGACAACCAGGAATTAAGCTATCCTTTCTCATTGTTTTATTATTCTTTCTTATCATCCTATCAATTATTTTTCTTGGTTTATCAGTCCAAGTTCTTCTGCTGAACATAAATAAACCAATTTCTGATTTTTTTTTTCCTGTAGCTTGAAATGCATTTTAGTTTAAAATTTGTTTTCTGGAATACCTGTCTGGTTTTAATTGAAGGCTATTTTTTGTTACATATCATATGTCTAAATGAAATGTATGGGTCTGTACTTAACTTTCCAGAAAACAGAGGCTGCCGGAAAGGCTTCAAACCATGTTCTAATCGTCGCTGTGTTTCAAGTAACAAAGTGTGTGATGGTGCAAATGACTGTGGGGACAACTCTGATGAAATTGACTGTAAAGGTAAATGACAGTTGCTTCCAAGGTGATTTCAGAGTATTGCACTGCAAATACTTAGTATGTAAAGAGAAGTAGCTAGAAAATGCATATAACTTCATTGGAATGACAGGTGCTGGGATTTGTTTTGTTGAGTTTCAAACCAATGTTTGAGAAAGCGTATGTTGGGATTGGTATGAAGACTGATTTTGGTTTACACCTGCAGTTCTCTAGAAGGAGAGTGGTTTTGGCTATAGAAAACTCAGAAAATAAGTAGCTGTTTCTTCTGTGAAGTAATAAGTGAGAAAATATCTTTACGACAGGTTGGAGGGTTGAAAGATGGGTGATTTCTTCTCGGCATCTGCTGTACAGTTTTCTCTTTGAAGAAGCTAGTGTTCTGCTGCTTTGCTTCTCAGATGCATGGCAATGTGTTTGTGCTTTGCAGAACTTACTAGGGTTGTTCTCCTTTGTCAGGACTGGTTTTATACCTTAAAAAAAAAATTATGTCTCTGCATCAGTCAATGAATAAAGACTATCTAGCAGACTACACAAATACTTAGTTACTTAATTCAGAAAGACCAAGGGGGAAATTATTGCACAATATATAGCTAAAACCTATGTTTCTGTAGTAACCAGTGTTTTTTGAAAGCACTGCATGGGTTTTAGTCATTTAGCTGAATAAGAGTAGAGAGAAAAGCACACAGGCAAAAACCTTAGCCTGGTGTTATATAAAAGAAGTCTGAGAGATTCATAGATGGTCCTGAAAATGCCTCTTCCTTCCTCACATGATGATTATCTCAAATTGAGTTGAATTATCTAGAGAGAAACTTTTAGGCTCAAAAAATAAGTTTTACAATTAGAAACTTATGCTTTCAAGTTTATTATACCTTGTATTTCTACTGAATTTTTTAGCTATGGGAGGTACAGCATGTTCTGAATACCTCATTCTAAAAGGTAGACACTTTAAGCATAACATATATAATATGCATCCAAAGAGTCTTTTTAGTACCCAAACTTACATTTGTTATAACCATATTTTATAGATTCAACGTGTGCTTCAACAGAATTCCGTTGTGCAGATGGGATTTGCATTGGAAAATCAGCACAGTGCAACCAGATCATTGATTGTGCAGATGCTTCAGATGAAAAGAACTGTAGTAAGTTTGTGGGTTTGCTTCACCACAGCATCTGTTCCATGATTATTCCTTGTTACATAGCAGTTAATTCATAGTCCTTGCTAGTTGGATACTAGCAGCTGTATGGTCTGTGCAAACTGAAGCTAAACCTGAAAACCAAACTAAAGCTGAAACCAATCTGCTTTAGGAGTAATATAGTAATTTAATATCTCTTTCCAGATAACACAAACTGTGCTTACTTCTACAAACTTGGAATAAAATCTTCAGGATTTATTAGCTGTAATTCAACTTCCCTTTGCATACTGCCAGAATGGATATGTGATGGATCTAATGACTGTGGAGATTATACAGATGAACTAAAATGCCCAGGTAACTGTCAAAAAGAAAAAGAAAACAAAGAACCACATTAAATTACTGTTTTTGAAAAACATACTTGTAGATTTCTGGTTCTTTTTTCTAGTTGTGTTGCAAAATGTATATTCAGTCAGTATTGTTTTATTAAAGGCTGAGATTAATATAACACTGAATGCAGGTTTTTTTCACCAATCTTTATTTTATATTTCATTAGATTATGCAAAATACTGCTAATTACTACTGCATTCCTCTGAAGAAAAATGTAATATCTAGCTCTCTATTTCCTCCAGGTTAGGTCTGTCATTAATCATTTTTGTTTAAGTAAAACATTAGGCCTTAGTATAGCAAATGAAGCCTTACTTTTGCCTCTATCAGTGCAAATTCATGCTATTTTTTTCTATTGTTTGTTTTCATAATTGACTCAGATTGTTTCTTTTAAGAATTAATATTTACTAAAAATAAATATTGACCAATTAGTAAGTGGTTTTACTTTGTAAAAATGAAACTTTTATTTTGTTAAATACCATCCACTTTTTGCTTAGAAGTTAACATCATCTGATTATTCCCATTTAGTATTCTATTTTTCTGTGTGATAATCTTAGTGTGTCACCAGAAGCTTCTAATAGATTTCTCATCTATTTTGTCTCAACTTTATTGATGAAAATATTACCAGGATCCAGAAGGAACCTAGAATGTCAACACCAATGTCAATTTTACCTGACAACAAGAATCTTCACCCTTCCTATGAGAAACAGATGTATATTAAATTAGTTTCCATGCTACTCTCTATATTCTCCAGATTATCTATTAATTCTATAGAATTTGCTGTACATAAGGCTTCACTGAGCTCTAAATAGCTTAGATTTACTCTTTCCTTTGCCTATAGTTTTTTTTTTTACCCACACCAAAGATGATTTTGAGGGCAGTGTGCTTATAGCCTCAATAAACTAATGTTGCGTAGGTAAACTAATGTTGCATTTTATTCCATCCTCCATTTCTTTGTATTGCTTTATTCTGTCTGTGAAACCTGTGCCAAAAGGTTCCATCATTTTAATGTGTGACTAATTGCCTGGATCATTCCTCCCTTTACTTGGAAGCAATACCATTCCAGTTCAACCTACATGTGATTTCCTTTGCCATTTCACTCAAAAAGAGACCAACTTTGGCACATTTAATTTTCTGAGTGTTGTTTCTAGTATGAATATAGTAATTCCCATTAGCAGCCATTGTTCAGTGTCATTGTTGTTACAGAAAATCAAGGCAAGGTGTTCAGTTAGGAGTCACTGTACTTAATCTTTAATATCTGCCTAGCCACCAGAGACATCCTACTTATTTCTCCTTTCTTTTTTCTGTTCATACAGTTGTACAAGTGATAAATATGATCATTTGAACTTTACATTTAATAGGGGGTGGAGGGGAGGGAGACCCAAACATGGTGTCTGTAGTCTCAGTACATAAAAAGAGTAATAGAAACCTTGGCAGAGAGCTTCAGTGATCTCCAGTGCTTGGAACCAAGTGTATGGCACCTGGGTTTTCCTCACACAAGGACCTTCAGCAAGTGTAAAACAACAAGTAATGTTGATCTACCTGAGCTCAAAAGCTGGAAACTGAACAACTTGCCTTTATTAGATCTTTTTAATTTAGGTTGAAGCTGTATTCTGTTTCTTCTCTAAATAAATGAAGTTATTTTAGCTCCCTAAACTAATTAGCTATCACTATTTTCTAATTTGTATTAACACAAATTTTATTTTTCTTTTTCATGTTTAGGCATAAACACTTTGTCCATTAGTATTCAGAAATTCAGCAGAAATGTTTTAGGATCCTAATCATACTAGTAGAGACCATTTTACATTACATTCTTTATTTTATCACAGTTCAAAACAAACCCACATGTGAAGAAAATTATTTTGGTTGTCCTAGTGGAAGATGTATTCTGACCACCTGGCTTTGTGATGGGCAGAAAGACTGTGAGGATGGAGTAGATGAATTGCACTGTGGTGAGCATTTTATCTTATGTGTATTTCTGTAATCACTAATGCACTTTGAAACAGAAAGAAGTGTGCATTTATATCATGGAGATTAAATCTGGAGGTATATAAGAAGGTTTTTAATACTATATTAATCAGATTGAGCTCCCTAATATTCATGCTGTCAATATCTTAAATTCTATCTCATGAAGCAATGAAAGCCCTATCAAACTTTTTTGTCCTAAAACTCTGTTTGCATACAGACTTTTCTGTTTCTTTAATATTTGAAACAAAACAATCACTCATTCTTCATAATTCCTCATTAGAACAGTTTTATAGATACAATCAGTTCATATCAGGATCTTGATCCCAACAGGAAGTAACTAAAAGATACTTTTATGACATAAAAATGGACATCTCTTTTCCATCAGAAGCCATACTGGTATAATCACTTCAAGTAACAATGAAAGGGATGTGAATAAAATGCAGCATCAGCTGTCAGCCAGGTTAAGGGTCCATTCTGTCTTGGATCTTTTCAAACTCTACCTAACTGAGTAGCTATGTGGGTTGGTTTTGGTGATAGTGAGACCTAGTGTTTAATTTAAATTTGTACATTATGTCTATAATGAATTTGTAGCAAAAGAGCAAAAAGCAGTATGAGGTTTTCTTACTCCCTATTTAAATAAACCCTGACATTTGTATATTCCTTTTTTTTCACTTTACTACTTAACATGACTGAAAGTTAGACATTGCTCCCTTCATGACCCACTTTCCATTAACATTCTCCCCTATTTGTTTTCTATATGTTTACATTGTGTGAATTCCAATTTAGGTACTGCTATGCCCTATGGAAATCAGAAGGTTTTAGGCTGAATCATTCATCAAGCATAACTCAATGTTTACATTTCCAGGCTTTATTACACATGCCTATTTACAAGCAGTGTTATTAAAACCTGTTAGCCAATTTTTGTGGCAGATCTCTTCCCTCTAATTATTGGTCTTACTTACCCATTTTTAGGCACTCATTACAATACTCTACATTCCAATTCAGATTGTATTACCTACAATTTTTTTTATTGCAGATATTAAGATTTGATGCAATCAGTTAAAATAAATGTTATCCTTAAAGAAAGAAGTCTGGGAAAAGTGAATAATTGGAAGCTTTCAGCAAAGGTCATAATAATAGCATTTATTTAGAACAATTGTACAAACTGATTTTGAAATGCAGAAGCATGCAATTATTTTCAGTGTATGCAAAGTGTAAATGGGACAACAGAATGCAAACGCACAGCAATTTTTCTTGAGAGAGAAAGGAACATGAACTCCTTTAAAGATCGAGTTAAATACTGCAATCCCAAGAGTAAGGCTGTGTTGGAAAAATTGAACTGTGCCATCTCTGCCCTACTAGAAGAATATAATAATAATAATAATAATAATATCCATGTGAATTGCACAAAGCAGACATATTTCTGAAGTGTTTGTCCTCATCCCAGTAGCATGGTTTAAACAAAAAAAATCTTTGAACATATTTTGAATGTTTTACTGTTATTTTTTTTAATTATTTTCTTTATTTTTATAAATACATTGGTGAATGCAAACTCTTAGACAAACTGGTGACATCCTGAATAGCAAGGCTGGGATTATACTGCCTTTGTGTGTTTTAATATGCTCAAAATGGTAGGACAGAAAGGACCAGTGAGTAGACTCCTAAACTATGCTAACAGAGGGGAATGCAGTGCTGTTGTGAACCTAACAAATGCAGTGGCTGGTGTCATTCCTAGATTCATCTTGTTCATGGAATCAGTTTGCTTGCTCTGCAAACAAATGCATCTCTAAGCAATGGACTTGTGATGGTGAGGATGACTGTGGAGATGGTTTAGATGAGAGTGATGCCATCTGTGGTAAGTAGAACAATTTGAGTTCTGTGCTGTGTCATATCTTACATACTGAAAGAGACCAAGTGATCCAAGAAGGTGGTGAAAAGGGAATAAATACAGCATCTCCAAAGAGTGTGTGCTATAAGGATAGGCTAGGTAGGATGCTCTCCTCCAGCTCTATTGCTTCCTTCTCCTATTGCTTCAATAGTACAAAAAAACCCCCACATTTTTGAATTTTTTTCACTATTTTATTAGTTTCTAATTAAAATGAGTAGAAATACACTTGTCTCCTTTGTAGTGAAGCCCATTTAACTTAGAGAATCCATTAAGTGATAGATTATGACATGTTTACTTCCAAACAGAGTAAAATTAATCCTAGGATATACTACACCTATCTGGAGAGAAGCCTGTTAAAAAAATAAATGAGTCAGACAAGTAATATGTAGAGTTACTTGTATTAGAGCTGTCAGATGTTTTTGTACTCCCACTACACTGTTCTCTTCTACATGGAGTTGGCTCATGCAAGTTTTGAGTAACTTTAGCCTCCTAGCTCAGAGGACAGTGATGCAAGGATTCTGTGGTTTACAAGATTAGTTGTTTGTTCAGTCAGTCCAAACATGCAGTCAAGCATAAAGACCAAAATTGGTTTAAGCAGTCCTTCTGCTGGATCGTTTTCATGAAGCAAGGTAAATGAAATTTTCTTGCAGAAAATTAAGAAGGAATAAACTAAAAGAATGGAAGAAATAGCAGATTGTCAAAAATTGACTGTAAAATACAGTCTTAAGCCAGTATGTTTATCATATTGTGCAGAAGAAAATCTTCTTTTGGTTTGACTTAAAATAAAATTTTAGTCATTTTCAGTCATTACCTATTACCTTTAAAAGAAATTAAAAAATCAACTCCCATGGAATGTTTTTCCAGGTTCAGTAACCTGTGCAGCAGACACATTCAGTTGCTTGGGCTCCTATGCCTGTGTCCCCAAGCACTGGCTTTGTGATGGTGAAAGAGATTGCCCTAACGGAAGCGATGAGCTGTCGACAGCAGGCTGTGGTATGTTTGCATGTTACAAATGCATGATATTTTTCTTCTTGGCTCTTTGGCCTCTGCAATATCTAGATGCTATTTGTGTCTGTTGTATCAGGTACTTATACTGTCAAGATTGTTTGTAAAGATTGATGGACCACATGTGAGCTGGCATACCAGGATCCTTCAATGTTTTAATCCGCCTAACGTCTTCAGAGTTTTGTTAGCACACAGTGAGGCACACCAGCTGAAGATCAGTATGAGTGTCACATTGCAGGCATTTTACAGCATGTTTACTAATGAAAATTAGCACATTATTGACTGTGCACTTTTAATGCTCTTTGTGGAGAAAATGTTGCTGCATGTCAGGGAGGTTGTGCATCAAAAAGGGAGATGTGGTTCTGTCTCCAATGTATTCTGGCTAATTGTTCAGAACTTGACATCTCTTGCCCCGTAAGCTATTGCTTCCAGTCTTCTGAGATACACTTCTATTAGAAGTGCCAAGAATTCAGTAGTAGTTTCATTAGGGGTTTTGGCTTATTACTGAACAGGAAAAACTGTATAGGTTAAAAATATTGAAATAAGTTCTCTCCACTGAGTGCATATTCTGTCACTTCCCACTTCAAGGCTGAGTTATTTTGAGTATTTGTAGAGTTTAAGGAGCTTGAGCAGACTAACATAGGAAGGACATCTGTACTCCCCAAATGCTCATTTCCTCAGGTTTTCCTTTAGGTTAGTTGTGTAGCAGCAAGCAGCATCCACTTCTGAAGTCTTCCATTACCCAAGATTTTAGCTAGCCTTACTTCTTTAGCTGTCTCTGTGGTGTTTAGTAGTTTTTTTGCTGCTAGTGAATTACGTGGGGCTCTTTGTGTGACTCAGAAGTTATGGTTATTTCCATAGAATCCACTCAGACTAACTGCTTCTCATTGCATCTCTCTGTAAGAAAATGGCTGTATATCTTACTGTGCTCAATTTCATTTATTTTTATGTACTGTATTTTCCTTAGCTCCTAATAACACTTGTGACGAGAATGCTTTCATGTGCCATAACAAAGTCTGCATTCCCAAACAGTTTGTATGTGACCATGATGATGACTGTGGAGATGGATCAGATGAATCTCTGGAATGTGGCAAGTATAACAAAAGTAGAGTAAATAGAAACGTTTTGGACTGTTAACTGTAAGGCCTTCTGCAAGGTCTGTTGCTTTAAGTCACTATTGAAAAATAAAGCTCTTCACTGTTTAGAGTTGTTTTAATGTTAACTTTTAAATGCTACCTTAGTGAATACAACTTGATATGAACTTGCAGCTGGGTCTACAATGACAAATCCTTGGGTATAGTTGTGACTTATAGTTCATTTCTAATAACACTTAATAAAATTTAGAAATAGTCTTGAAATTCTTGTTCATTATGTAGATCTCTTTTATATATCTTTGTTTGTCTCTGCCTTTTTCCTGTTGAATAATGAAACATCTTTTTCATGATTCTCACTGCAGTTAAGTGATATCGACTAAAGCCATATGTGAATGTTTAATTTTCACCATTCATCTGAATTTAGGGCTTATTTTACTATGTGAATGTCTGTACAGTGTATCTAGGACATACTCAGAAACACTCATCTTTGTAAATAATCCTTATGGAAACTATAGAGCAAATATCCTATCCAAAAAGACAAATTATTGATTATCATGCCTGGTTTTGTGCAGTTAAAAGTCTATATTGCTTATTTACTTTATTAGATTTGTTCAAAAGATGAGAATCACTGAAGATAGCTAGCTGTGTATTTTAGGCATTTCAAGACATCATCTGAAGAGTCTATGTGCATAAATGGTGTTGGTAGACATCCAAAGACTGTAAGAAAAGCATATTTTGGTTTTTGCATTTAGTAAAATTCTTCATATGAAAGTTTGAATGTTGAACATTTTAGGAAAGTAATATAAGATAGCTTATTTGCTGGCAATATAAAGAACAGATTCCATCAACATCACTTAGAACTGTATATGACATGGGAAAAATCTGCTGCTGTGATGAACTGGGCAGTCACCAAATTTTCCTTTCACCCTCTTATGCTCCCCAGAAGTAGGGTTGGTACTTTAGAGGTGAGGGCCATTCCTGCTGCATGGAGGTTAGATAGGTCAGATCAGGAGAGCACCTTTGAAACACATCTCTCACTTACCCCCATGTACTGTGTTTTGCTTCATGTGGAGCAATGTTGAAGCAAATGAGCTGTTAGGAAAAGAAGAAACCATCAAAAGAGCTCTGATGCTGAACCAGTTGCTGTACTTCATGGCAGTAGTGGGCATGAATTCCACAAGAGTAGAAGAGAGCTAGTGGGAATTAAAATCCTGAAATACATCTAGCTGTGGGTATTGGGTTCCAATGACCAGCTGTTTCATTCTGCTGTTCCTCCTTTCCTTCACCACAGCACTTACCAGCATAGACCTCTGAATCCTTGAAATCAAAGGGAACCAACACATCTTTCCCAGCAAACTCCATCTGCACTTATGCAAACTGCCTGGTGTTTTGAAAGGAGCAGTTTACAGCAATAAGCTGGTGTAGGGAGGACCTGCTTAGTTTATAACAAATCAGGATCAGAGCAGGTTATTGATTTATTAGTGACAGGAGACTAATTGGAAATCAGTGAACTATACATTCAGTACCAATAGCAGCAACTCAGTGGGTAAATCACACCTGCAAAGTGTTGGTAGATCTTATGCAGTTTTAAACACCTTTTTATAACAAGCCCCCAAAAGTTCTGAGCACACAGACACACACAGAGCAGAATAGTCCTGGGATGTGGGGTTGGTAGCACATGTGGCCACTATTCCACAGAGGGTTTTAGTTCTCCATGAGGTCAGACAGGCAGCTCTGTTGGGTTGCACCCACCCTGCCAGGTTGAAAGCACACTCTGTTATACTCACATTGCTATCTGGATAAATGTGGTGATCTAGGACCTTTTGCCAACAGGAGATTGTGAGAGTTGTACCCCCACAATAATGAAATTGTGAACTATTTCCTCCATTAGTAAAGAGTGTTTTGCATGCCAAAACCCTTTATAGAAAGTGACTCATTATGGGTTCATTCCTTTGTTTATCACCATATGATCAAGTTGAATGGAACTTTTCTGATCAGTTTTTACTTGGAAGCAGTCTTCAGTTCCTAAATAATTATGTAGAACTAAAGAGTCACAAAATTTGGAAATGGGTGCATACTTTTTAATATTTCTTTTATAGATGCAAATCATTTCTTGCTGGTGTATTCCATTTATTTTCTACATTACCATAAACATGCCCAGTTCCTTAAAATACTGACAAATAAATGACAGTTTGACAGACTTTGGGAAAGAAACAGGTGGAGGACATAGCAACACAAGCAGAGGATGTACAAACTGCTGATCTCCCTTCAGGGCCTATGTAATTTCTACTGAGCAAACTGAAATCTACAGCAACATGTGTTACCTGTTGCACTGCTCCAATGCAGTTTTGGGTCAGGTGGTAATCAAATACACACCTTAGTCTGTCACTAGTATGGTGAACTTGTTATACTGTCATTTTAGGAAAGGGTTCCATGCTTTTATGAGAAAGGAAACAGCTCAGACAGAGTAGGATTTAAATTCCAAAGCAACACTTTTCAAGGTGTTGTCAGGATGTAAAAAGAAACCACCTAATTCACTGAGATTTTAACCTTGTGATTTGTTATTTGCAAATGGGTAGCCTGATCATAGCTCTGCTAGATTCTAGGACTAGACCTTTACATCATGTTAAAAACAAATAAAATCCCCTCTTCAGCAGCCCATCTACTGAATAGGATGACATTTCATTTGAAATGTATTCCTAAAAGCTGAATTAAGGGAATCCATTTAAAAAATGTAGATTTTATTTATATATTATATTTTTGGGGTTTTTTTCTGGAGCATTATTCAGATATAATATAAAAATGGGACTGGTGATTGGAGTAAGAGTTTTTTACTTACATCAGAATTTGCATTGAAACAGATTTTAACAGTTCACAATCATTCTAATATTTGAAAATGTCTGATACAAGTTTTGATTCCATTCTATAGACCTGTCTTTTTAATGAAATCTTAATAAATAATTACTTGTAAATAAACAACAAAAAGTAGCAATAATTCAAGCTGGAGAGAGCATAAGAACTAAATATATTCTTCTTAAATTACATCTCCTATTACTGTTAGAGAATACTGAGTTAGCTGAACCACTGTCTCATCCTCTAAGGTATTTGTGTTCTTGAAAATTAACCATATAATATTTCATCAAGAAGACAAAACATGTTGCTAATCAAAAGACAAATACAAGAATAGGGAGAATTTTCTGATTTCAGTTTCCAGTTTCTTTGTCCTCTTATCTAGAAACAATATTAAGCAGAAGCCTTTGTCCTGCACAGTTGTAATGAGTGTTCTGTAGTGACAGATGTGTGAAATGCTGCAGACATGCTGTTGGTCTGTAAATCTTTCACTCAAAAGTGTCTCAGACACCCAAAAGGCTTCACCTGTCTTCTGTATCAAGCCAGCATATCTTCTTTCAAGCATGAGATATGTAAAAAAACCACCCAAACAAACAAAAGAAACCAACAAACAACACCAAAAAACCCCCTCAACACCTTCAGGAGACCACAGAATTATTTGAATTCCAAGTAATGCTTGTAATTGATGTCATAACATACTGCATTTGAAACCAGTGCATTAACATCTCTAAATGTCAACTGAAGATAGACAAGAGGTTTAAAGCTCTTGCTGTAGATGGATATCTCCTCCTCCAATGTCATGTCTTCATCTGCTATCAGAAAAAGCAGTCTACTAGGAAAGAAATTCAGTAATAATAATTTTTTCTGAGCTTAAAAACTGGGGATTTTTTTTTTCAAGAGGAAAAAATGTTAAATCAAATGTAGCATAATTTGGATCTCTTTTTAATGTTGCAAAATCATTCTATGTAATCAGAATGTGTTGCTACATAATTTTTATAAACATATTTGCATTCTTGAATTTTAACCTCAATCAAGGGTTGCTTTCAAAGCTCACCACAGATTATTTGAAGCAGAATGCATACATGTAGAATACAGGAAAAATGAAAGTTTCTTCTCCCCTCCCCCCCCCCCCCA